>CM042889.1:10901292-11490275 GCA_023653495.1 Melastoma candidum | reverse complement strand
AGCAAGGGGGACGTTGAAGCAACTCAAGCATGTCGGTACGATGAGAGATTATGTGAAATAATTCACCTCCTTGATATTGGATATCAAAGACATGGTAGATGCAAACAAACTCTTCCACTTTTTGTATGGGTTACAACTATGAGCTCAAGTCGAGTTGAGACGGTAAAGAGTGAAGGATCTCCGAGTGACTATCGCGGCTAGCGATTCTCTTGTTAATTTTTTATTGACATGTGCGAACGACCCAAAAAGGGAAGAGTCTGGCTAGAGATAAGTACTGCTAGAATATCGAAAGGGGTTAAGAGAGGGCAGCCAAGCAAAAATAGGACAACAACGTCCAGAGCGAGTAGGCCGGTCATTCTCAAAGTTCAATTCACAAGAACACATCGTTAAATTCTATTGTGTGGGTAGGTCGGTTATGTTCAGAGCGGGTTATAATGCCCACAAATTGATCATTAAGAGACTGCATTGTGACCCTATGACAAAAAGCATGGTTGGTTTGTACCGCCGATGAACATGTCGATGGGAGCGATCAAGCCATGGGCTGATGAGCGACAGGTACTACATGACAGCCTACTCTGACAACATGCAGTTTTGGGACGACGTCTGCTCCGCTATCCTTGTCAGGCAAGCTTTCCTTGTTCTGACATCCAGATCGTCTGGGAAGGCTGTTTATTTTATATCTTTTATTTCCTTGAGTTACTTTTATTTTCATTGTTGTCTTTGCCATATATTATATATGCCCCTGTTCGGAGAACGTAAAATACAGACCTTTAAATATCATATTTCAAAAAAATAAACTCCGAGTTTCTCTTTCTCTTATCATTTAGTGAATTCTGAGTGTGCGAAATTATCAGAGCGATCCTTACCCGGATGCTGATTAGGTTGTATCCGATTGTGGTGCCGTTCAATCTCAAGTACGTCTAGGATGGTGTGGTGGTTGTATACGTATACGTTCCAAGTAAGGCCCATTCTTCCTTGGTGGTGCCTTAACTTGTTTCCAAGATTTACTTGTCATTTATCCATGTTCGTTATTGTTCGAGTGTGTCTCATACCAAGGTCCGCCGTCGTGGTTCCTTGTCAGTGAAGCGAACCTCTCACCACCTCATCCCATATCAAGGTGGCCAAAGTTCAGAGCGGCCATATGCAGTTACCTAGTGGGGTTTGGAAAGAAAAATCCATAAATCTCAACTTACGGGCTCAAATGACATAAAACAAAGCCCAAAAGACTATAATCCAATGGAGACAATGTTTTTAACTAAATGGACTCAAAATGGGTTCAGGAGTCCGAAAGAACGTTGGTTTCATTGGGCCTAAACTCTCTCGCAAGTGCAAATTGGCCAACCATCTTGCTCGATTCATGTCTCAACCCACAAAAAATTTGAATAAATAAAGGACCAAATGTTTTTCTTGTCTTGAGAATCAAAATCTTAACGATGTAACATTTTGGCAACCAAAAAAATGTTATGCATTTTTAAAGCTGGTCAGATCACATAAACATGACTAAAACATGGTGCAATTTTAGAAAATCATAACTTCAAAACGAGAAATGCAAACGAAGTGTATATATGTGTTGAGAAAGCTCCTCAAACATAGTTGTGCAACGTGATAGACAAGGCAAAGCAAATTCGAAAAAGGAGAAAACACGTCCTATTTTAAGAAAAAGTTCGGGAAAGAGGGACAGGATTACACCTTGCATACCTTGATTGGACTTAGATCTGCCTCCTACCACTGAGGATTATTAGAGGACACTAAGTAGCTAATCGCTCCGAAAGTGACCGCTGGACAAGCCGGATCCAAACACTTTGGAAATCTCTGCCACTACAAGCAATTCGTACTCGGAAGTTCGTTAAAATGTGTGGTTGCCGTATGAATGAAGAAAGAGAGGGGATGACAGCGGAACGACATCCTTAAGCGGAACCACTTACGGATACCATCGATGATGCCTTCGAAAGGAATCAAGAACGAAGGAGCACAAGATCGCAAAAACGATGGGATGCTTGAATGCCTTAATGCTTGAAAATAAATAGAATGTATGTCCGTCTTTAGAGAGGTGTATCTATGTACAATGCCTAATAACGACTATTTATACTAGGCTAGACCTACGTATATACGTAAATGAAATATTGTACATACACTATGTGTCCTTGTTGCCAATCTTCATGGAATATCTCTTTTCCATTTGAGCAGTTTTGGCAACAATTTCCTTCCATGTCTTGAGATCATCCGAAATCTTCCATAACAGCCACCGGTCGATCGAATCGCCCACTAGCCTTTGCTGTCGAGCTTCCTTGCTCATCCAGTTGATCGTCGCTTGACTGCCTTATTGACCCTCGTCGCCTGGCAGCCCCGTCGCTTGTTAACCGCTTTGCCCACAAGCCTTCGTCTGGTATGTTTCTGTAGCTACCACCTTATTGGGCGTCATGTACTTTGGCCCTCCATTCTGGACCGTTGATCCACGAATAGCATCGAGTTCTATGGACCAGAGTTTCTGTTGCTAAACATATAAGCCCCCCTCAAGGAGATGGAGTTAGGATTGCAATCCGTTTTCTTGAAAAAGACCAAGTAATCAATCCTCTACAACTTGGTAATGTGTGTAGGCGAGCATTAATCCCCAACCGTTGATATCCCGGAAGCATATCAATTGAGATTTTCGGGACGTCTGTCGAAATCCCGCTGTTTCTGCCATATTATATCATGTTAGAGATTTCATATTCCCCATAACCCCACTATAAATAGCGATGCTCAGATTATCTTCTCAATCACAAACCAACACTCACGGAAATAGTAAGGTTATGAGGTCTTCATCTTTTCGTCTCCTACCCAGTACCTATATCCATCACCTTATCTCGCTCGAGAATCTATGTCCACCACCTTACGCAAGCGGTGTCTCTCCCTCCACGTAGTTCCATCCTCCCTTAGAAGGAGCTCGGCTGAAAGGCGAGAGGGCCTGAACGAAGCCTTGGTAGGTCAATCTTTAACCCGGGTTGCGTCCTGGTTGGACTGACCTTTACGGTTCAAAGGTTGATTCCTGCCTCTACGGGACCAAGAACACCGCGGGGGGAGCCATTTGTCAAAGGCTCAATTTCCCAACCTCACGGCCATTGGTAGTCCTGTCGTTCAAAAGATCCACACTGCATCAGCGCTTCCATCATGAGACGAAGCTTTCAGCTACAACCAAGGGTCTTCTTCGTCTTAGGTAACGAACCAGGTGCGATGTGTAACCATTTTCGTTCTCTATTGGTAAACTCTTGTATAACTCGCACAGCTCAAGCGATTTTCAATAGAAAGCATTTCGTCAAGAAGAAGAAGCGTTTTCTACCTAGTCTTTCGCACATTTATCTCTGAAAAAACCGATGTAATGAATTATGGATTTGAATGAAAATCAGAGTATGTTATATCCCTTCGCCTGTCCACCTCGACATTTGTATCGTCGTCAGTTTTCAAGCAGAGCGACGTCTCTTTCTGGCCTTAGCCTCCTTGTCGGTTCTTGGACCCTAAAGCCTAGCAGGGGTTGATGTTTCCCGCTTATGCAATAAGACACCGTTCTCTTTCTTCCCTTGTTTTTCAGAAACCCTAGTTTCCCTTCGACCTCCGTGGCCTCTGGTGCTTCCACCCCAAGAAACCTGACTCCCCCAAAGGGTGATGGAGTTGTTTTTCGAAAGGTGTACACGAAAATCTTGAAGTTTCATGTCTTTCCTTGTCACGAAGTGGAATCAGACTTTGGCGTCCCGATGTCAGAACAACAAATGTTGGGTCCGTTCGTTCCTGAGGCTAAATCCCAACTACTTTCCGGAGAGGAAAGGTCGTTCCTTTTTACAAGTAAATTGCCTGCCATCTTCACTCCTGGTGATTTCAAGCCGTCATAATGGAGTCCGTCAGTACGAGCGAACCTCCGTTGCCATCTCCAAGGAGTGAGCACATGACCTCTCGATTTTCAAGTGGATGACCTAGCGTGATGTGTGGGACGCGATTGGGATCAAGATTCTAATCAACATCTCGCGCTCCTCGATGGAATCCAACTTGCTGGTGTGTGTCGGGTTTTTGTCGTTCTGGAATCCCGTTATCAACTGTTTCCACTTCCCTAGAGGAAAAATATCGATCACCCTAGAGTAAGTTTGTTTCTTGGCTGGTTGTCAGCTTTCTAGAGCCTACTTTCAATTTGGCCACGAGTGCTCCGACCTGAAGTTCAACCCTTCAGCACGCATCGGGGCGGTGATCGAGCGGCATCTGTGTCTACTAATGCGGACATCCCAAAGGCTCTGGCCTTTGCCCCTTTCCTGTTGAGTCTAATCTACCGAGGGCTCTACTACGCAACAGTTAATCCAGCCAATTTCCCTGGATGCCCAACGGAAAGCCCACTATGGATTGTTTATTTATGGATTATCTTGTACTTTCCGGGTTTCACGAATTTCCCTCGTTTAATGCTCGAACGAAGCTATGTCATCTCGGCGAGCACGTCCAAGTATTGGTCTCCCTTCAGTGTCATTGGTTGCGTCCAGGCTTTGACGGATGGGCACATAGAAGGCTATGCAGGTGCAGTCTCTTCCTAGCGACCTTTCTCCCAAAGGTGGGAGGAATCTCGCTCAAGGGATGTTGAGTACCTTCGGCCTACATTCTTTGCACGAGACTTGGTAGGGATAGACCCGGTTGGCCTGATTTTTTAGATATACAATCCTCGGCTCTGTGCCCGTCAGTTGGGCTTTTGCTAGTCCTTGGCTGTTCCCTCATTCGTGTCCAGGAACCAGTTGATTGGCACGCGTGTCGTCGTGTCCCCTGTTGACATTGGGTTAGCCGTACGAGTTAAGTTGCCAGACCTTCCCATGGCCAATCTTTAGGAAAAGTGCTGGTCGGTCTCCCAACCTCTCTAGTACTTGGTTTGAAGTCTGGGGGATGATGCAAGCTTATTCTCCCTTAGAGAGGCTGATCCAAGAAGACAGCTTAGCCCCTCCAACGGCCCTTCCTTGTCCAAGTAGAAAGTCATCAAAGAAACGGTCATCAGGTGACGACTCATCCTCCTCAGGTATGTTGAACCAGTTCAAGTAAAGGCTCCTATGTGCATGGCCCATTTTCAGCAAGTCGCTTTGCGGAAGAACCAAGAGAGTGGAAGCAAAGTTGGTCGGATCTAAGAGTTCTTTTGCAGGTTCGCCCTCACAAGGAGTGCGTTTGAAGGAAAAGGTGTCGCATAAACCTCCTCCTTCGCCTTTGCCGTGAGGTGTTGCTAGGGTTGTCAACCCAGAGGAAACGTCCTCCATGGGTGTGCTAGGTGTCGAATTGTCTCGCAGGCTTTGTTTTATGCTAGAGAATTCAGTTGTGTAACGCCATCTATTTTGATGCAAGAGTTGTTGTTGCTTCCCCCAACATTGAGATTGTTAATTGTGAGGGGTCCCCCAACAACGTCCCAGTTGCTTCTTGGTTGGGCAGTCGCTAGCGCTCCAACTATGCAGCTGGAAGTGTGGGGACGGAGGAGCCCCCATCAACGTTGTGTCTAATGCCCCAATTCTTTCTTTGAGGGATGAAGTAGGACTTCGTCAGTGGATGGTACTCTGGCCGCCCAAAGTTCCATGGGCGAAGCGAGGGATGCCCCCCAAGGTTCCCGAGTGTAGGCGACTTCGGTAAGGAATTTGAACTTTGCTTGCCATTTGCACTTCAGGTGACGTTTGACTTAAGTACGTTGATGGCAAACCTTGCATTCTCTCCTCGTCTCCTTTGTCACCGTCCTAGAGTGTCGCATGAATGTTGAGGATGACTTTGTCGCCTTGTCGTCTGTGATGGACGAGTTAGGATGAGTAGGTACTGATTCACACGAGCTGCGCATTATAGTCTCGCTTCTCCTAAAGTCTTTTTGGCGTTCGTGGACCGAGCGACAAGTGGATTTCGCGCTGAAGGCGAGATTGGAAGTGAAAGAGCTTGCGTGGTCCCTGCCACTTCCATCCTCTAGTCGAGTGAATTAGTTGTCTCTCGAAGGGGTAGAACTCCGTCGGAAGTAGGATGAGTTGTCTGTCATCATTCGTCGTCTCCAGGAGGAGCTAGACACCACGGTCGCGCGTTTGGCTGGGAATGACCTAGCCCCGGAAACCGCCCTGGCAACAGAAACACCTAAGCACGCGGTCGTCAACCAGGAGTGAGAGGCTTTAGAGAGGGATCAGGACAGGGTTATAGTTATCGAGGCAAAGGAAGTTGTGGCGGCCGGAGTATTGGATCGGGCAAGACGCCTGTTGTCTTCTTTGCCTATTGACTAAACTGTCACGCCTTTATTTGTCCTCATATTTCGGGGAAACGTCTTGCTATGGTCTGCTCCTCCATCTCCCATATCGTTAGCCTGTATTTTTTCAAATACTTGCCATTGATCTTAAGATCGTGCACTGACCCATCGAGGCCCCTTAGGTGATATGAGTTCCCAAGATGGGTTTCAATCACCTGAAAAGGGCATTCCCAATTTGGTGTCCACTTTCCGTGGAAATATTTGCGTGCACCTTTTGGAAGCTTTAGCTTCCAAATGAGGTCTTCCTTACTGAATGTCCGGGGTACTACTCTCTTATTGTAGTTGCGGACGACGTTCCTCTTAAGAGCCTCTATGTGGTTCAACACATTGATCTGGTGGTTTTCAGATTCTCAAACTCAATATGCATGTCCTCATCGTATCCTTTGCGTTGTCCGAGGTGCTTAAGAAGTCTGAGCGATTGGCATCGCACTTCTATTGGAAGCATCGCATCATGGCCGTACACCAACTGAACGGGGCAACGCCTATAAATTCTCTTTTTGTGACCATGAACGCCCATAGTGTCTCTTGAAGTAGGGTATGCCATGTGCGTGGGTTGTTTCCGATCACCCTTTGTATGACTCGTCTTATAAGTTTATTGGAAGCTTCCGCTTGCCCATTTGACTTAGCATAATACGGGGATGAGTTAAGAATCTTAAACCTAAAGTTTTCCGCAAACTCGTCCATGAACTCACCATTGAACACCTTTGGATTGTCCACCACGATACTTTTGGGAATCGCGTATCGGTAGATGATGGTGTCGAGTATGTAGGCCGTCACTTCTACCCATTTGGTGAAGTAGTATGTGGCGACGAGTATGTAGGCATCTCCCCTGCTTGAGTGAGGATGAATTTCTCCCATGATGTCCAGTGCCCATGTCCCGAAAGGCCATGGTTTCACTACGACGTTCCTGTCGGTAGCAGGGGTGTGTTTCACCGGTCCGTATCGCTGGCAAGCCTAACAGGCTCGAGCCATTTCAATGCATTTCTTGACCATTGACGGCCAGTAGAAACCGTGTCGTTTGATCGACCAGCTCATCTTGATTCCTGCTTGATAAGCTCTGCACAGTCCCTAATGTGTTTCCATCATGATTGGGATGGCGTAGTCTAAGTCGATGCACCTTAACAGGACATCTTCGTTGGTTTTCCTATAGAGGGTTTTGTCGAGGAGCACTTAGTGCCTGGCTATCACTCGAATTCTCCTGAGCGCCTAGCTATCACTTAGTGCCTAACAACACTCAGCGCCTAGCTATCACTTAGTGCCTAAGAAGACATCGGCCGGGTGAACCTCTCTGTCCTACACGTCAACATCAACGTGAAATTCTGGACGTTTGCTTATGAACAAGGTTGTACTATCCTTGCGTGAATGTGAGTCATTTCTCAATCAAGAGGCCAGTTGTGCCAGATGGTTGGCCTCTTGATTGTCTTCTCTTTTCACGTGTATAATCTTGGCCATGACTATCCTCATGAAGAGTTCTTTCTCTCTGCTTATATATCGGCCCAGGTGAGGTGCTTGGCAATCGCTTTGGCCTAAGAGCTGTTGGATTACCAAATGGGAATCACCACATATTTTTATGCTTTCCAGCTTCTAGTCTAAGGTGAGCTACAAAGTCAAAATCAAGACCTCGTACTCTGCTACGTTGTTGGTGACTTTGCCATCGAGGCGACGGGCCAACCTTGTTTCGGCGATCTAGGGTGTCTTGATGAAGACCCCTATACTAGCTCCGAATCTGTTGGAGGACCCATCAAAACAAATCGACCAGTGTTCATGTGGGTTACCTTCATCGTACGAAGAGTTTCTATTGCCTTCACCATAGTGGGTGATGAATTCAGCCAAGGCATGGCCTTTAACTAAAGTCTGTGGTCGTGGTATAGATTGTAGGCATAGAGCACTTAACTCCATTTGTCAATCCTTCTCGTACGTAGGGGGTTGTTAAAGAAATACATGGTCACAAGTATCCTAAAGAAAACATATACATCGTTGGACCCAATGTAATGTCTGAGTTTAATCACTGAGTAATAGACGGCCATACATCAGTTGAGGTGTATCGCTGCTCTATCTCTGTGAGAAGTCGAGGCATGTAATAAACAACTCTTTCAATCCCGTCTTGCTTTTATGCCAGCATGGAGCCGATACTGGACTGTGACGTAGCCACGTAAAGGATGTATGGCGCCTTTGTGTCTAGTGGTAGGGTTCGTCTAGTTCTTTATTTCCTGGAAAGTTCGCTCATGTTGCGATTCCCAAATTTTCCTCCCGTACTACCTTTCTTTTAGGATTGTTGAGAAGACGCGAGTTTTAGATGCCACGTTGCCTATGAAGTGATGTATATAGTTTACCCTTCCTAGGAAGGCTTGGAGTTCCTTCTTGCTCATTGGAGCACGTAAGTCCTTGATAGCGCGAGTTTTAAGGAGGTCAACTTCAATCCCTCGTTGGTGTACTAGGAACCCAAGAAGTTGCTCCTTTTGGACTCGAAAAGAGTATTTTAAGGGGTTGAGTTTTAGGTTATGCATTCGCATCTTTTCAAATGCTTCGCTTAGATGAGCATGATGGTCCTAACTTCGCTTGGACTTCACCACCACGTCGTCGATGTACACCTCCACCGTTTCTCCTATCAAGGGGCCAAAGATGAAGGTCATCGCTCTGTGATAAGTGGCTCCGGCATTCTTCAATGCAAAGGGCATGACGACCCATTCAATTATCCCAATAGGACACATGATCGGCAATGAAAATTTGGTTGTATCCGAAATATCCGTCCATGAAGGACATTAATTCATGCCCTGCCCATTTGTCTATAAGGTCGTCGACAATGGGCATTGAGTATTCCTCTTTAGGTGTTGCTTTGTTCAAGTCGTGAAAGTCTATACATACCCTGTCGGGAGTCAATGCTCGATCAAGTTTCAGTCTCAGCCAAGCACTCTTTAATCCCAAATGAAATAATCTTTGTAGGTACGAAGGACTTTGCTAGCGTCGCCTGCCCCAATTTCGCTTAGTAGCGAGCTTTGATAGGTGACACGTGGTATTTCGGTGGTTCCCAAGTTGATTTCGTTTTACGGATTTTATGGGATAACAGAAGTATTAGGGACTTTTTTATTTAGCATTTTTTATTTGACTTCTTTATTGAATAAATATTTGGCATGCCCAGGGAAATGCATTATATCGTGCTTCATTTATTCTGGACGCCCTATAACTACCTAGTCATTCTAGGACGTCCGATATTGGATCGAATGTTTCACACTCCATTGGACAAAGGCGGGTCAAGGAGTCTATCGGGCTCCAAATCCATCTTTATCTGGTGAATGTCGCCGTCACTTTGTAACCCTGCTTCGCGCATATCTTTCACAAGCGAGGTTATGACTTCTTCAACTTTCGTTTGTAATTCATCGCCCCATCCGGTTGGAATAATTGGCTCCTAAGGTGTTACCAAGGGCGGTCCCTTGTATGACACCAGAAATTCATAACCTGATTCGCCCAAAGGTCCGACATTTGGGTCTCCCAGTGCATGCCTTTGCTTTAGTGTTATGTCTTTGACTTGCTTCACTGCCCATGTCACATACATAGGACATGTTAGCATTCTTACTCACCTCCCCCGTGATAACCTCTAAACCGTGTTTTCCCCACATTAGTAGTTCTTGGTGAAGAGTGGGGGGTGCAGAACCGGCCTTGTGCAACCAATCTCTTTCGAGCAGGGCACTAAACGAAGGCTTTATGTCAATGACAAAGAAAGCTGTCTTTTTTCATGGGTGCCAACGCAGAGTCGGATGGACACCACACCAAGGCATGTGGAGGTAATCCCGTTAAATCCGTTGACACTTTCGTCAGTCCTTTCTAGTTCGGCTATGTCATCCCCCAAGCGCTTATATGCTTCAAAGGAAGGTACGTTGATAGTTGTTCCGTTAACAATAAGGACATGGCGCATCGCCACGTTATTGAATGTCGCCTGAATGTGCAGCGGGAACATGTGTTTCCGGAGTGGTGCAAGAGGCTCTCTCAACCATCCACTCGGGAAGTTCTATGGTATTTTAGTAATGGCATTGTAATTGAAAGGGAACAGCAAACTACCTTCTATGTGGTTGTCTTCTTTTTTAGCAAACTCGGTCGGTAGCATGAGGACATTACAACAAGTCCTATTTGCCTTGGGTGGAGTCCCAGACTGGACTAGGTTGTAGTCGCTCAACGTATTGGACGCAAGGTCGCTTTCGCTTGACTCCATTGTTTTTTGAGTATCAGAGGCTGCCTTTAGCGCATTTTTCCGCAGCGCGTCACACTCTCCTCTCTCTCTGCCGTTTGGTTTTCTGAGTGAGTACCTGGGGTTGTGCTCCTATACCCACCTTCTGTCACGTATCCGTTGTTGGGATGACAAGAATACGGATGTAGCATGAGTGTTTGAGAGGTTGCAAACGATTATCCACCAGAAAAAACTCCCTCTTATGTGGGTCTTAACCCATTCGGAAGCTATCCACAAGAGAAGGATCCGGAAGGTTGGTTGACTCGGAGTCGAGTAAGTTACCAGATGGAGGTCGACCGTCTCTACTTTGATCTTCTGATAACTCTATGAAAGTAGAGTTATTTGGTACTTTTAACGGGACTTTACATGGCTAGTTATACGAGTTTATGTTAGAGTTTTACAAGTTTTTATCGTGTTTTTATTTCAGTTTAGTTTTAAATTACTTTTGTTATTTTATTAAATCTTGACCTTATTTTGAGAGTAATTGGAACCTAGTTGATGCATCTTAGATTTGTTTTGATTTGATGTAGGTAAATGAAGAGAATCATAAGGTTGGCAAGTGAAAATTGGACGAAATTTGATAAAGTGCTGAAAAGTTACAGAGAGCAGAAGGGCGCGTCCTTCAATCTCAAGGACGTGACCGTGAAGAACCAATAGACTGCAGAGAGCAGAAGGACGCGTCCCTCAATCTCAAGGACGCGACCGTGAAGAACCAATAGACTACAGAGAGCAGAAGGACGCGTCCCTCAATCTCAAGGACGCGACCTTCGACAATCTGCAAAGATCTCGCCAAATCACTTGATTCCTTCATTATTACGATTTGAAGAGAGAGGAGGCATCAATTAGTTACTATTTTTATTATTCTTAGGTTATTTTGGTATTTATTTATTTTCTTAGGCTTCTTAGGATCTTGGAAAATATTAGGAAATCTTTTAAGGGAATAATATATCCTCTAGGATAGCCTAAGGAGGAGAGGGGAGTTTTTCATTGGTTTTAGTTTTTTTAGACTTTTCCTCTGAGGAAAAAGGAGAGGTGCCAACTAGGGTTCAAGAGAAGATCCGGACGAGGCGACTACCAACCAGATTGGGAGATCGGGAGGGTTTCCTTGATTTTTATGTCGATACTATTTTCTTCTGAAATTTGAATGTTTTCTTATTTTAGCATGAACTAATTTTCTTATCTAGGGTGCTAAATTTACGAGATTTGTCAAGGTGATTTTGAACGTGATTTATTTTATTTTAAAGTCTGATGTTCTTTGATGGGCTTGTGTGTTTATGTTTCTGAAATACGATTAGCGTCGGTTTCTGAAATAACTCGGATTACCTTAGCATCGGGAGGTGTAAGATTAATTCGAGAGGAAAATCGAAGAATAGGTTAATAGAAACTGGAGATAGGGATATCACAGTTGATATTAATTGGATTGACTATTGGGTAGATTAATAGAAACCGTAGATAGGGATATCACAGTTAATGTTAATTGAATCGAATGCTAGGAGTTAATTGAATATAAATCGTAGGGATACGTCTAATATATAGGAGAGCATGAATTAAATCCTTGGACAACTTTATCTAAATGTTCAATTGATCCACGACAAGTTATGTAAATTTAGTTGCCCTAGGCTTTCTTATTGATATTTTCTCGTGATCTTTGCTTATTTTATTTTAGTAATTTTCGTTTAATCCATCATTTATTCGATTAGTCTAGATAATATTTAGTGGTTTAATTGGTATTCAAGAACAATTAGTCCTCGTGGGAACGATATCTTAAGTGCTATAATCGATTAGTGTGTGTACTTGCACACAACACATTTTTAGCAGAACAAGTTTTTGGCGCCGTTGCGGGGACTAATTGTTATTTCTTGATATCAATAGCAAACTCACAGATATTGAACTAGATTTTTTTTTATTTTTTCATTTCATTTTTTCTTTCTTTGATTTTTTTCAGGATTACTCTCGGTGGATGCGACGTAGCCGAAGTGCTCTAATTCTTTGGAGTATAACCCCGAGATCGAGCGGACGTGTCGTGCTCTAAGGAAAGAAGCAAAGCTTAGAAAACAACAGGAAAAGATGGCTCTTGAAAATAGAGACATGGAGAATCATAAGGCACTTGGAGACTATGCAATTCCATCCGTGGGTGATGTCCAGACAGGTATTCGAAGACCCGTAATAGCAGCAAATAATTTTGAGATCAAGCCGGCCATCATCCAACTGGTGCAGAATCAATGTCAATTTGGTGGAAATGTCAGCGATGAGCCGAATGCCCATATTGCGAGTTTTCTCGAGATCTGTGATACGTTTAAGAGCAATGGTGTGTCCGATGACGCGATCCGACTGAGATTGTTCCCATTCAGCTTACGGGACAAAGCGAAGGCGTGGTTATATTCTCTCACGCCAGGTTCAATTACGACATGGGATGACTTAGCTCGAGAGTTCCTCACCAAATTCTTTCCACCTATGAAGACGGTGAAGTTGAGGCGAGATATTACTACATTTATGCAACTCGATGGGGAGAGCTTGTACGAGGCATGGGAGCGATATAAGGAATCACTCCGGAAGTGTCCACATCACGGCCTTCCAAAGTGGCTGATCGTACAGACATTTTATAACGGATTGCTACCTACAGTTCGGACATCGATTGACGCAGCAGCTGGTGGAGCATTAATGGCAAAACCAACCGATGAGGTGTACACACTGCTGGAAAATATGGCGATCAACACCTACCAATGGGGCAATGAACAAGGACGGATGAGACAACAAGGCATGATGAATGTGGATTCGCTAACACATATAAACACCAAGATTGATGCTCTCACAAAGATGATGCAAGGGCAACTGAAGATGAATGTTATGAGTTGCGAGGCCTGCGGAGGAGAACATAACTCTGGTGAATGTGTGGAGACGGCAAATTATATGGGTAACTTCAACCGAGGGACAGGTAATCCATTTTCTAATACTTACAATACAGGTTGGAGAAACCATCCCAATTTTTCTTGGAGAGAGACACAACAACATGGACAGCCTGTTGGACCAAGCACAAACATGCACATGAAGCAAAATTTTGAGCCTCCGGGGTTTCAACTACAGCCACAACAAGTTGCAAAGGAAAAGGTAAGCATTGATGGCATGTTACAATTGATTTCTTTACAAAACTCTTCTATAAAAAGTCTTGAAGCATCGATGAGGACCATGGAGAACTAGATGGGTCAACTTGCATCTGCGATCGCCTCGAGGCCACCGGGAAACTTACCGAGTGACACCGAGATCAATCCAAGGTCAAAGGAACAATGTAAGGCAATGAACCTCAGAACCGGAAAGGTAATCAACGAATATATTGGTTCCTCAAGCCAGGAAAACAAGACTTCGTTTGAGGAGGAACTCGGACAAGGGGACATCAAACAATCTGTAGATGAAAGAAGTGCATCTGAGCAAACTCTTCCCGAGGTTTCTCCTTCAGAAAATCAACCCGACAAGGTAATAGCTGATCTCAATGAAGGACAAGAAGAAAAGAGAAGTCCTGAACTCACTAAGGAGCTGAAAGCATGGAACCGTGAATGGCGTAAGAAACCAGCCCAACCGCAACAAGTGACTTACCCCCCACCACCGTTTCCATAGCGATTGAAAAGAATGGAGGACGAGAAGCAATTCATGAGATTCCTAGAGCTTTTCAAACAGCTACACATCAACATCCCATTAACGAAAGCAATCGACAAGATGCCCACGTACGCAAAATTTCTCAAGGATATTTTATCAAAGAAGCGAAGTTGGGAGAAATTTGAAGTGATTCCGTTGTCAAAGGAGTGCAACATGGCATTGCATCAATCACTTCCGCCAAAGCTTGCCGATCCAGGGAGTTTTACTATCCCTTGTCGCATTGGTTCTAAAAGTTTTAGTAAAGCTTTATGTGATCTTGGTTCTTCAATTAATTTAATGCCTTATTCGATATTTTAGGAACTAGGACTTGAAGGAGCAAAGCCAACAACAGTCACACTACAACTGGCGGATCGATCAATTACACACCCATGGGGAGTAGTGGAGGACGTGTTAGTTAACATAGCTGATTTGATTTTGCCAGCAGTTTTTTTAATTCTAGAGATGGAGGCTGATAAAGAGGTGCCGATTATACTTGGTCGACCGTTCCCTGCAACAGGTCGAACATCCATCGATGTAGCAGATGGAATTCTAAAAATGGGAGTTCATAATCAGGAAGTGATTTTCAATAGTTTTAATACTCTGAAATACATTGATACTACTGATGAATGTTTTATTATTAACCAAGAGCAGAGTTTCCTGATTCAAGAGAAAGAGCATGAGGATTTCTCGCCGATGATAGAAGAGGATTCTATGGAAGTGAAGTACATTCAACAAATTGAACCTCTCGGAGTCGACCTCTCAAAATCATCAACGAAGCCATCCATCATAGAGCCTCCGATGCTGGAACTCAAACCCCTGCATTCACATTTGAAATATGCATTTTTGGGTGAATCGAATACTTTACCAGTAATTGTTTCTAATCGTTTAGATGACATGCAGTTGAATCAATTGTTGGACTTACTACGAGCACATAAAGAAGCAATCGGTTGGAGTTTAGCGGACCTCAAGGGGATTAGTCCATAAATTTGTATGCATAAGATCCGACTGGTGGACGAAGAAAAGCGAATGGTCGAAGCACAACGACGACTTAACCCAATCATGAAAGAGGTAGTAAAGAAAAAAGTTCTGAAATGGCTCGATGCAGGTATAATCTATCCTATCTCTGATAGTAATTGGGTGAGTCCCGTTCAATGTGTTCCAAAGAAAGGAGGTATTACTGTAGTTTCCAATGATAAGAATGAATTGATTCCTACTCGGACAATAATAGGTTGGCACGTATGGATGGATTATCGCAAGCTGAATAATCTGACCAAGAAGGATCACTTTCCGTTACCCTTCATCGATCAAATGCTTGATAGATTAGCTGGTCTTTCATTTTATTGTTTCCTTGATGGGTATGCAGGTTATAATCAAATTGCTATAGCACCGGAGGACCAAGAGAAAACTACTTTTACGTGTCCATATGGAACATTTGCCTTCATGAGAAGGCCATTTGGACTCTGCAATGCCCCAAGCACCTTTCAAAGGTGTATGATGGCGATATTCTCCAATATGGTGGAGAAAGATATCAAGGTATTTATGGATGATTTTTCTGTTTTTGTTGACACTTTTGATCTATGTCTCCAGAATGTAGAGAAAGTGCTCACACGTTGCAAAGCGACCAACCTCGTGCTGAATTGGGAAAAGTGCCACTTCATGGTAAACGAAGGTATTGCGTTAAGCCACAAGGTATCTGAGAAAGGACTTGAAGTAGACATGGCGAAAATCGAAGCCATTGAGCAGATGCGACCTCCGACAAATGTTAAGGCTGTTCGAAGCTTTCTAGGACACGCTGGTTTTTACAGGCGTTTTATTAAAGATTTCTCAAAGATTGCTAAGCCTCTTAGTAAATTACTCGAGAATGATGTTCGTTTTGAATTTACTGATGAATGTTTACAGGCCTTTCAGGAGTTAAAAGGGCGTCTAGTCACCGACCTATAGTGATAGCTCCAAATTGGAGTCTACCGTTCGAAATTATGACAGATGCGAGTGATTTTGCTGTTGGAGTCGTTCTTGGCCAAAGAAAGGATAAGGTGTTTCACACCATATACTATGCCAGCAAGACGTTATCGGATGCCCAGCTCAATTATGCAACAACGGAGAAAGAGTTTCTTGCTATTGTTTATGCTTTTGATAAATTTCGTTCTTATCTTCTCGGTACACATGTTGTGCTTTATATAGATCATTCGGCAATCAAATACTTGATGGCGAAGAAAGACGCAAAACCGAGATTGATAAGGTGGATTCTACTGCTCCAAGAGTTCGACATCGAAATTCGCGATAGGAAGGGGGTTGAGAATCCAGTTGCAGATCATCATTCAAGATTGGAATCTAGAAAGGCCGAAACCGAATTGAGCAAAAGAAAGGATGAAAAGCAGGTGGATGACAATTTTCCAGACGAACATTTATTTTCCATAATTGCGGCGATGACTTCAAGCACTCCATGGTACGCAGATTTCGTCAACTTTATTGTAAGTAATGAACTTCCTCTAAACTTAAATTTCCATCGGCGAAAAAAATTTCTTCATGATGTGCGATCTTATTTTTAAGATGAACCTTACTTGTTTAAGTTGGGAAAAGATAATTTGTTTCGACAATGTGTCCCAGAAGAGGAACAACTCTTGATACTTACAGGTTGTCATGCAAGCTCGTATGGTGATCATTTTGGAGGTACTTCAAAGCGGATTTTATTGGCCGTCTCTATTAAAGACGCTCATGAGTTTGTCATGAAATGTGATGAATGTCAAAGGGTTGGAAATATTTCTCGGAGGCATGAGATGCCATTGACTAACATTCTTGAGGTTGAATTGTTCGATGTTTGGGGAATAAACATTATGGGTCCGTTTCCCTCGTCGCTTGGGAATTCTTACATTCTGATTGCAGTGGATTATGTCTCAAAGTGGGTGGAAGCATGTGCATGCCCCAAGAATGACGCACAGGTGGTGACACGATTCTTGAAGAGGAACATATTCACTCGTTTAGGTACTCCAAGAGCGATCATAAGTGATGGAGGTACGCATTTTTGTAACAAATTATTTGAGAAGTTACTTTTGAAATATGGAGTGAAGCATAAGGTCACAACGGCATACCACCCGCAAGCTAACGAATAAGTAGAAGTGACAAATCGGGATATCAAGCGGATCTTGGAGAAAACCGTTAATCCATCTCGCAAGGACTGGGCAATGAAGCTAGACGATGCACTTTGGGCTTATCGAACAGCATTCAAAACACCCATTGGGATGTCACCATACCAGCTAGTTTTCGGAAAGAGTTGTCACTTACCGCCGGAACTCGAACACAAGGCATATTGGGCGGTAAGAAAGTTGAATTTAGATCCACAATTGGCTTTTCAGAAACGTCTATTGCAAGTACATGAGCTAGAAGAGTTCCGCCTACAAGCATACGAGAGTTCACAGATATACAAAGAGAAAACGAAATTGTGGCAAAACAAGAAGATCTTGAACAAAGGATTCCAAAAAGGGCCGCAAGTTCTTCTTTATAACTCTCGTCTTAATCTTTTTCCAGGAAAATTTAAGTCACGGTGGTCCGGACCATTTGTGGTTAATCGTGTGTTACCTTTTGGAGCTGTGGAATTGCAGGGAAACGAAGGACTTTTCATGGTGAACGGACAACGTCTCAAGCCATATTTTGGAGGAAAAATTGAGCGGCAACCTGGCATGGCCGCACTTGCCGAGCCAATTTATACATAAAAAGGGAGACAAGAGTCAAGCCGACGAGATACCCCAGGGGAGTATTATGTTCCATTCATTCTTTTATGCTTTATATAACATCGGGACGATGCATAATCTAGGTTTGGGGGAGTCGACTCTTTTCGTTTCTGCTTTGCTTAAATTTTGTGGTTATTGTGATCGTTTATTCTGAGTTTGGATGATCTTTAGAAGTGCGCTTTTACTTTTGCTTTCAATATTTCCTAGTCGTTTTTTTTTATGTTGAGTCAAGTTTGTCAATCTCCTCGGTGAAACTTGATGAAATCTTTGATGAGCTGACCCTGATTCAAGGATGACTATAAATGCATTTGCTCACAACCTATGGAATAGTTAAAAACGAATTTTAATTGTTGATTGGACTTAAAGTGTTTTCTAAATTGAATAATTTCTCGGTATGAAGTGTTAGTGAATGAAAACAATTTTAGAAATCTAATAACGCATGGTAGTTGGCGTTGAGTGGTGCTAGTCACACATTGACCGAAAGCGAGTCTTGGTTAAAAAAAAATGCTCTGAGTACCAAGGCTCTGAGTAAAAAATAAATAAAATAAAAGAAAAAGAAAACAAATAACGGTTACCAAGACTCTGAGTACCAATGCTTAGGTGCGTGAAAAAAAATGAAAAAAAAATGAAAGTTGTTTGATTTGCGCCTAATTATGTACTTGTGGTGTGAGTCCTTTTTGGTGTACTCGAGCATGGGATCCGAGGGGTGCTTCATCACCTAGTGCCTTGGTCCAACTGGACTGAGAGTCATTGATTGAATGCTCGTTACATGGGTGCAGTAGATTGAGATGATACATTTAGAGTCGTGTAACCAAAATAAAATTTTGTCAAAGAAAGTGATGAAAAAAAAAACAACCTCTCGATGAGTGGACGGTTGGTGTTTGACTTGTTTTCCGCAAGGTGCTAGTCTAGTGTGTTTTATTGGAAGTCTTTAATTGTTGATTTCACTTCATGACATACCGAGTTGATCATTTTTGGGTAATTGAATAAAGTTTTTATTGATAAATGACTTGACTATGGGAAGTGAGTAGATGCATTGCTGAGAATATAATGGGAGTGCTTCGAAGAGATTGATTCGGCTGTTGCTGAGGAACGTCGTTAGCTTTATTTTCGTGTTTTGTTTCTGTGCATTTGCTTGAGGACTATAGGTTTAGAGGTGTTGATAACTCTATGAAAGTAGAGTTATTTGGTACTTTTAACGGGACTTTACATGGCTAGTTAGACGAGTTTATGTTAGAGTTTTACAAGTTTTTATCGTGTTTTTATTTCAGTTTAGTTTTAAATTACTTTTGTTATTTTATTAAATCTTGAGCTGATTTTGAGAGTAATTGGAACCTAGTTGATGCATCTTAGATTTGTTTTGATTTGATGTAGGTAAATGAAGAGAATAATAAGGTTGGCAAGTGAAAATTGGACGAAATTTGATAAAGTACTGAAAAGTTACAGAGAGCAGAAGGGCGCGTCCTTTAATCTCAAGGATGCGACCGTGAGGAACCAATAGACTATAGAGAGCAGAAGGACGCGTCCCTCAATCTCAAGGACGCAACCTTCGACAATCTGCACAAGATCTGGCCAAATCACTTGATTCCTTCATTATTACGATTTGAAGAGAGAGGATGCATCAATTAGTTACTATTTTTATTATTCTTAGGTTATTTTGGTATTTATTTATTTTCTTAGGCTTCTTAGGATCTTGGAGAATATTAGGAAATCTTTTAAGGGAATAATATATTCTCTAGGATAGCCTAAGGAGGAGAGGGGAGTTTTTCATTGGTTTTAGTTTTTTTAGACTTTTCCTCTGAGGAAAAAGGAGAGGTGCCGATTAGGGTTCAAGAGAAGATCCGGACGAGGCGACTACCAACCAGATCGGGAGATCGGGAGGGCGTTCTTCATCCATTTTCCTTAATTTTTATGTCAATACTATTTTCTTCTGAACTTTGGATGTTTTCTTATTTTAGTATGAACTAATTTTCTTATCTAGGGTACTAAATTTGCGAGACTTGTCAAGGTGATTTTGAACGTGATTTATTTTATTTGAAAGTTTGATGTTCTTTGATGGGCTTGCGTGTTTATGTTTTTGAAATACGATTGGCGTCGGTTTCTGAAATAACTCGGATTACCTTAGCATCGGGAGGTGTAAGATTAATTCGAGAGGAAAATCAAAGAACAGGTTAATAAAAACTGGAGATAGGGATATCACAGTTGATATTAATTGGATTGACTATTGGGTAGATTAATAGAAACCGTAGATAGGGATATCACGGTTAATGTTAATTGAATCGAATGCTAGGAGTTAATTGAATATAAATCGTACAGATACGTCTAATATATACGAGAGCATGAATTAAATCCTCGGACAACTTTATCTAAACGTTCAATTGATCCACGACAAGTTAAGTAAATTTAGTTGCCCTAGGCTTTCTTATTGATATTTTCTCGTGATCTTTGCTGATTTTATTTTAGGAATTTTCGTTTAATCCATCATTTATTCGATTAGTCTAGATAATATTTAGTGGTTTAATTGGTATTCAAGAACAATTAGTCCTCGTGGGAACGATATCTTAAGTGCTATAATCGATTAGTGTTTATACTTGCGCACAACACATTTTTTGCAGAACATCTTCCCATCAGACGCCATGGTGGCCAGCAGTTGGAATTACTGGTTACAGCAGAGTTGGCACATATGGTTGAGTATCTTATGCGCTTGCATAAGTTGGCACCTGTAACAAAGCATGTCAGCTGTTTGAAATTGGGCTAACGAAGTCCCTTCTCTCGTAGCATCTTTGTCGCCTCGGAGGCAATATGGAGTATTAGACTATTGTTCCGCATGAGTTTTCGCTTATTGGGGTCCGATGCGATTAATAGAGCGTCGCCTGAGGAGCCTCTTGGCTTGACATTCCGTTTGAGTTTCTTCATTTTCGCCCACGGTTCCCTGTCTCAAAAGTTCTCCGGGGGTTTAGAGTGCCTTTTCGCTCTAGATGTGTCTCTAGACATTGATACGCCCTTGGACCGCTGTTGATTCCCATAGCCATCTCCTCAAGGCGGTTAAGGTCACACCATTCTGCTTTCCTTTCATTCAGCAGGTACTTCCTAAAAGTATGGCACCGATCGGTGGAGCGAAAATGATCATGTCGTGTGCTTTTGAGATCAGCAAGGCACTGAAGTGTTCCCTTGCTCACGAGCCGCTAGAACAGCATGTTGGCGATGATTGTTTCGCCAATTTCGATCGACTGATCTCGGTCTCCCTGCGTCAATGAAGGGGAGACACTTAGGCAGTTGACATCGAATGCGTTCTTTTCAACTAGGTCACCAAAAGGGTGTGACTCTGTCAACGTCTGTTCCCCCGAGTCGGGAAAGCGTAACTCCTTAGACTCTATTATGTCTTGCACCAAGTTCCTAAACATGATGCAATCCCTAGTGGTGTGGGCAAACGACTCTTGCCATTTACTGAAGTTTATAGACTTCTCTCTTTCAGTGCGAGGAAGTCGATGACCTGTTTTCAATCGAAGCCGCCAGTTTATAGCATGAACTCAAAGATTTCATCGGCCTTGGCCTCAGCGAAGGAATACTTCCTTTCCTCCTATGTCTTTGAAGAGGCTTTAGCTCGAAAATTCTTATTACAACTGATTCCGCTTGGTAGGTCAATTAGGGTCCTGTAATCAGGCTCCCTTTCACCTGAGTTTTTTCTCTGAGGAGCTCTCATAACGAATGGCCCGTCAGGTAACCCATTCCAATCCCTGAGCACTTCTCCCTCTAGCTTTTTTCTAAGCCAAAGAAGTAGAGAATCCTAAGCTATGGCTACGAGCTCGGCTTCAGATGCAAAGGTTTTACATCTCAACCTTGCCTTCCAAAGTCTGTTCAGGAAGACTACTACAGGTTCCCCAGGTTGCTGCTTCATATGAGTGAGGTCCTATTGTGTCACATCTGGGTCAGTTTGAGTGAACGCTAACGTGAATTGCACATGCTTATCCTCCCAGTTTCGCACCGAATTCAGGTGAGAAACAACGTTGCTTCGAAACCCCTTCGTGGTAGCTTCTCCAGCTTGGTGAGTGAAATGAACAATATATTCCGCAGGAGAAATACTTTCTTCGCCCGAGAAGCGGGAAAATCCGAGCACGCGATATCCCCTTGGAGAAGAATAGTCCCGATGGATGTTTTTAGGGTAAGGAGCCCGATAGAGTTCAACCTCGATCATATCATTCACTCTATGGATCGCCTGCTCAACTAGTCGGGCTACGTAATCCCTTATTTTGGGCATTAGACCGGGTGGGGCCATCGCCTCCTGCACTGCCATCCCTCTTTCGTGTACGGGCTCAGGAACGTACTCTGAGTATCGATGTCCTCAAGAGGACAAAAAGGTTGGAGGGTACTCATGATCATCGACAGTTCTCCAACCATGTCTGGATTTAGGCCCTACCATCACTGTTGTTTTCCCTGTCGGATTTATTATCCCCGAGGTTGTTTGAATTAGCACCAGTACTAGTTTTCGGCATTGTTGGCCTAATCTTTCATTGTGGTCGCCAAAGGCGTGTTCACTCCGGAAGTGACCGTTGGACAAGCCAGATCCAAACACGTCGGAAATCTATGGCACTACAAGCAACTAGTACTCCGAGGTTTGTTGAAATGTGTGGTCGCTGTATGAATGAAGAAATAGAGGAGGAGGCAGCGGAAGGACACCCTTAAGTGGAAGAACTTATGGATGCCACCGAGGATGCCTTCGGAAGGAAACTAGAACGCAGGAGCACAAGATCGCAAGAACGTCACTTTTTTTTTAGTATCAAACCCAATGTAGAGAAGCAAAGTGGATATCAAATAAAGATCTTGAGGATAGATCCTAGAGGAGAATTCATTTACAAGTCGTTTCTAGATTATTGCAGGCAACAAGACATACAACGACAGCTTACTATGAAATACTCACCTCATCAAAATATTGTTGCTCAAAGGAAGAACAAGGCTATTTTTGAAGTTTCTCGAAGTATGGTCAAAGGCAAGTGTCTTCCTAAATCATTGTGGGCCGAAGCTGTGAACACAACAGCTTACATTCTCAATCGATCACCGACAAAAGCTGTTCAGAACAAAACGCCTCACGAAGCATGGCATAACAGAAAACTCGTGGTTGATCACTTGAAGTATTTGGATAAGCGGCATATGCTCTCTTGACGAAGAAGAAAGAAAAGTTTGATGAGAAGAGTAAGAAACTAATCATTATTAATTATAGCGAAGAATATAAAGGTTATCGTTTGTTTGACCCAAAGAATAACAATCTTGTTATTTCAAGAGAAGTTATATTTGTTGAGAATGCAGCGTGGAAGTAGGAGAACGAGTCTTCTCATACTCATTCAACGTTTTCTTAAATGTAAGTTCATATAAGGACATGTATAAAATGGGTCTAAATGATCAAAACGTAAGAGGGATGGCAGTTTTTAAACTTCAATGTAGTAAAGACTACGTGAATGAACCATTGACAAGTAGAAATCATTGCAAAGAAAAACGTTCAATCAAACATAAAGTAAACAACTACATAAAAACATACTTTGACAGACTTGAACAGTCGCAATGAATGAGGTCTAACGTTCAGACACTTAAAACGAAGCTATTATATGTTCTAATACTTAAAACGAAGCTACGAAAGATACGGATCTAATGTCACAGATTTCAGATCAATCCGATGTTCCAAACTTAAGATACAAGCGAAAGTGTGTGCCTCCGTCATGCAGGGGAAGCCAAATCCGAAAGGAAAATGAACTTATTCTCGACACTAAACATGCATAACTCCACAAATATGGATTATTAAGCCACCAAATAAAAGAGACATATAATATAATAAGTTCTATGCAAGTTTAAATCAGTTCGCGAAACAAAAGATCAATATAAGCATATGATTTATTCGAAGTGGTCGAAACTGATACTGTTTTAGTTTTAAATTCGAAAATCGTAGCTCAAAACTCCAAATTATACATTGTTAGTTTTGTTAGGTCCGTATTTAAGTTATGGATCTAATGGAAGTAGTTTAATTCAATTTCGACAAGCAAGTAAAAAGTTAGATGCGAAATACTAACATTAGTGCAAGATGATTCGAGACTCACCTCAACTTACCAACGTTGCTTTGGTCCGGTAGGAGCTCCAATCATGTCCCAACATGTAAGGACAAGAAAGGAGAAGACAACAACAAGAGAAAGATGAAAGACAGATGCAAGATACACGTTAAACCCATGTTAACAAAATCAAACTTCAGCAAAATAAGTGGTGAGATTGCTCACCGTCGTGGAAATCTTGTTTCGTGTGTATTCGAAATTCTCAAGGGGAAGAGTCAACGTGGGTTTAGTTGTGCTTGAACGAATTCCAGTTTGTCTCATTGCGTCAAATCCATTTGAATGATATCATAATTGCAACTTCAATGGGAGTGAAGCAACACAAAATTTTTAATGTGAGCGAATTGAGAGCAATGATGTTGCTGCATCATGAAGATGAAGACCGACACGATCAACATCGAAAAGTTAAAGTAAATAGCTGTTGACACGATACACTATCTTGGGCCTGATTTCTAATGAAGCCCACAACAGACGTGGCGCCCATGCGGAAAAACACAAGACACTCACACCAGGCCTACAGTTCTAGGCTACACGGACTACATGACTGGTTGGTGACCCTGTGATCGGTGGGAGTCTACGGCCCGCGTCTGCACAGGTCACACGTCACAATAGCTGAATCATTATATTTGAAATCAGCGGAGTCTACATACAACCCACGTCCACTCAGTGTGCACGTCTTAAAGGACGGTTATTAACCCCGAAGTCAATGAAGTCTACGACCCACGTCCACACGAGTGGCACGTCTTAGAAGACAGTTTGTTGGCTCTGAGACACTCGGGGGTGGTTAAGATTAGAGGATCTTCAGAGGTCGTAACAGACTGGGTATAAAAAGGAAGAGATCTCCCTTGGAAAAATCACGATCAAATCAGCCAACAGAAGCTTATCTTGCTCGTCACCCCTTAGATTGTTAGGATTCCCTGACATGGACGAAACCCTTAAGATTTCATTGGTCTTCACCGCCACCGTCAGAGTGAGCAACCGTAGCTCCGACAGCCAAACTCCGCCATCACTTCCACCGTCAGAGTGAGCAACCGTAGCTCTGGTACCCAAACTCCGCCTTCACTTCCACCATCAGAGCGAGCAACCGTAGCTCTGGTAACAATTTCCCACCAGCACTCCAACGCCAGGACGAGCCACCGTAGTCTCGGTGCACAATTCCACCTTCGACTGCGCCATCAGGGTGAGCAACCGTAGCCTTGGTATCCACGTCCGCCTCAACATTCGACCACACTCCCGTCCACCAAGCCCAGCAACCAAGTTTTTGCCATCCAGGGAGCGCAAGTCTACGGCGCTCTATTATCCAGTGTACCACGCCGTTGCCCGGATTCTCAAGTCTACAGCTTCCAGCGCCAAGTCTATGACGTCCTCACCATCCAGAGTCACAAGACTGCAGCATTCAGCAGCTAGTCTACGACATCGCCTCTTAGTCTACAGCGCCCGGAAGCAAGTTTACGACGTTGCACCGCCGTCCTTGTTTTATTTTTATGGCTGTAAGCACCATTTCCTCATTGTAAGACTTTGCATATTCAATTCAATCTGTTTCGTTTACTTACTAGCGACCACATCTACAAATCCTGTGAGTATTATTGCCAAATATTTCCGACATGATCCGTTTTCGACGCCAACACGTTTTTGGCGACCACGGTGGAAGTACGAAAAGCTTGAAGTTTACAGATGGCAAAAAGCACTAGGAGTGGAGCTAATCGCGACCCTCCACCTCCATTAGATGGAGATGATCAGCTTGTAGCGGGGAACTTAAATGTTGAGACCGCAGCTCTAAGAAGCCAAGAAACTGCGAATCAACCCGATTCCGGGGTGCATACCCCTTCTGAGTTCATATCCAGGCTTGAATTCCACAAAGAATTCAATGATATGAGAAGCCTAATGGACAAACATATCACTGGATTGCAAGACAATATGGCTCAGATTCTGGAACAACTCAGTGCGTTGAATAGGCCAAATGCCGCTGCAAAGCCAAGTGTCCCTGTAAACAGGGAGAATTCTTTCATGGGAGACGCCCGGCACGCAGAGAGCCGCAATGTGTCATTCCAGGAGGATGAGCCTTGGGGCGGCGCCAACCAACGCGCTACAGAGGTCTGCAATAGGGATAGGATGTCCCCATCAAGGCCTACTACCTCTCGATCTCCTACGCCTTGGAGGGCAACACAGTGAGCCCTGTAGACGATGACGTAGAGGCCCAGGGTGAAACGAACAGATATGCAAGTGGCATACCCCCTTGCCAACCTGGTAAAGCGCTTGTAGAGGAGACACCTCCAGGGGAAGCTCCAGCTATAGGAAGTCTACCGCAGGCGGAAAGCTTCTACACAAATGTCTTGGTAAACCCACAGCCACCTCGGACCACAGCGAGGATGCCTTATCCCCTAGAGAAAGTGAGTCAGGACTATGTTCGAGAACAGTTCGATCACGTTCCACTGTAGAATCTGAGGGAGACGATTGCTCAAGTTTTGGAGCAGATGGTACCTGGGGCTGTCAGGCAGGATGATCCTGGTCTATACAGGAGTCCATACCCTGCCTACATCGACAGAGACTTTCCCCTGCCCAAGGGATACAAAGTACCCGATTTTACCCGTTTTTTAGGGGAAGATGAGATGACGCCCGTAGAGCACATAGTTCGGTTCACTCATCAATCAGGAGATGCTGTGGCAAATGATTTTTGGAAACTAAAGCTATTCCCAAATTCACTCACAGCTTTCACGTGGTACTCGAGTCTACCTCTGGGTCAGTAACATCATGGGCGGAAATCCAGTCTTTCTTTATGAAAGCATTGCTCGGTTAGACGCACCCATGTCAATCTTTGAGGTGATGCGGCTTAAACAGACCGCTGGAGAATACCCAGGACAGTTCCTCATGCGTCTACGAAAGGCGCTGCTTCGCTGTAGACCTGCAATTCCTAGAAGGGACCAGTTAATGATTGCGTTAAACGCGTTGTCTATGTCCTTCAAGAAAAAGCTACAGGGGGAAAGGTTTAATGATCTGTATGATTTGGCTAGGAGAGCAACTAGATACCATCAGTTACTGATGGAAGAGGCCCAGTCTAAACACGTTTATCAATTAGAAACCCTTGAGGTAGATATGGCCGAATTCGTGAAAGGCGAAGCAACGGTTTGCGAACCTCTAGCAAGGAAAAATTCAAAAGCAAAAGCATCTCAGAAGTCTGGCGAAGAAAGACTCAAAAGCAAAAGCATCTCAGAAGTCTGGTGAAGAAAGAAAATATTCTTTCGACGTAGACAAGGCGGATGCAATTTTTTATTGGCTTGTCCAACGGAAGCGGATTAAGCTTGAACCGGGCCACAGAGCCCCCCAGACGGAAAGAGAGAAGACTAGGAATTATTGCAAATGGCATGGGTCGTTCACACATACGACCAGGGACTGTCTATCATTCAAGAATATAATTCAAGACCTTATAGAGTCAAAGGAATTGTGCTTTCCTGAAGTAGACGAAGTCACTATGGTTGACGACAGACCTTTTGACGACGAAATAACCATTCATATGTTTGATGTTTCTGATGTAGGCATCAATTTTATCGAAACTAATACCGATTTTTTCCTACAGGGTATAAAGATTCCCGGGGAGACCTTGGTGGCGAATGCCCTCTTCCGTCGCTTGGCCGACAAGGGTGTAGTCACCTGTCCGGTCATGGAAATAGCGCCTAGTCTCTACTGCTGGCATATGGATGACACGCACACCACTGATAGATGCAACACGTTCAGGAAGTATCTGCAGAATAATAAGGGGGATGCCTGGTATGACTTGACTCCACTCGATGAGGTAGCAATGGGAATAGTCTCCTCAAGTTCGCGAAGTGCCTCTAATAATTCACAAAGGGGATTCAAAAGCCCCCCAAGTGCGGAGGCCAGCTACCCGGGGAGGAAGAGGTAGCCCCCATGGTCGAGGCAGAACACCTGAACAACAACTCCGAGCTTTCGAGTGTCCCAAACGACACCTTTAGTTTAACTACTCGTCCGTCCAGCAAGGGGCAAAGCCAGGACATGAAAAGAACGGCCACTCCGAGGAATCTCATTCTGGAGCTGTAGAGGGAGACCTCCTTAGCAGAACCCAGCGGTCTAAAAGGCCGCAGGAGAAAGGGGTTAAGCCAAGGCACGAAACGCCTAGAGTAGACATCCAGGCACTCCGGACAGGACTTCCAATAGCCCAGTTCCTTGATGAAAGGATCCTTTGTCAGAAATGCAAGCTTATAGCTCAGAACAGGATCCTGATCACATAACTCTGCACCTCTTGTTAGGGGTGAGCAGGTTCCGGGTGGGTAAGTTCCGGACGTGGAACTTGGAACCTACCCTGTAATGGCCGGTTCCTTAATTTTAGAACCTAGAACCTACCCAGTAGTTTAAAGAACCACCCAGGAACCAATCTACCGGTTCCGGTTCCGGTTCCAGTACCGGTTCTGGTTCCAGTGCCTTCTATTAGAACTTTCAATTAGCATACCAAAGTAGCAGAGAACACAGAGATTCATCCCAATTATGTACCAATATGCCAAGTATACTAGCCAAACCAAAAGTCCTAAAAACATGTTAGATATCCACAAACCAAATCAATTGTCCCAAAATGAAGACCAACTCGACAAGTTCGCATAACAAAAATGAGCTACGAACAATCCGACAACGGCTCCAAAGCTCAATCCCGATCAACATCTCCAAAGCTCAAAGCCTTCAAACATTCGTAATATCTGAATTAATTTCGGCAAAATCTGCATAAACAAGTCATGTAAACAAAAACGTGAGCGAATGATACACAAAAACATCATGACTCAAATTGAAATAATTAAGATACCTTGTTCATATCATTCGGCATTTTCCAGGTTCTCCTCTATATTAATAGGAGATAAAGGGGATCTTAGCCAATTTTGAACGCATACTAATACCTCAACAACTTTAGGAGTTAGTGAACTACGATAGCAATCCAATACACGGCCCGACGTACTAAAAGCAGATTCAGAAGCAACCGTTGATACGGGGATAGCTAAAATATCCCTTGCAATGCAAGGCAAAATGGAATACTTTGTGGCATTACTTTTCCACCAACCTAAAACATCAAAATCAGCCTTACACTCTTCACATTTGTCTTCCAAGTATCGCTCCAATTCAGATTTTCCTCCTACATGCAACTCTTCCTCCATGTATCTCATGTAGCCATCTTGAAGATTCTCATACATCTCACAACTATCATCCAAAGTAGAACCACTACTTGATCCAATATGTTCCACAACTTTATTGCAAGAAAGCACATCATTTTTAAGCATATCTGTGGCAGAAGAATGCTCATAATACTCAAATAACCGTTGTAAAACAAACTTCAGCCTTTCAACTATCAAGTTAATCACTTCCGAATCATTACGATACACTTTCTTGCAGCAAAACTTGACAAAATTCAACTTGTAGCGTGGATCCAATACAACAACAATTAAGACCATCATATTACAATTCTCCATACTGCCAAAGTACTTGTCAAACTTTTCCCTCATCTTGCGTGACATAATTTGAAGTTGAACATTCCTTTCTATCTTTGCCCAATCATTCAGAGCAGTCAATACACTAACTAATTCTTCGAAATAGGAATTTGATGTCACATACAAAGAACCCGACAACCTCTTAGTAGCATCATAAAACTTCTTCAGAAAATTAATTATCACTTCCAAGTTCGACCAATCTTCACTATTTGGCAAATCATATTGGAGCTCAACACTCATTGACAAATCGTCTTCTTCTAATCTTTCAAATGCCTTCCTAAATTTCACAGCAGTCTCTAACATCAAGTAGGTTGAGTTCCATCTAGTTACCACATCAAGGCAAATTGAACCTTTATGTGGAATTCTTTCTTTCACGACACACTTTTGAAAATGATCAAATCTAGATGAAGAGCACCGGATATAGCGAATCATCTTCCGTACTTGACTTATAGATTCACAAACATCACTCAAGCCATCCTTCACAATTAAATTCAAGATATGTGCAGTGCATCTCATGTGAAAAAACTCACCGCGTAAGATCAAGGAGTTGCTTTCAATGAGCTTATCTGTCAAGTTCACTGCAACATCATTAGAGCTAGCATTGTCAACTATCACAGTAGAAATACGATGTTGTATTCCCCAATCAATAATGCACTTCTCAACCATTCTGCCAATTTCCTTCCCTTTATGGCTAGACATAACCACAAAACTCAATATGCGTTTATGCAACTTCCATTCATTGTCAATAAAATGAGCAATAAGACATAAATAGTTCAAGTTCTGATTGGAAGTCCATGTATCAGTTGTAAGTGCCACTCGAGAATTCAAAGAGCCAATAAAAGTTTTGAGCACTACCTTCTCACTTATGAAAATCTTCATGCAATCTCTAGAAACAGTGAATCGAGAAACAGGCTTGAAAGCAGGCTGTAGAACATTAACAAACGCGCGAATGCTCGACAAGTGAAAAAGGTTGTTCATCGACAATAATCATCCTAGCAAGCATATCTCTGCAACGTTCTTGATTAAACACCCAAGTAGATATAACATGATGACTTGTGCATCCTTCCGATTTGCTGCTAGTAAATATCTTTTGTCGCTTATCCATATTATGAGGAAACTTCCGACAACTATTAATATGCTTCCACATCGTTGAAGTGCCCTAATTAGGATTATACTTGTACACATTGTTACAGTAAATGCACTTCACATTCTCTGCCTTATGAGTCTTCTCATTCAGAATTTTCGCAAAATGATCCCAAACGTTAGACTTTATGTTTTGTTTGCCTGTTACCTTAGGAGCAGTAGGAAGATTGGCCGCTGTTGAAGCTAAAGTTCGCTCGACACTAGTTGTTTGAGCCTCATTGTTGTCAGAATCGGGATTCATCTTCTAATTCGAACAACCTAACAAATCAAACAATAGATCATTAAACAGATGATCCAGAGCACCAACGCCTCAAATTACATCAAAATCAAAATCCAAACCCCACAGAATCACCCCCTGACCGGCTATGTTCAGAAAAAAAGAACTTTTAAGAAAGTATTCTCAACACCCACGGCTCAATCAACCTAACCCATCCCTAAAATCCTCCAAAAAATCATAATCCAGAAAGAATTGTAAATAAAAATTGACAAGGCAAGGCAGGGAAGAAGGGAAAAAGCATATTAGGAGCTGACTTACCGTAAGAAACCGTAACCCCTGGAACCATTTGATGAAGACGTTGTGAAGAGGGGGGAGAGACTGGGAATAGAAAGGTTAGGAACCGGGACAATTGTTTGGGGTAGGGTAAAGTTTAATTTAGGTTATTAGGTTGGGTAAACTTTAGGGTAGGTTATCGGGTTGGGTAAAATTTAGGGTAGGATATTGGGTTGGGTAATATTTAGGTTAGGTTCCAGGTTCTCCGAGTTGGTTCCGGGGGGAGAACCTGGAACCGTACTTGGTACCGCCGGTTTTGTAAAATTTAGAACCTAGAACCTACCCAATCCATTCGAGAACCTGTACTGACACCGACCTTATGGTGCCGGTTCCGACAGGTTCCCGGTTTTACCCGGAACCTATGCTCGCCCCTACCTCTTGTTGTGTCAACTACTTCCTCAAGCTTATAGACTTGTCCTCAAACGGGGAAATCGTGGTCAAACCCGCGCACTCTACAGCCACAGGTACTTGTGAAACTAACAGTTGTTCGGAAACACAACAGGGATCAACGCGGATAGTAGTGGGATACGATCCATTCGTAGGAGACTTCGTCGAGGTATGTCAATCTTTCCTTGGTTTTAAGAAATCAAGGGTAATTAAAGCGGTTAACCCCTCGAAATATTGGCAGAAGGCAGTTGGCAAGACCTCTTTGCCACCAAGGGCTCGAAAGAGAAGGGATAGACGTCTAAGTCACGTCGCTAAGAGGCCTAGGCCTACCCTCTAAGGGGCCGCTCTACCTACTAGAGTGTCTACAAAGGGACTGAACACTGAAGCAGAGCACAATAAGTCTACAGACCATTCAGAAGGGCCTGGCTCAAGCTTTGATTATACCCCGCTTCGGAGTGGAATCCCAAGTGATGCCGACGGTGAAAAAGGGCCGATTGTGAGTTGCAACGCTCTCACCCTGCCTATAGACTTCGCCAATAACCAGAAGGAGGAAACCGTAAGAGGTAAAGTGCCTCTTCCTTGTTCACCTGTTAGCCGGCAAGCTTTCCACTTCATTGGTTTGAGAAACCATCTAATAGCATGAAACAACACATGTACTCTTTGTACATCACCGCTACCTTTGACGGTACTGTGGTGAGTCGGGTCCTTGTAGACAATGGAGCTACAATAAACGTGTTTCTTTTGTCCAGGTTTAAAATGCTTGGATATAAGTCCCATGACTTGGTTAAAACCAATGTCGCAGTGAGTGGTTTTAACGATAGGAAATCTGAATGCTTAGGGGTTTTCGCTGTGCACCTTGAAGTGAGTCGCGAGGAAAGGGAAACTGCCTTTTTTGTGATTGACATAATTCCTACTTTTAATGCTTTGTTAGGCCGCGAGTGGCTCCATAAAACCGCGGCTATTCCTTCTACTTTACATAGAGAGTTAATGTTATGGATTGACTCCGAAGTTGAGATTATTAAGGCTGATGAATACTCTTATTGTGACAAAGGTATCTTGCATGCAGAAGCAAGCAAGACTGTCAAGGACCTCACACTGGAACAGCGCTATAAGCTTGGCGACCCTACTGTTGGACCCCTTGGTCAACCATCCGGAAAGTTTGACTACATTGTAGACTACGGGACATCACACCCTAAGCCGGAGACGGACCCAATCGTTCCAACTGGATGGGGAGATGAGCTTTCTGCCAAGGACATAGATGAGGTCCTGCAAGAAGTCAATTCGGGTGAAAACCCCGTAAGGACGGACGGACCAAAAGTGGATGAAGTTGAAAAGAACCAGCAAAACGCTGTCGCGGAGTTGGAGCCCGATAGACTCCTAAAGGAAGGGACCTATAGACCAGAATGAAGGAGGAAACGAAGCAGTCGCCGATGTCCTTCGACGACTTCAACTCTACCAGGGGAATCATTGCTGTAGACAACCTATCCCTTGGTTTTCAATAAACTCAGGAGCGCTTTGAGCGCCTAACACTTGTAATAAGCCCGTGTCTACCGATTTAGGTGGAACTGAGGAACGCGAGTCTTTAATGACCCCGTGCGACCCATTGATTAGCATTAATTTGGGATGCGAGACTTCTCCTAGGATTCCTTTCATTAGTTCTTCAGTAAATAAAGAACTTTTTGATGCTATTAAAGGAGTACTTGAAGAATTCAAGGACTGCTCCACCTGGGATTATACTGAGAGGCCAGGTTTAGACCGTATACTAGTATAACACACCTTCCCGTCAAGAAGGATTTCAAGCCAGTGCAGCAGGCACCAAGGCGCATGACTAGGGAAGTGACGCAACTAGTTTTTGAAGAAGTTAAAAAGCTTTTTCAAGCAGGATACATAAGGACCTCATGTTATACAGAATGGATGTCTAGCAAAATCAGAGTCTGTATAGACTTTAGGGATTTGAACCGTGCTACTCCAAAGGATGAATATCCTATGCCTATCGCAGATGATCTTATAGACAAGACAGCAAGGCATCAGATTATATCATTCATGGATGGGTTCTCTGGCTACAACCAGATCTTCATCGCAGAGGAGGATATACACAAAACAGCATTCAGATGCCCCTTAGGAATATTCGAATGGGTAGTGATGCCATTTGGACTAAAAAACGCTGGTGCTACCTATCAACGAGCAATGAATGCTATATTTGATGCCTCTCTCGGCAAGACAGTGGAAGTCTACATTGACGATATAGTCGTCAAGGCGCCAAAGGAAGAACTTCATGTCAACCATCTCAGGAATGCTTTCATGAAAATGAGAAAGCATCAACTTAAACTAAACACACTTAAATGCGCCTTTGGAGTTAAAGCAGGGCAATTTTTGGGTTTCTTAGTACATCAACACGGTATTGAAGTTGATCAGAACAAGGTAAAAGCCATCCAAAACTTAGCAGCACCAAGAAGCAAAAAGGAATTACAGGCTTTTCTTGGAAGGGTGAATTACCTGCGTAGGTTCATTTGAAATATCGCAGGAAAGACGGAGGCGTTTGCCAATCTTTTGAGGGGAAAAGGTGATTTTAGGTGGACTGAGAAACACGAAGAAGCATTCAACGCTTTGAAAAAGTATTTAACATCCACCAGTTTTGATACCCCCCTCAACACGGAAAACCTTTCATTCTTTATGTGGCTGCCACCGAAACGACATAGGGGCTATGTTAGCCCAAATGGATCAAAACGGACGCGAAAGGGCCGTTTATTACTTGTCAAGGCAATTGAAACCAATCGAGGTCAGGTATGCCCCGAAGGAAAAGTTGTGTTTATTAGTATTTTATGCCATCATGAAACTTAGACACTCCATCGGGAGCAGTGAAGTCTACGTCGTATCTAAGTCACCATTATTAAAGTCCATTACTGAGTAGACGAGTTAGCAAATGGAGCCTAATTCTGTCTCCATATGATTTGAGATATAAGTCTCAGCATTCAGTCAAGGGACAAGCACTGGCTGATTTTCTAGTCGACCATGACCCAGCCTTGTCTATAGAACAAGAAGAGGCAACTGAAGAGGTCTGGCAGGCTTGGTTTGATGGCTCGTCCACTAAGAATGGAGCTGGGATAGGAGTTCATATAATATCCCCAATGGGTAAAGACATCAGGCTAGCTTTTCGTCTTCAGGTCATACCTACTAACATTGCTACGGAGTATGAAGCATTGATAACAGTATTGAAGGAGCTCAGGGCACTAAAGGCAAAGCATGCCTGTGTCAAGGGAGATTATCAGTTAGTTATCAACCAGGTTAACAAAGAATGCACCTGTCAAGGCAGGCTATTGCCCTATTTCGAGATAGTTCAGCGGCTAGTCCCACGTTTTGAGGATATCACGTTCCAATTTATAGGACGTGAGGAAAACGTAGTGCTAATAGCCTAGCACAGTTAGCGTCAGGGTACAAAAGCAGGATAGAACAGGGTGACATACCTGAAATAGGTTCACATCTGCAGCCGGAGGAGAACATCATGGTTGTAGACATAATGAACCAGGATAAAGACTGGAGAAAACCGATAGTCGACTTTCTGTCGGATCCCAATCAGGAAGCTAAACAGCGAATCAAAGTTCAAGCGCTGTCATATGTCCTCTTAGACGGTGTGCTGTATAGGAAAGATGCAAGCGGGGTCCTTTTAAGATGCGTAAACTTGGATGAAGCTACTCCAGTAATGATGGAGACTCATGAGGGACTCTGTGGGTCACACCAAGCAGGGATAAAAATGTGTTGGATTATTCGTAGACATGGTTTTTACTGGCCATCGATGATGAAAAATTGCATTGAAATGGCCAAAGGGTGTCAAGAATGCAACGGCATTGTCCCATAACTCGCGCCCCAACAGCTGAACTTACTATTGTGATCAAACCTTGGCCTTTCAGGACCTGGGCTTTATATGTGATAAGGGAAATTCATCCTCACTCTAGTCGAGGGGATGCGTTTATCTTGGTAGCAACAAATTACTTCACCAAATGGGTAGAAGCGCGAGTCTACAAGAAAATTGACCATAATGAAGTTATCAGTTTTTTACGGACTTGCATCATCTATCGATTCGGCATTCCCCAGAACATTGTTGTAGACAATGGGATAGTTTTTAACAACTCAAGGGTGAGGGAGTTCGCCGAAGAGTTTGGCATTTCAGTCCAGTATTCCACTCCATACTATCCTCAGGCGAACGGACAGGCTGAAGCCTCCAGCAAATTAATTGAAAACAACAATCAAAAGATGGTCGGGCTTAATCCAAAAAAGTGGCACGAAGTACTTAATGATACATTCTGGGCTCTAAGGGTCACTAAGCGCGAACGCACTGGGGAAACTCCACTCGCGTTAGTCTGCGGTCATGACGCTGTGCTGCCTATCGAAATGAGGTACAAGTCGGTCCGTGTCAGCCAACCTTGTCTACAGGACGAAGCCATGCATATAGCCTTGGAAGAGTTAGAAAGAAAGAGGGTGGAGGTTGTAGACAAGATAGAGGTACACAAGTAGAAAATAGCACGCCATTATAACAAGAAAGTTGTTCATAAGCACTTTTAAATAGACGACTTGGTCTGAAAAATGGTTTTACCCTTAAAATTTAAAGACTAGATTCTTGGAAAATGGTCCCCAAATTGGGAAGGACCGTATCGGGTCAACGAGACATTCTCAGCAAATAGTTATAGATTATCGACACTCGATGGAGACAGGCAACCTCTAAAAATTAATGGCAAGTATCTAAAACACTATCGAAAAACCATTTGGGAATCGCACAGGAAGATTCTAAGCAAACGCTTTCCATTTATATGGGAACAGGTAGCTAAAAATTAACTTTACAAATATACTATAGCCGTAGACTAAAGAGTTTGTTTAAAGGGTGTCATCCATGGGTTAGTCTACAACTGGTAGAAAATAAAGAATGAGTTTGTTTTAAGGGTGTCATCCCTTGAGACTTCAAAAGAAAAAAACAAACAAAGCTAAGCCATCATCGCCTGCTTGAACTTGCCATACTTGGTCTAGGCACCCCGCGCGCCGCCTCCATGAGCAAGAAAGTCAGAACCTTGGCCTGGGTCTTCTTGACGGTGACTTCACTCCTCTGTCGGAACCAAGACTTCAGTTCATCTTGGTCTTGCTGTTCAGAGGCATGAGCAGATCTTTCTGCGAGCAGGGAGTTCACCGTAGATGCCCGTTCCTTGAGATCCCTCTCCATGGCCATAAGGTCCACAATCTTGGCCTGAACCAGTGCAAGCTGGCGAGTCAAATCTTCCTCCTGCCCCTTGAGAAGTTGCAGATCAGCCTATTCTTCCGCACGCTTTTTCAGGATATCAGCAATCCTGGACCAGGCACCGTTAACTGCTTCAATGTCATGCGTGTACGCTGGCCAGTCGGACCAGAATCGCCTCCCGAACTCCTCGCAGGCTGCCTGCATCTCGATAGTGGTGGCTGGGGAGTCCTCAATCTCCTTGTTGCAGCTCTGAAGGACCTTGAACTGGTCTTCAGAGATGATCTCAACGCGAAGGATATGCCCAACAAGTTCCACATTCGCCATCAGGCGATAATAATCACTCAGGCCGCTTGGGGTACCTTCCCCAGGTGTCCCGCTTGATGGCTAGCTGGGAAGACAGCTGGCCGACGATGGACTTGCACCAGCAGAAGGGTTAGTGCCTATCGCACCCATCACCTCTGAAGCAGCAGCCTCTATTGTAACAGCAGGGGCCTCCATTTCCTCAGTAGCTGGGGTAGCTGGGATTTCAGGGTATGGGAAGGAATAGGCTACAAGTGAAAATTTAACAATCAGTATGGAGATTAAACAAGCAAAGTCTACATCTATCATGCGTTACCTCAGAAGGAGGAGGCAGATCGGCCTCATCAGAAGTTTCCTCCTCGGGATCAGATTCCTCAGACGGATTTGGACTCTGGGGGGAGGAAAAGATATTCAGGTTTTAAAGACAGGAAATGGCATAGACACAAGGTTCCATACCGTTCCTCGAGGAGACTCAACTGCTTGAGAAATCAGAGGGGGCGGGCTCGGAATTGTAGTCGTTTTCCTGAAATCAACGCCATACAATAAATTGAAAGAGAGTTGCAGTACTCAATGGTAACAAGCGACGCATACCTCACGAAAGAGGTCCTTGAAGGTTCTGGGGCCCTGACGGAGATAGGGGTTGGGTCCTGGACAGCAGGCCGACGACACTTGAAGGAGACTGAAATCGGTGCGTCTTCAGAATCAGAGACTCAAGGGCAGGAGCTCTACGCTTGCTGGCCGCTCCCTCCTCGACCTGCTTGCCTGTAGAAGCAAGAGATTGCCGGCTTAGGCGAGTTAAACGCCTGGCCGAAGGAGGAGGGCCACTCTCCGGTGAAGAGTCCCCCAAGTCTATATCCAAGACTGCGACTCATGTTAGTAAAAGATTCTCAGTTCAAAGAAAGGATAAGTATAAGTCTATACTGAGAGATGGCCATTGCCCTGTCTTCAGCATCATGCCGGAAGACAAGTAGAGGTCAGGCTCTTTGGAGGTCTGGAGGAAGGACATCTTCTTCAGCAGGGTGTCGAAGGTGGTCGCCCACTGAACAATGAAGAACTCTGAGACTGGTGTAGACTCAAGAGAAAACTCCATATGCTAGAGCTCCGCCTTCCTGGCCAGGAGGCTCATTGAGACCTGGAGGGTTTCCTTGGAAAAAATGGTGGAAACCCTCATGTGGAGCGAGAGGTTGGAGGTGTCGGAGAAAGGCACTGAAGAGCTCTGCATGAAGCCAACCCGCCTTGCACAAAGCTGGGGCTTGTAGACTTCAAAGGTGAAACCTCCCTCCGTCACGTAGACCAGGTCCCTACTGGTCAAAACTGAATCCCAATATAGACCCGGGGTGAGCTTCTGGTGGCGCCTCAAATAGTATGGCCAGCAGGAAAGGGGACCCAGTTGCGGCGTTCACTTCGCCCTGTATCTACAATGTGACGAATGTGTCCCGTCACAAAAGCATACAACCACTGGTCCTTGGATCAGCAGCATGAGTCCAGCATGTGCGTTCCTTAGCACGCGACTGGAGTGGCGCCGGAGGGCATCTGGTACCCTGTAAGCCCGGGCATCCATAGGCAAGACCATAGATGCACAAGCCATAGGGGGCCACCGACCGGATATCTTGGAAAGGGACTACTGCACGTTGTCGTTTTATGCAGCCCCTGGTAAACCAACCCCAGCAGAAATGGGGCCTAGGCAATCTGTTTGGAGGCCGCCGAGCTCAAGAAATTGGCGACCCCGTGAACCAGCTTCGGCACACGCTTGCCAGTAAAACGGAAAACGTACTTGCTTAGCCAGACACTGAAGAACTCGACCTCTTCAGCCTTTCCCAAGGCAGCAAGGGGCATATCGAGGTGCTTTTTCGCCGTGCTCAGAATTTGGAGCATCTCTGTGGGATGGTGGTCGTCGTTAGCAGGATGGAGGCGAACAGGGACGCCGGCCACGTAGGTCCCCGTCAGAAAATAGATATCCTCCAAAGTTATGGTCATGGGATCCTCGGGGAGGTAGAAACAGTTTACCGAGTCATTCCAGAACGAAAGCAGACTCGTACATACCCGAGGGTCGCAACGCTTCGCAACCAAAGGCAGCCTGACGAACGACCAGAGGCCATAAATCTTCAGCCTGTGCTCTCCAACTGCTTAAGCCACGTGGAGAACAACTTTTGCACCACTGGCTTCTCAACGAAGGGGAAGCAGAGGAAGCCGCTCTTCTTCTCCCAGTTCAAGGGGTCCGTGAAACCCTCCCGGGAGATGGGGATGGGGGAGTCCGTGACCAGGTACTCATGTGGTACCACGTCGGGAAAGAGGGCAGGATCAAGAATGGGACCTAGGGTCAGCCCGTTGTCGCCGGTCTGGACCACACCGGAAGGTCCAGCACGCTGGGAGTGCCAGTGGTAAGCAGCAAGAGTAGACATTATTGAAGCAAGAAACAAGAGTTTCGGAAGGCCAGTGAGGGTTTTCAAGAAAGCTCGGAAGAAAGAAGACAAAGGGCTTTTTTTCTACGCGAAAACGAAGGGTTTTCTTTTAACGCGAAGACGAAGGGTTTTCTTGTGACGCAAGCAATGTCAGAAGTGCTCAGGTGACAGAAGTCCCCTCAGCAAAAAAGGGGGGCTTATGTTGACACGATATACTATCTTGGGCCTGACGAAGCCCACAACAGACGCGCCGCCCATGAGGAAAAAGACAAGACACTCACACCAGGCCTACAGTTCTAGTCTACACGGATTACATGACTGGTTGGTGACCCTGAGATCGGTGGGAGTCTACGGCCGCGTCTACACAGGTCACACGTCACAAAAGCTTAATCATTATCTCCAAAATCAGCGGAGTCTACAACCCACGTCCACTTAGTGTGCACGTCTTAAAGGACGGTTATTAACCCCGAAGTCAATGGAGTCTACGACCCACGTCCACACGTGTGGCACATCTTAAAAGACAGTTTGTTGGCTCCGAGATACTCGGGAGTGGTTAAGATTAGAGGATCTTCAGATGTCGTAACAGACCGAGAATAAAAGGGAAGAGATCTCCCTTGGAAAAATCACGATCAAATCAGCCAACAGAAGCTTATCTTGCTCGTCACCCTTTAGAATATTAGGATTCCCCGACATGGGCGAAACCCTTAAGGTTTCATTGGTCTTCACCTCCACCGTCAGAGTGAGCAACCGTAGCTCCGACAGCCAAACTCCGCCATCACTTCCAACGTCAGAGTGAGCAACCATAGCTCTGGTACCCAAACTCCGCCTTCACTTCCACTATCAGAGTGAGCAACCGTAGCTCTGGTAACAATTTCCCGCCAGCACTCCAATGCCAGGACGAGCCACCGTAATCCCGGTACACGATTCCGCCTTCGACTCCGCCACCAAGGTGAGCAACCGTAGCCTTGGTATCCACGTCTGCCTCAACGTTCGACCACACTCCCATCAACCAAGCCTAGCAACCAAGTTTTCGCCATCCAGGGAGCGCAAGTCTACAGCGCTCTGTTATCCAGTCTACGACGTCGTTCGGATTCTCTAGTCCACAGCGTCCAGCGCCAAGTCTACGACGTCCCCACCGTCCAGAGTCGCAAGACTGGAACATTCAGCAGCAAGTCTATGACCTCACCTCTTAGTCTACAGCACCCGAAAGCAAGTCTACGACGTTGCACCGCAATCCTTGTTTTATTTTTATGGCTGTAAGCACCACTTCCTCATTGAAAGACTTTGCATATTCAATTCAATCTATTTCATTTATGTACTAGCAACCACATCTACAAACCCTGTGAGTATTATTGCCAAATATTTCCGACTGATCCGTTTTCGACGCGAACAACAGCATCAATTATCAATACCAGAAGTAATCTTTAGAGTCATTGTTCAAAAAATAAATAATAGAGATGGAATCGAGTGTAGCCTACGCCAAATGCAAGTCAAAGTCAAGTTGAAATAATAAACGAATAACGAAGTTAAGTAGCGAGTATACTAATAATCATCATTGAATTTGCAACCAGAAGCAACAGAGCTTAACCTCAAGCATCGTAAGAATAAAATACATACACCAGCAATTCGACAAGACCAAGTAAATTCGGCAAAGAATTAATGAACCAGCAGCGAGATAGGAGTCAAAATCTGATGAATCCGCAGCATGTTTCAACAAACGAGCAGCAGCATCAATGGGAGCATAAGAATTGGCAGCGAACGAACAGTGTATATTCAGCGGCGGATAACAAAATCGGAACACAACAAATTACGAGAAATGCATATTTATTCGCAAATATCAGCGAACAGAGGCACAACTAGTCTAGAGAACAACAAATATAGGTCAGGAATAAAAATTGGATAAGGAACATCTGCATGTATGGAACCAAATGTGTTAAACAACGAGAAGCAATCAACAGTAACATTTTGGAAAAAAGGGATGTTGACCCGCAGGCAACGTTGGGGATAATAATGGCGTTATGAGTTAATCAAGCATAGGTCAAGTCAGCGATAAAAGCGAAGGAATCCGGTTTGAGGAACTCAGACCAGCAGACTCAGATAAATTGGAGTTCCTCTGTTCTTGTCGTTTTCAAAACTTCCTCGAAACTTCTCCTTATTTGTCTAGGACTCGTTCGATCAATTCAGCGGCAATCTTCTGCAAACAAAACGAACAAGAAACACGACTCCTAACGAATTCCCTTTTTTGTCAATCGATGTGGTGGATCGCCCTTGGAGATATGTCCAGACGTGGAGGCGAGCATTGGAATTTGGCTGGACGTGAACCAACTAGAGCTGGCCTTGGCAGCTCCGGTGAGGGTCGGTTGAGGGGCTTCCGCGAGGTATTTTCTTTACCTTGGCTGGAGGAGGATCGACAGATGGTGGCTGTAAGAAGTTTGGTGAGGAGAAACTCGATCGTAGCGTCGGGCGAGACAATCGAAGGCTTGAGTTGGACTGGATGACTTGGTTCAGGATCGGTCAAGGAGCAAGAGCGGATCGGCTAGGGAGGATGATCGGAGGGAGAGGGGAGGAGCGTGGTGGAAGAAGGGTGGAGCAGAGGGTTTTTGTTGCTCTCCCGGGCGATTTTTATCCAAAGAAGAAGGTGGTGAACACCAGAAGAGAGGAAGCGGAGTTGTTCTAACAGATTTTTGCTTTTGCTGTTTCAACCCCCCAACAAGAAAAATTCTCTTATAGTGAATGAGGGAAGCGTGTCTGGAAAATTTTCGTTTTTTTTTTTTTTTATTAGATAGAGGCGCCCAAATTTCTAGATTTCTTTTTAAGATTGGGTAATTTGTTAGAAGGAGTGGTTAGAAATTAAAATGAAAATTCATGCTAAATAACAACGAAATGTTAAATTTCAATAAACTTTTGGAGGGAATTAACAAATATGAAAAAAATTCGTTATTTGGCATGATTAACTATTTCAATGGCCTATTGGACTTTGGTCATTTTCACCTTATTATTATTAAGAAATTAAATCCATGTACATGTGTTTGGACTTCAAATTAAAATGAACGAGCTTGATTTAAATGATAAAAAGCATTAAAAAATGTAATTTTAACTATGTCTAAAAAAATATAGTTAAGAAATTAGTTTCATGTAACTAATTTTGAATTTTAAATTAGTCATCTAACCATGTCAAGAGATACTTTCCTGAAATTCTATAAGATCATGACATGTAACATGAATTTATTAAAAAAAATTACGAAAAGCTTCAAATTTTCGACTTACTAAAATACTGATTTAGTGGTTGATTTTTTGAATGTTAATTACTTTTATTTGTAATGTGATTTTAAGGAAATTTTTTTTTCAAATTTAATCTCCATTTAGTGTGGAAAGAGTAGTTAAACTATTTTTCAAACTAAAAAATCGTTGCTATCATTTTGGATTGCCTGTTTGATTTAAAAGTTCGAAAATTCGATTTGGGGAGACCATGGCAGTTCAACCGACGTGCAATACATGATGTGTTCAAGAATACTTACTCCATCATTTTTGACCCGAAGAAGATCGCCCTTCTACCCCTACAGTCGACGACTGCTATCACGCCAAGCGAGCAGGAGTCCAGCTCGACGCGGGTGGAGTTGACCCAGGCGATTCATGGCGAAAGGATGATCTACATGTGGATGTTGTTCGAGGAAGGAGAAGAACATGCTTTGACTATACCTCCACAAGTTCAAAAGCTCCTTCTAGAGTTTGCGGATGTGTTTCCAGAGGAGATGTTTAGTGGACTTCCACCTTTGAGAGATATTCAACATCAAATCGACCTCATCCTCGAAGGCTTCTCCACAAAACTAATATTATGAAAGGTACCAGAACATTTATGTAGAATGAGATGTAGATAGCCCTTCCGCTTTTCCACAATTATAATCCGATGAGTTGTGATTAGTAGCTCGTTTGGGGTATGCACACCCGTGACTAACTATAGAAACTCCAGAAGACAAATACTAACTCCACAATCCCTATGGTTAGGGTTCTGTGCTGCAAACTGTGACTAACTCCAAAATCCCTCTTATTGTCTTTAACTTGTTGCAGCTCCACGCAAGCTCGTAGCAAACCCTAAACAGGCAGACAACACCTCTATCCTATGTTAGAATTTCCGTCTGGAGGCGCTAAGTCCAACTTGCCTCCTCACCAAGAATTCCCCAACACATGCCTCCTCACCAAGACTTCCAAGAAGTAGACAACACCCCTAGGGCTTCTTCAAGTGAGTACCAATCCTTCTATAGAAAAGCAAATCCCAGTACCTCACCAGTTCCTCCAAACATGATCCTTCTTTTGCTCAATGTCCTTGCACACCTACCCTGACTTCTTCCTAAGTTTGATGCACGTCCAACACATCACAATGCAACCAAGTCCCTTGCCACTTCACTCATGCATGGTCACAGCTAGTGCCACAGACACCCGCTTTCTACACACACAAGGAAATCGGTTACAAAATAACCTGTGATAGTACCTCATCGTGCTCCCCTTAACGTGGCCCTTCTGTTGTCCACTGCTCACCGACACTCCTCACAACTTCTCCACCAAGCCTGGAGCGAGCCCGTTACACTACAGTGTGGCCAAGTCTTTCGCAGCCTCCCTCACATCTCACACCGCATACAACTGGGAGATGTATTCAACAACAAAATGCTTCGCCCCCTCAAAAACAAAAAGCTCACAAGTCTCTTAGTACAAGATCATTTTCACGATCCCCCACCACACTCTTCTTTTTTAATGAACATAAAATCATATTTTATAGAATTGTAAAAATTACGTGCAAAAAGAAAATTGCTGGAAGGTTATGCAAAATGAGGTAATAGATTGTCAATGAAAAATATCGTTTATATATTATGAGAGATACTACATTTCAATTATATATTCACTCATGTTATATTATCATGATTGTGTTCGTGATCCCAATGAGATAGGGCTTGTAGTAGAATATGACTGATATGTTCCTGTCAAGCTCCTGTACCTGAAAGTATTATTTTCATAGTTAGAAAACCTTCTATATAAAGACACATGTGGGAGGTGTCCATGATTTGTAGATGACTCGTCATTTGCCATGATTCATAATGAATCTGGATGTGATTAAGTGCTAGAGAAACGGTGAATTGATCGTTGGGCATTCCAAGTCAATTTGCAGAACCATGCATAGATACTTTCAATATATGAAGTGGTTTGTTCCCTTAAAAAGAATATAACAACTCACATGGAAATAAATTGTTAATCAAAAAATTTATATTACTTCGATTTAGATAACATAACATAGAAATTTATTTAATTAATCAAATAACTAATTAAAAAATTATGAGTAATATTTAAGTGACAGAAGGTACTAACGTAGGGATTGTCCCTGTACATTAACTTTCTGCATAGTAGATGTTAATTCGTCCATATGATCTTCAACAAAAGGTTTTTTTGTAGAGACTACGCCTTCTGTAGGAGGTACAAACACTTCGAGATCAACAGTGTTTGTACCTCCTTCGAGATTGAGTCATCAAATTTTATATCAATGGACTCTTCAATTTTGGACGTCCTTTTGTTATGGACTCTATAGGCCCGCTAGTTGTATAATATCCTAGAAGGATGCCCACGTCTGACATAACGTTAAACTTCCTCAAGTTATCCTTAGAAGGTATCAATATGTAGCAGACACTTCCGAACGGTAGTCACAGTGTTTGCTAAAAGGTTTTGGGGAACCTTACTTTCACATATCATGGTCCGTGCCATGTTCATTAAAGTTATGTTTTTCTTCTCCGCAACACCATTTTGTTGAGGAGTATAAGGAGCAGAAAAACTGTGATCAATACCATATTTGCCACAGAAGGTTTCAAATTCATGGTTTTCAAACTATGTACCACGATCTGTCCATATAGCTTTTACATAAGAGTTGTTATCACTCCATAGAAGGTTAGCTAAGCTTTCGAAACCATCAAAACTATCTTTGTGGGAGAGGAATTCAACCTAGGTAAACCTAGAGTATTTATCGACCACTATAAGGCAATACATTTTATCTCTCACACTTTCGGCTCCAGTTCAACAGAATAGCTCTATGTGTAAATGCTCCAAAGATTTAGTTGTAGAAACCTCATTCTTAGCTTGAATGATTTTTTGGTTTGATTTCCAATAGTTCACAGACGATCTCCTGATCAAATTTGATGTTAGGTAATCCCTTCACCAAATCAATTCAGACAAGTTTGGATGGCAATCAAAAGTTGGCATGGCTTAACTTTCTATGCCTAAGATAACTTTCATCTTTAACTAACAGAAGGCAACTTTCTGCATTGAAGAAGCTATCAGGTGACAAAGAAAAATGTTTATTCTATGTTTACCAATAAAGCGAACTCTATTATCTAGCATCCCGAACAAGACACTTTATCAAAGGTAATAATATACCATTTATCATATAGCTGGCTAATGCTCAGTTGGTTATGTTTCAGTTCTATCAACAATAGAACATGTTCAATAAATATAGTTTCTAGAGTACGAACGGTTGTTTTTCTAATTATAGAACCTTTGTTGTTGTCTCCAAAGCTTACAGAACCTTCGCTCTACAGTGTAAGGTTGCAAAAAAACTTAAAGGATCACCAGTCATGTGTTTGGAGCAACCACTATCTAGTTACTATTCATTTTCCTTAACTTCTATCCTCATAGAAAGTGATCCTCCTGTTGTGTGACTCAGTTTTGAATCGCGTCCTCCTATACCCAATGAGAACACGTGGAAAAGGAAAAAGAGGCAAATTAGATGGACAACAAAGAAGAGGGTGATAAAAGAATCCACACATATGAACGCAAGTGAGGGAAATGCCAATTGGAATACATTGGGTGTGGCATCGTTGTCCGAGACGTGCGACACTGTCGCACAGGATCAAGTCGTGCCTTATAGCGAAGAGGACTTAATTTCACGCGGACTCGGCGAATACAGTCCGCTTATTAACCCCTCCCCCCATGAAAGTCCAATGCAATACCTTGATGTTGTCAACAGAGTTCGCCAATGACCACCTGAAGCATTGAGGTAACATATACACTAGTTCCATATATAGGCAGTCTTCGATGATATTCCCATGGGTCGAGTCTTTCTAGCCAATGGGCCACCATCAATGTCTTGCAGCTAGTTGTTTTTAAGAAACTAGGAGAAGACATGTGATGCGAACCCCGTCGAACCTTGCCACGGAACCCAGCAACAATACAATGGAAAGAGAACCCGGATCGACAAGACAGAGATTTCGATAGATGAATATTGACCCCGTAGCTATAAGAGCTAGAAACCAATACTATAAGGAGCTTAAGAACTACAAGTAACCGACTTGCAACCCTTGAAGCATAAGTTCAATAAGAACAAAATGGAGAAAACTCTCTCACCAATCTGGAAAAAATCCAAAAATAAAAATCATCCCCCTGCCCAAGTCACCAAAACTATGCTTATAATGGTCATGCAATCTGAATGAAGGGGAAAGCCAAAGGTCCTTAGCTTAGGAAATTGAATAAGAGAAATTTAAGGCCTTTAATGGTTGTTGGGCGTCCAAGTGCAGATTTCGTGACTCTTCGTCTTCAAGAAAAATGGGCTTCGACTTGGACGCTGGCGACTTGATCAACTTGGACACTGGCGACTTGGTCGACTTGGGCGCTGGCGACTTGGGCGCTGGCGACTTGGTCGACTTGGGCGCTGTCGACTTGGTCGACTTGGGCACTGTCGACTTGGTCGACTTGGGCGCTGAGACCTTCATTTAGTGCCCCAAGTGTGTTGATGGGGTCCAACACTTGTAATGAGCATATTCAGCCCATCTTCAGCTTGTATCTCCTTCGACTTGCGGGTCTCCTTTTGAATATGCATCCATAAGTTCCGCAAAGCTTGCTCCATTCGTTTGGCTCGTGCTCTGGTTATTGGTCCGGTTGAAATGTGCAATTCCTTATCGTGCTCCTTGTCCAATTCCGCATTGGAATCCATGTCTTCGGAAAGGTCTTCATCATTCCCCCCTTCTTCAAAAGGATTCGTCCTCGAATCTGCGTTCACATCAAAGGGAGAAAGATCAGAAACATTAAACGTAGAACTTACATGATACTCACCTGGTAAATCAAGCTTGTAGGCGTTGTCATTAATCTTTTCTAGAACTTGGAATGGTCCATCTCCTCGTGAATGCAACTTGGATTTCCTTTGGTTGGGAAACCTCTCCTTCCTGAAATGAGCCCAAACTAGATCTCCCGGTTTAAAGGTGACATGCTTTCTTCTCCTATTAGCTTGGTCAGCCGCTTGCTCATTCTTATGTAGAATACGACTCCTTGCTTCTTCATGGATCTTCTTCACCAACTCTGCCTTATGTTTACCATCAAGACTAGTAATTTCATCACTAGGCAAGGGAGTTAAATCTAGTGGGGTTAGCGGGTTAAAACCATATACAATCTCAAAAGGAGAAAACATAGTAGAGGAATGCACAACTCTATTATATGCAAACTCAACGAACGGAATGCACTCTTCCCAAGCTTTCAAATTCTTTTTAATAACAGCCCGCAACAATGTTCCCAAGGTTCGATTCACAACCTCGGTTTGTCCATCAGTTTGGGGATGACAAGTAGTAGAAAACAACAGCTTTGTTCCCAATTTTCCCCACAAAACTCGCCAAAAATGACTTAGGAACTTAACATCACGATCACTTACAATGGTTCTTGGAATGCCATGCAAGCGCACTATCTCCCTAAAGAACAAATCAGCCACATGTTTAGCATCGTCTGTCTTTTTGCAAGGAATAAAATGAGCCATCTTTGAAAAACGATCTACCACAACAAATATAGAATCTTTACCATTCCTAGTTCTAGGCAAACCCAAAACAAAATCCATTGAGACATCAGTCCAAGGATGACTAGGAACGGGCAAAGGCATGTAAAGTCCATGTGGTTGAATCTTAGACTTGGCTTTCTTACATTTGATGCATCTAAGACAGATTCTCATCACATCACGCTTCATGTGAGGCCAAAAGAAATGCTCTCTCAAAACATCTAGTGTCTTAGTCACACCAAAATGCCCCATTAATCCTCCCCCATGTGCTTCCCTAACAAGCAACTCTCTCATGGAACCTTGGGGAATACACAGCTTATTCTCACGAAACAAATAACCCTCATGCCTATAAAACTTGCCAAATGATCCTTTTTTACATTCAGAAAATACTTCCTTAAAATCATGGTCGTGCAAGTATAACTCCTTGATATGTTCGAATCCCAAAAACTTAGCATCAAGAGTTGAAATAAGAGTATACCTGCGAGATAACGCATCAGCCACAATATTCTCCTTACCCTTTTTGTATCGAATCACATAGGGAAACATCTCGATGAATTGGATCCAACGTGTGTGCCTTCGATTTAGCTTGCCTTGATCTTTCAAATGCTTGAGGGACTCATGGTCGGTGTGAATGACAAACTCCTGGGACCATAAGTAATGCTGCCATGTCTCCAAAGCCCTCACCAAGGCATAAAGCTCCTTATCGTATGTGGAGTAGTTCAATGCAGCCCCGTTAAGCTTCTCACTAAAATAAGCGATCGGCCTCTTCTCTTGCATAAGGACTGATCCTATACCAATACCCGAAGCATCACATTCGATTTCAAAGGGTTTAGAAAAGTCAGGTAACATTAGTAAGGGAGCTGAACTTAGCTTTTCCTTTAAGGTCTTGAATGCTTTCTCTTGTTCCGTGCCCCACCGAAAACCAACTTCCTTCTTGATGATATCAGTTAATGGTGAAGCTATGGTGCTAAAGTCCCGGACAAATCTTCGATAGAATCCAGCAAGGCCAAGGAAGCTACGTACCTCAGAAATAGTAGTGGGTGTTGGCCACTCCCGGATTGCTCTCACCTTCTCTTCATCCACTTCCACACCCCTTGAGCTTACAACAAAACCAAGAAAAACAACACTTTCCAAGAAGAATTCACACTTCTTGAGGTTAGCATATAACTTCTCGTGTCTCAACGCTTCAAGCACACTTCTCAAATGATTAACATGATCTTGTTCATTCTTGCTAAAAATCAGAATGTCATCAAAGTACACAACGACAAATTTTCCAATGTAAGCACGCAAGACATGATTCATGAGGCGCATAAATGTGCTGGGTGCATTAGTCAATCCAAATGGCATTACTAACCACTCATATAATCCGTTCTTGGTTTTAAATGCCGTCTTCCACTCATCTCCCTCTTTCATGCGAATTTGATGGTACCCACTCTTCAAATCAATCTTAGAAAATACTGTGGAACCATGCAATTCATCAAGCATATCATCTAGTCGAGGTATAGGATAGCGATACTTTACCATGATCTTATTAACAGCTCGACAATCCACGCACATCCTCCATGTGCCATCCTTCTTTGGAACTAACAACACCGGCAACGAAAACGGACTCATGCTCTCTCGAACATAGCCTTTGGATAGCAACTCATCAACCTGTTTCTGAAGTTCCTTGGCTTCTTGTGGACTACACCGATATGCTGGACGGTTTGGAATGGGTGCTCCCGGGATGAAATCAATTTGATGTTCAATTCCACGAATGGGTGGTAACTCCGCTGGCATCTCCTTAGGAAATACATCATCAAACTCCTGCAATAGAGAAACCACAACACTAGGCAAAGATGGACTAGAGTTAGTAGATAAGTAGGCCTCCTTGTATAACAACAATATCATTGGCCTTTGACCCTTGCAAACACTCTCAAGCTCTCCTTCTTTTGTGAAACAACTCCTTTTCTGCCTCTCTTTTCTTTCTATGGATGAACTCGCACATTTTCCTTTTTCATCACTCGGTTTCTTACTTTTCTCTCGACTTGCTTTTCTCTCATTTTCACCCTCCTTTTCTTTTAGCACAGGTACACTCATACGTTCCTTTGAACTCGCAGCAATGGACTTCTTTATGCGAAGTTGCTCTTCGAACACTTGATGTGGTGGCAGTGGCGCAAGTGTGACACTTCGTCCATCCTTCTTGAAGCTATACCGATTCAGATAGCCATCATGTGTAGTTTTTCGATCAAATTGCCATGGCCTCCCGAGTAACAAGTGGCTGGCCTCCATGGGAACTACATCACATAAAACTTCATCATGGTACTTTCCAATAGAAAAAGAAATCATCACTTGTTTTGTCACCCTTAAATCTCCACTCTCATTCAACCATTGAAGTCTATATGGCCTTGGATGCTTTTGAGTGTTCAGACCAAGTTTCTCCACCATCAACTTGCTTGCCACATTCACACAGCTTCCTCCATCAATAATAAGTCCACATACCCAACTATTCACATGGCACCGAGTGTAAAAAATGTTCTCCCTTTGGAGTTCCTCGCCTTCCTTGGCTTGCACATGTAGAGATCGTAGAACAATAAGGGCATTACCCGTTACAGGGTGCTCTACATCGTCGGCATCTTCAAGCGATGGCATAGAGTTAGCGTCACTCTCATGTTCTTCCGCGCTTTCAATCTCCCCATTGTCTAGCAGAATCATAGCCCTCTTGTTTGGGCATTGAGAAGCATAATGACCAGATCCCAAACATCGGAAGCACTTGATATCTCGATTCCTTTGAGTTTGGAAAGAAGTGTTACCCTTCTCCTTGGAATCAGTTGATGACTTGAACGTGGACTTGTGTCCCTCGGACCTCTCTCCTTGTTTCGAACCAGCCCACTTCGATCCTGTCCCTTCATGCTTGGAAGTCCACTTTGAATTCGAGTTAGAGGATTCAAAACGAGATGAGGATCTCCCCCCCTTCTTGAGCTGCCTCTCAACCTTCATTGCCATGTGCACCACTTCCTCAAGCTCGACATAATGCTGCAGCTCAACAACATTGGCAATTTCTCGATTAAGCCCACAAATAAATCGAGCCATAGTTGCTTCACGGTCCTCCTCCACATTAGCACGTATCATGGCTATCTCCATCTCCTTGTGGTACTCTTCCACAGAGTTGGTTCCTTGTTTAAGACTCTGCAGTTTCAAATGTAAATCTCGGTAGTAATGGGATGGTACAAACCTCCTCCGCATGACGGCTTTCATGTCTTCCCAATTGTTGATAGGTCGCTCCCTATTCCGTCGTTTAGTCACCATTAATTGATCCCACCATACAATGGCATAATCGGTGAAGGCAACAGCGGCAAGTTTCACCTTCTTCTCTTCGGAGTAATTGTGACAATCGAAGACCAGTTCAACTTTCCGTTCCCATTCAATGTACTTATCGGGATCGTTCTTTCCTTGGAATGGAGGTATGGTCAGCTTGATGGAGCCTAGATTACGATCGATCATGTCCCCTTCCGGGTGCCTCCTATGTGCACGCCGAGGCCTTTCAGCCCGTTCTCCGCGAGGTCTTCTTAGTGCAACATCAGAAAGTTCCACTTCATCTTCCTCATCATTGAATCCCTCTTCGTGATCATTATTGTTCATCCTTGGTCGCTGAATTGGATCTTGTCGCATCTGGTTGATTCTTGCATCGTGTGTGTCAAGACGATCATTAATTGCATTGAGCACCAAAGTGATGCGCTGAAATTGTAGTTGCATTGCCCGGATGAACCTATTCTGATCTACTCCTTCATTGTCTTGATTAGTTCCGGCGCTAGATTGATCAAGTCCGGCGATATCTTGTTGTGACATATTGAGATCTGCAATTGAATGTTAGAATAGAAAAGACCTCACAAACTCTCCCTCGCGTGTTTACTCTCAAGTCGATTTCCGATAACTCTCGTGTTTCGCACAAATAATGGTCTCCCAACTCTTGCACTCGTCGATTTCTCCACAAGGTTCTTGAAGAACTAAGCAATCAGATCACAAATCCTTGAGGAAGTTACTTGTGTGCAGAAGCAACTTATAATATCAGTTATATTGGCAAGAAAATGGATAGATCGACTCAGATTTAAACGCAAAAAGAAAAAAAAAAATTTACCCAATGTGCATTGCACTTGATAGCATCAGATTCTTCCTCCTCTTTTTTTTTTTTTGTTTTTTTGTTTTTTTTCTTTTCTTTTCAGAACTGAACACAAAGGATTATCAAAAACAAAATCCAAGGATAGAATGGATAGTTGAAAACCTCGAGTTGTAGCCTAAGCTCTGATACCAACTGATGCGAACCCCGTCGAACCTTGCCACGGAACCCAGCAACAATACAATGGAAAGAGAACCCGGATCGACAAGACAGAGATTTCGATAGATGAATATTGACCCCGTAGCTATAAGAGCTAGAAACCAATACTATAAGGAGCTTAAGAACTACAAGTAACCGACTTGCAACCCTTGAAGCATAAGTTCAATAAGAACAAAATGGAGAAAACTCTCTCACCAATCTGGAAAAAATCCAAAAATAAAAATCACCCCCCTGCCCAAGTCACCAAAACTATGCTTATAATGGTCATGCAATCTGAATGAAGGGGAAAGCCAAAGGTCCTTAGCTTAGGAAATTGAATAAGAGAAATTTAAGGCCTTTAATGGTTGTTGGGCGTCCAAGTGCAGATTTCGTGACTCTTCGTCTTCAAGAAAAATGGGCTTCGACTTGGACGCTGGCGACTTGGTCAACTTGGACACTGGCGACTTGGTCGACTTGGGCGCTGGCGACTTGGTCGACTTGGGCGCTGTCGACTTGGTCGACTTGGGCACTGTCGACTTGGTCGACTTGGGCGCTGAGACCTTCATTTAGTGCCCCAAGTGTGTTGATGGGGTCCAACACTTGTAATGAGCATATTCAGCCCATCTTCAGCTTGTATCTCCTTCGACTTGCGGGTCTCCTTTTGAATATGCATCCATAAGTTCCGCAAAGCTTGCTCCATTCGTTTGGCTCGTGCTCTGGTTATTGGTCCGGTTGAAATGTGCAATTCCTTATCGTGCTCCTTGTCCAATTCCGCATTGGAATCCATGTCTTCGGAAAGGTCTTCATCAACATGTGTGAACTGAAAAGAACATAATAAATGTAAGTGGTTGTAATGGAAAAATCCCCCTTGTATCGGAGTAGTCTCGGTCCACCTAAGAGCGAGTTCTTATGAGCAAGACACACTTTCTTTGTCATAGACATTAAGCCCACATTTAATGTCTATTATGAAGGGATTTAGTGTCAGTTATGAAGGGATTGGCTACATTAGGCAGGAGCAATTCTCTCGACCCTTTATAGAGAATTAGTGATATGGGGAGATAGTAGTCCCGAAGTAGTGACGGGGGAAAGGATAGTAGAAAAATTTAGTATATCATGTATACGTACAGAAGTCATGAAGCAAGTGGAAGACCTAACCCTCAAGTAAATGTTTGATTTGGGAGACACAACCGTAGGGTAATTAGGAGAATTCACTGGAGGTTTCGAATTCCTAGTGTCCTGTGATGCCCAACCACAAGTCATGCACTTCCAACTAGATGGGATCGTGACGAAAGAGAGTAGGCAGGCGAGACTGGGAAACCCTAACCCTTCTCGAGAAAGACATGAAGGAAGCTCGGATAGGTGACATTACATAAAATAAATGAGAAACTGCATAGAAGAAGACGGAGTTAGAGCCCGACAGACTCCTCATTTAGGAAGATATCTAGGATGAAGACAAGCGAAGGGAGGACGTGGCAGATGTGATGCAAAGGATATACATATATAAGACGTCTAGGATCGAAAAAATTTCTTCTTCACATTGTTCGATGGTATGAATCTCTCAAGTGCACGGGTCGCACGAGTAATAAAGTAATGAGTAAAAGTCGTTCCCACGAGAATTATTTCTGAAAAATCCAGGCGATTAACGATAGGCAACCACAATGTAATCAAATCAAGTAAAATAAGGATTTAGGAAAATAAACTAACAAGAAACTAAAAAGCATAAAACACGATAATTAATCAACTAAGAAAACCCCCTCTTTATCATTAAATTATCCAAAACATGTTTACTGGTCTAAGATTCTCAGTCACTCTTATGCATCTTCCGACCTACACAAGAGAATATCTGACCAAGCTAAAACCCCTATTCCTATGGGAATTAATAGTTGAATCAAGTTCAAAATCTTCCAGTCTCTATCTGGCTACCTATGACAAGTAATATATTCCTATAGTACTCGTTAAACTAGCTCGATTCTTCGACCTTCTAAACCTAAAATTCCCCTCCTGAGTTCATATAGGTTAAACAATCAACATGGATTGTCGATCAGGCAACCACATGCATTAAGAACGGAATAAAATGTCTTAAACGCATTAAATCAAAGTTAAAACTAATTCGGCTACATATCAGGTTCCGTCATAACACTGAACGAAAACTTAGTTCATCATGAGACTGACAAAAAACCAGAAAATAAAACTAGACATCAACCTAAGAAAACTAAAAACTCCATTCTCGACGACTCTCTTCTCTTCTCTTTCCTTCTAAAAACTCACGGTCCTTTTATAGCTAGGGTTGATCTTGCATTATTAGCAAATATTCTAGAAATATTCCACAAAATCTTCTTGCCTCGTATGGCCACATCAGATTCTCGTGTGGCCGCACATAACATTCTGTGATGGGCTGCTTCGCTCGTGTGGCTTATTATGTCCAAGTCTGTGCCTCTGTGTGGCCACATGAATGCTCCTGTCTAATGCTTCCCTAAGCAACTTATCATCCCAACCTTCTTTGCCTTCATCTATCAAGATATCTTCTTAAACATGATTCCCGCGACATATCAATCACTTCACCTGCAATGCAAACCACAAAATCCAAAAATACCCTTGCAACACGACTAAAAGAAAATAACATGTAAACTATCTACATGTGCCAATAAATATGGGATATCTAACACTAATTAGGCTCATAAATGAGACATCTAACTCTAATTTCTTAGAGTTAACACACACATGCTCGCTTCGACGCACTTCATTTTTTTCAGAAAGTGCAGCTAGATGCACTATGTAGGCAGCTAATAAATGAAGAACGTTACGAAAATTCGGTAATCTCTTTTGTCCCGTTTATTGAATTAAATCCATGCATACATATAATAGCGCTCCTAAATAAGGATTTGTTCTAATCAATTAAACAAGTTTGCAAGATTATAAAGGTTGCTTCACCTGGGATTACACATAATTGGCCAGACTAGAGCGATCCTTAGTTGAACACAGGCTACCTCTAGTCGTAAGAAGCAAAGCAGTGAAACGAGCACTTAGGCGAATGACTAAGAAGGTCACTCAAATGGTCTATGAAGAGATTAAACTGTTATTCAGAGTAAACTGTATTATAACTACTAAGTATGTGGAATGGATATCTAACAAGTCCCGATAGTAAAGAAGAATAGCAAGATTAGGATGTGTATAGATTTTAGAGACCTGAATCACTTAACACTAAAAGGCAAATACCCTATGGGATGATCTTGTAACAAAAATTGATGGTTATAAACTAATGCCTTTTATGGATGGGTGTTTGGGATATAACTAGATATTTATTACTGAGGAAGATATACACAAAACAACACTTAGATATCCACTAGGGATTTTTGAGTAGGGAGTAATGTCTTTTTGGTTAAAGAACGTAGCGACCACCTACAAAAGGGCTATGAACGTGATTTTCGATGTTATTATTGTAAAACATCAATGGTCTACATAGATGATGTGGTAGTTAAGTCCAATAGAAGTACCAATCATCATTTACATTTAAGGGAAGCATGTGAGAAAATAAGAATCTATAGATTAAAACTAAATTATTTTTAAGATTCCTAATACATCAATGTGGCATCAAAATTGATTAACATAAAATAGAGGCAATTGGGAAATTACCTTCGCCCAAAACAAAGGCCTCTTTAGGATGGGTCAATTATATACGACGCTTTACAGGTAGCGTTGCTCAAAAAACCGAGGTTTTCTCCTCAATTCTTACCGAAAATTATGCACGAAGTGTGACCTCGATTGATCAACATGAAAAGGCATTTCAGATGAAAAAGTAATACCTCACGTTCCCTAATGATGGCACCACCTACTGCGGCACGATCGTATGTGTTTTATGTAGTAGCCAATGCTAATAGCATCGGGGCTATGTTAATCCAAGAAGACAGTGGCATAAACCAGGAAAATTATTATCTATCCCAGAATATGTGTCTGGATGTTTACTATGGGATCATAAAACTCAAGCACTACATTGGTTCGAATAACGTTTACATGGTAACCCACTCATCAATAATGAAGAAATTCTTTTATATTAGGGGAATTGGAAAACGGAGTTTAATGCTTTCTACATACAACTTATTTCACCGCTAACAAGCAGCTGTAAAAGAGCATGATTTTTGAACATTGTTGTTCGAGGACGGAATCGCAACACATCAAAAATATTTGGCATGAACTTCATAAGGATTCGGATGTGGTCGCTATAAAGAAAAGTATATCAAAATGGAATTATATTGATAAAATCAAATTAATTACTACTAAGAATTGTGGCATGAACTTACAACCATCAAAACGATGAAAAAACACAAAATAGCTGAAATCTGGAACGATGTGAATGTCGTATACCTGTTATAGAGGCTATAGAATTGTGAGCTAATCTGGTGGAACCTAATCTTTGATTGTATGGTGGATGTGGATGTAGATGTGGTATTGACGCTAATGATGACACTACAAACAATGCACTTTAGGCATTAGATGAATGTTGTGTCATCTCTTATTTATAGAGAATAATTCCATGTTTTTATCTAATAGAAATGAGTCGGGAACAACTTCCTCAAAACTTTGGGATCATTTCCCGAGATGGGGGACATTTAACTTCAATAAGTTATAGACTAGTCATTTTCCGGGGTTTCCCATTGTGCACATGAACTCATTGCAATGAAATGGACCCGAATCTAGATCCTCAGACGAATAACTCTTATTTTGAATAGTTTTAGAAATATTTTGGGATTGTTTAGGCTTCCAAAAATATAAGTCTGAAAGCAAGAAAGTTCTGTGAATGCTGGTAGCACAACTTTCAAGATGTTGGCAGAAAGAAAGATTGTTCTTTTTCATGTCTTGATTTTCTTGAACTGAAAGGAAAAAGCTTTGAATAAAAAAGGAACGTTCTGCGAAGCAAACAATCAAGCAGGAAAAAACTCTTCTTCTGTGGCAAGGAAAAAAAGCTTATTCAAAACAAGTATCGAGTTATACTTATATATGGGATCACACACACTAGCATTTTACAAAGCATATATGATATCACATAATGGTATGAATAAAATCAGGGGATACTGATTTAACTCACCTATGTCCACGTCTCTATGTTAAATATAGTATATTAAAACTATGTATCAAGACTCTAAGTTAGCCTCCTACGCTAAGCATTAAGTATTACTTGGCCCCGATGTTGACCAGGACTATGAAGATAAAGGTGTTCTCGATTACAATGAAGCCACGTATTTCAAGACTTTGACCTATAACAAACGAGTTACTTTGAAGTCTTTTGTCCAAGGCGATTTAGTCTGGAAAATGATTCTCTCAGTTGGAAAGAAAAATATTCTCCTACTTGGGAAGGTCCATTTCGAGTCAATGAAGCGTATTCAACGAACGCTTATTACTTGTCTAACTTGAATGGTGAACGACATGCTTTAAAAGTTAATGGGAAATATCTTAAGAAACATCGATCCACACTGTGGCAGACACATATAAGGGAAAATCAAGTTAAATATGCCGAATTGCGTTTACAGTTGGTAGGATCAGTCGAAAATGAATAATCCAATATAACGATGTCGATATTTGTATTACATGTAAAGTGATACAAATGTTGATCGACAATAATGTCCAAGAAACCTATTAAATCGTCGTAGCCTAAAGCATAACTTGGCCTTTGAACGTACAGGAACTATTGTGGACACGAAGGTTAGTGGTAACAACCACTGTTGTGGTTGTTACGACGTTCTTGCTTTCTTCTCCTTCAATGGTACTCCTCTGGTAAGCTCTATTGCACTGCATCATTGGGGTCCCTCCTGGTTCCTCGGCTGCTATGCTCGTTCTCCTGAAGAGCACCGCTTCGTTCTCATGTACCTTAGTCGTGATAGAAGAGACTTCTTTTCAACTCGAAAGTCTCCAGCTACCCAGGTGGAGGCGAGAGAAGAAATGCAAGAAATCCCTTGCCTAACGTTATAGACCTAGGGTTTAATGGGATTTAAGGTTGTGAACTTAAGCTTTGGTTTCGGAGAGATGGTTTTCAAAGAAAAAGTTTCTCGACGAGACATTATGAATGGAGCACGTAGGGCGAATGAAGAAGATGAAATTTGTCTTCGGAAATGCTATATTTATAGGTCGAAAATTTAATACGGAAATTGAATTTTCAGGAATTCGAAAATCTTAACAGTCTGATTCACTATAGAGAGATTCTCGAAATCTTAACAGCTTTATTGATTGATACATGACCTGATATATCACCATTAATGCCATCTAATTAATTCGTGATTCAAGAAATTGTTTCGAAAAGTAGTGGGCATTAAGTGTTGGTGCAAAATAGGCAAGGTTTAACACGAGTCTGGTATGCAAAATTGAAAGAGATAAACTAAATTTGTTTCTCCAACATCATTAGGATCGAACACTTAATTCTGTCCTTCGACATGTCAGCTGATCTCAGTAACAGATTAGAAGGGAGTTATTGCTCTATTGACGCCCTGTCGATCTTCTCTTGTTCGATGGAGGCTTTCAGAGCTTCGATCTCAGAATCCATGTTTTCCATTTCAGATCAAACAACTTCAAGCTCATGCTCGACTCTAATTGTTCTCGAACTTCGGAGACTTTCCTAGACATCTCTTCATAGCGTAAGTTGGCAACATCGCGAGTCCTTGCAAGTTCATCCAGCTTACTTGCTGATGTTTCCCTAGGCAATTGCATAATCTTTTTCCCAAATTTCATTGGCTATGAGCGCGTCAGAATAGGATTTCCACGAATTCCAATCAGAGCAAAGGGCGATGCAAATCGCTCGAAGAAGCATATAAGGTAAAGGAGTTTCCTTGATGATGTGGACTGTCGCCTAAAGTCGATCCAGAGACTCTTGAGAGATTTTCAGCCGAAGAAGGGTATCAATCTGCTTTAATATATTATCTTCTTGTAAATCATGTCCCGAGACAGTAGGACCAGCTTATAGAGTAGCCTCGTCCTTAACGGACAAGAGACAATTTTCTCCAGTGGAGATATTCTCAAATGACAGGATATAGATGTTTTTCTTGCGTTCTTCAATGAAACAAGTAACACCATCCCGTGAAACGTTATATGTTCTTTCATCGAAAGAAACATGATAACCTTTATCGCACAATTGACTAATACTAATCAAGTTATGCTGGAGGCCTTTAACATAAAGAACTCCTTCAATGGTTTGGGAGTCAAAATAGCAAATGGTTCATGTTCCTTTAACCATCCTTTTTCCATTGTCACCAAAAGTGACAACACCACCATCCTAGAAAACCAGTGTGGAGAATAAGGAGACATCTCCTGACATGTGCCTCAAGCAACCATTATCTAAGTACCATGCATGGTCCTTAACAATGGACATGAAGCATCCCTGAAATAGAGAAAATGTTAAGTTAGTCGTTGATTCCATTTAACAATAGAACCATCAACTTTAGAAGTAATGCCATGCATATCATTTCGCTTGATATGGCAATTTTTAATAAAATGACTCGACTTTCTACAATAATAGCAAAGCCTAGGTAGCATTTGGATAATATAATGAAAATCGTCATTCCTGACATGAGGAGGAATGTATTTCCCATTATGTGAATGTTTGTCATTTCCAGATTTGTGCATCTTATGCACGCATAATCCAGTTTTGCTATGCTAAGAACTGAGTTGTTGCTGTAATTCCTCAATCTTTGACTTAAATTGAGAAAGTGGCTTTACCGCTTCCTTAACCTTTGCTGATAGCTCTTCCTTAAGAGAAGCATTTTCACCACTCAAGAGTTTATTCTCATTATTGAGAGCTTTATGGATTGCGGTCAGTGACCCAAGTTTATCATACAATTCGATGAAAGTATTCTCAATATCATCGGTGGATAAACCAGAAGGAGAGAAAGCATCTGTGTTCTCAGTTTCAGCAACAGTTTGCGCCATATAGTAGAGATTTGCCATTATGTTATCCTGATCTGATTCCTCATCACTACCAATCCATGAAACCAACATGGCGTTTTCCTTATAGTTTGAACGTTTGCCCTTCTCATTTAATAGCGGACAATCTGGTCTCATATGACCAGGTTTGTTACACTCAAAGCACACACCACCTTTACTTGGGTGTGGTTTTGTTTTTTCTTTTAAGCATCTCGCTTTCTCTTATAACGATTTTTGCGAAGATACTTTTTAAATTTCCTAGCCATTAAGGAGATTTCATCCTTTGAATCAAATGAAGATTCATCCTCAGATTCATCGGAGGTTTTAACACTCCGTTTAAATGCAACAACATTCGACTTCGTTTTTTCAGCAAACTTGTTCTCAATCTCGTAAGCGACAAGAGAACCAAACAGCTATTAAAGACTTAAGCTCGTATAGTCTTTAGCTTCTTCAATTGCCATCTTCTTGGCTTCCGAAGATTTAGGCAATGAACAAAGTATTTTTTTTGACCACCTCAGAATTAGAAATGGTTTTGCCAAGAGATTCCATGGCATTAGTGTATTCGGTGAGTCTATCAAACATTTTTATTGACTCATCATTTTTCATCTTCAATGCTTCGTATTGAGTTACTAATGCATTCACTTTGGATTCCTTGACTTGTTCAATTCCATCATAGATCAAAGCAAGTCTATCCCACATTTCTTTCGCAATCTTACAAGTAGAGACGTGATTAAATTCATTTCCAACAAGAGCGCACACTAAGTAGTGCATTGCTTTAGTTTGACCGAAATAATTTTCTTTCTTTCAAATTCATGCCGAGAGTCGCTGATATTAGATGGAGGAACTATGAGATCTCCTTCCATTATAATCTGCCTGCAATCGGCTTCTTTTGCTCCTATGAACAACTCCATTCTCATTTTTCAATATGATAAGTGTTGTCCTGCAAAGAACGGGGGACGTTCGGTAAATGACCATCAGTTAAGAGCATTGACATTTTGCTCAGTTTAGAGATCTGATCACTCAGCAGCACCTTCATGTGCTAGATGTAGATTTTTCAGCAACACGTTGTTTTGACCGTTAAGTCCAGCAACAGATTTCTGTAGCAGTAATCGCACAGAAAGCGTTCCAGCAAACCTGCTCGGATACCAATTGTTGGATCGTTCAGGTGCACTAAAAATGAGGTGAATTAGTGATTGTAACTTTTTCTCCCTTTTTCAATGTAAGCGGAAGCGTACTGTATCACAGCAGATCGTTGTTTATCAGGTTATGAGATATGCTTCCCTGTAACCGTTACGACTTGATCGAGTAGATTTTCATATGAATGTTTACGCGATCGTAATGGACATAGTAATTTATAGTGGTTCGGCCTTAGTCGACCTACATCCACTTTCCACCAACGAAGTGATTCTACTTTATAATATAACGGGTGCAAAATGCCCTTGCACTAGGATTTCAGTTTCTCACATGAATCCTTAAACAAATTAGAGATCCCTCTGGGACAACCTTACTCAATGGACACCTTCTCGTTTCTAAACAGATGGATGCTCATGCTCAGTAGTTGGTAGCTCAATGGATTCTCACGCAGCACGTTATCCTTTAGTGTAGACCTGTCTATCAAAACACAAAGATAACGTTGTAATATAAATCCTCACAAAATTATTCCGTACAGTGACAGAACGACTTCTCAGGGAGGAGTCCGTTTTTTATTAACAATAAAGAAATGCTTCAACACACAGTAGAGGATTTCCACACAGCTCTTGTCTCCTTTTGATAAGAACATGTCTATAAACACAAGAGAGACTACCACAAAGAGAGTCACTTAGAATAGAAAAGAAAACAAAAGAAAAGGTTGGTTCCTCACACAGCGAAACCTGACTTCTCACACAGTGAGGTCAGGGTATCCTTTCTACACACAGTTCAGACGTGTATGGTTACCACAGTCGTGACTCACTGCACTGCACACCCAGTGCCTAGGGTGGAATTTTCAGCTCCGACGGCTCCCCCGCAACCTGCTCTACTGTTCCTCTGTATTAGGAGGTTGAGACTTCTGCATATCACCCCTGTGCTCGGAAGGACCTCTTTCCACTCCGGCGGCGCTCCCAAGTCCTGCTCTACCCTGCAGATACGAGACTTCTGGCGTGCACCTACGAGTGTATGTCTAACTGCTCAAACTCCGTAGGTTCGAGACTTCCCTGTGAAAAGACACAACAAGAACGGCTTCTTGTCGATCGGTTTGCAACTGGTTATTGCGATCAGCACGGGTATTCACGTAGCTTCCTTTAGACGATTTGTCGGCCGCTCGTTGAACGCACTTAGGACACACAGTCCCTCTCACAACAACCAAGGTAGCACACAGCCCTTAGCACTCCCGCACGCAGTTGCGAAAGGTAAGAACCAGACGATCACTTAGCACATTCCGTTCTCCACCGATCTCACAGCTCACACAGATCCTCAAAGCTTCACACCGGCTTTGGACATCCACATAAACTACACAGACGCACAAAGGCACTTTGATCGGATAGCCTTGTCTGATTTTTATAGGGAAAGCATCGTGGGACGTGTCCAGGTTCATTAAGACGATTCCCTTGATTTGTTTCCAAAATTGCAGACAGTTCTGAGCAGATGACTGCTCAACGGTCGCTGCGCCCGAGAAGGGAAGTCCTCAAACGATAACTTCCCTTGATTAATCTATCTCATTCGAATGAGAAGATTTATTTCCATGTTTTATAAATTAACCGACCAAATGATAATCTTATCGAATCAATTATTAAAATCAAATAATAATCAAGATTATTTGATTTGACAATTTGTCTCTTTGCTGCGTAACGTTGCTGAAGTTTATCAAAATAAAATATTTTTTTTCCAATTATTAACTTGGAAAGCTAATATTATAATATTGAGTTGCCTAAACGTATTATTTGGAATGTCCAAATCGAATTCAATGTATTTAGACATCTAGACATATATTCTGAATTAATTCAAAATATAACGTAAGTAGGAAATATTTATTTCCATATATTCAGTGAATAAACGTATCTTTACAGTAGTAGCTTACTATAAAGTAGCAACGTCCAGCTCACACTAGTTGTGGCACAGCAACACATTGCTCAAGCTAATGACTTAAGATAAGCTTACCTCTTATGAATGAAATTAATCAAAAGTATTTTGATTAACTTCCACAATTAGAGGCTTTACTACCATAATTATGGTAAAATATATTCTAAATTATATTGGAATATTTAGGACATCGAGATAATGATTGAAACATTTAATTAATCTGGATATTTCGAAATATGAATTAATTTCAATATTTTGTTCTAAAAAATTAATTATTTCCATGTTTATAAAATGACAGACATAGTTTTACAGTAACATCTTACTGATAATGCAGCATCACATTCCTCAAGCTCATCATAAAAGACAAGCGAAGTGTTACAGCAATAAAGTGCTATAATTTTATAACATGGCTTCTCAAACTCATCATCAAAACCAAGTTTAAAAAATAGGATTCCACGAAGGATGCACCCCAATGCGATATATTGGAATTCCCTTAGTAACAAAGAAGCTGACGACCACCGAGTCAAAAAGCTTCTCAAGCTGGACAGCCAAAAAGCTATCATACGCAGTCCGGTCTAATTGTCGTGATCCGTTTTTTTTCTCAATTCAAGCATACCGGTCATCCATTGTCTCGCTCCCAATAGAAATTTGCAGCAAAATTGATAGAATTATGTCCAACTTCTTATGCGGAAATGATGGTCAATGCTTTAGGTAGCCAAATGTATGTTGGGAGGATGTCTGCAAGCCCTTTGAGGAAAGGGTTTGGGCTTGAGGAGGCCCCTTGAATGGAATAGGATAGCTCTTCTAAAGCATGGGTGGTACCTATTAGATTCGTCAAATGACTCTGTTTGGGCATCCTAGGTGCACTATGACATGTAAAAGGGGAAAAGGTTTTGGTCAGCCAAGACCCCAACTTCATTTACCTGGATTTGGAGAGGGATACATAATCTTAGAAATATCGTATTGGGTTTGTTATATATAGTGGAAAATGGGGGTGGCAGCCGCATTTCATTTTGGCATGATAAGTGGACAAAATATAGTATACAACTTTCATCTGCTTTCACATAAGCACATAGAGTAGAATCACAAATCCCACTTGATGCGATAATTAAGGAATTTTTCACGGCCATAATTGAGAAAGATATGTATTGGGCTGCCTAAAAGAAGGCAAATAAGTGAATGTTATTCTTCTGTAGGCTCCCTTGCGGTAAGATCCTTTAGCTTGGTTCGACTCAGGAGATGAGAGTCAAGAGACCTCGCTACAGTAGGGTCGCATCGGTGTATGCTCCAGAGTATGCAAGATGGTTGGGCTCCTAAGATCATAGAAGCAGACCACGGCCAGCAAGCCAAGCCCACCCCGTTATTAGTTTGTCTTCTTGAAATGTTTTGGATTTAATTCGTATTGCCTGAACTATGCTTGTACGAGCTGTGGATGCAGGAACTTGGCATAGACACTTTGTTAGGAGAATATGATAGGCTTATTATAAGCCCCTTAAGGATGGGCCTGAGGGGATTAGCCTTAGGCATATTGGCAACGTGTTGGGCCATTTTGTAGGAGGATTGTACTATTTGTTTAGAAAAAAATTATATTAAAATATGATATGGGAAATTCCCGATTTACTGTCCATATGTCGTTGTTCAGAACCGCGACTTTGATTTTGAGGGAAAGACGCAATTGAGAACCGCAACATTCAATCAATTAGCATAAAAATATTTCCAAGTAATCCAAAATCGCGGTTTGGAATCGCGACAATTAAAAAAAGTCGCAATTCCAAACCGTGAGTTTAGATAAGTTAGAATATTTTTTTCTTGATTGATGAAATGTCGCAGTTTAGAACCGCCTCTTTCTCTCAAAATCAAAGTTGCGGTTCTGAATCGCGACATAGGGGCGGTATCGGAAATTTTCAAAATTATGATCGTATTTTGAAAATTTTTTCTAAAGTAATGATAAATTCGTACAAAGCTTATTTGGGCTTTGGCTAATGGGGGTGAAAGGTACAACTAAAGGTGGTAGTATAAGGGCAGATTCAACCTAATCTTGGCTTATGTCCTGAATTTTTTCCTTAAATAAAATAAGAGGCCAGATAGCGCATCAAAGAAATTCAAGTTGTACTTCATGATTCATACATGCCCTCTTCTTCTAGGGTGTAAGAGGCTTTTCTCCACAAGTCCAATTATGAGATGCCACTCGAAGAATTCCTTTTGGGATGCATTACCCCAAATCGCATGTCTCGCCAAGGATTTGGCTACATTGGATCTTAGTTAGAGTAAGCATCCCAGATCACACAAATTGACATGACATCGCTCGTAAATCTTCAAGAAAGACCATTTAAAGATCCTCATTTCACAGCATTTCTGTAAGTCCATTTGTCATCGTTTATTGTATTTTAGGACAGTTCATTTATCATTATTATCTATATTTTCTGATTTTTGGATGTCTTTGGCATTGTTTACCCGTTTAAAATATTAAGAATAAATTAGAATTTTATTTTTTCATGGATATAAGAAAAAAATAATCACTCCATAATTTATATGCAACTTATGTATTAGAGAAGTTCATTGATGAAAAATTACAGCGAATTCAAGGAACTTTCAAGTTGCTTTCATCCATAAGAATCTAATTTACATGAAGTCGCAATTTTCCTGAATTATTTGATTTTGAAATTTTTTTCCACCTGAAATTACAACTTCAAGAAGAGATTTTCTTTTCTTTTTTACTAAAATCAATTATTTCTTTCTTTTTATAAAATTATCAGATATATGCTGATTTTTTTTATTATTTATCTCATATTTCGAAACGCTTTTATATGCACTTCCACCGCTACGTTGAATGTATCTCCCATTAAATCACTGTTGATACGCGATTGATGTGCTGGTAATCTTGGGCCTTTCTGACAAAGCTCGTAAAAGCCCATTGAGGCCTATAGCTAAGGTAAACATACCAAGCCTGCGCCCGCAGTCTACATGGACTATGTAGCAAAAGAAGTCTACAGAGGTGAGGTAATAACCTCGTAATCAAGGGAAGTCTACAAGCCTGCGCCTCCAAGAGACATAAAGTCCACAGGCTTGCGTCTGCAAAGGATACGAAGTCTACAGACCTACGCCTGCAAAAGAAACGTGTCAAAGGAAAACGGTTCCACAGCCCCGAGATAAATGGGACTTGTTACCCACGCTTATATCAACACACGTCTTAAAAGACAACAAATTAAACCCGAAGTCAGAGGAGTTTACAATCCATGATCAAGCGAGTGGAAGTCAGTTAGCTTCGAGATTCTTGGGGAGAATCGAGTTTGGAAAATCTTCGGAAGGTCGTAACAAACCGGGTATAAAAGGGAGAAAATCTCCCTTAGAGAAAATCACGAACAAATCAGCCAATAGAAGCTTATCTTGCTCGTCACCCCTTAGTTTTTAGTTGTCGGGATTCCACGTACATAGATTGATTTATTTGTTTTAGGTACGTATATGGGGCATACGTTAGTTTTGTGATAGCTTGATTTCCAGGGGTATGCCCCTGTGGTTTTTGTACAGACTATTTTATGGGTTATGAATCATTACTTATTAAAAAAAAAAAGTTTCATTGGTCTTCCTTCCACCTCCAGAGTGAGCAACCATAGCTCCAGCAACAGATCCCAGCCTTCACTTCCACTACCAGAGTGAGTAACCGTAGCTCTGGTAACAGCCCTCCGCCTTCGACTCCAACGCCAGGACGAGCCACCGTAGTCCCGGTACACACCTCCGCCTTCGACTCCAACGCTAAGACGAGCCACCGTAGTCCCGGTACACATCCCCGCCTTCGACGCCTCCGCCAGGGTCAGCCACCGTAGCCTTGGTGTCCACGTCCACCTCAGCACCTGACCGCATCCAGTCCATCAAGTCAAGGAGCTAAGTCCTGCTGCCCGAGGAGCACAAGTCTACGGAGCACTGTAGCTAGTCTACAATCTTACCACCATCCTTATTTTTACTTTTATGGCTGTAAGCCTTCTTTACTTCGTGTAAAAACTGTTTGCATTCAATCAATATCTTCAATTACTTACTGGCAACCACATCTACAAATCCCTGTGAGTCTTATTGCCAAATATTTCCGGCGTGATCCGTTTCCTACGCGAACACGTTTTTGGCAACCACAGTGGGAATCGTGAAACTTAAAGTTTTCAAATGGCGAAGAATACCAGGAGTGGAGTTGCTCGCGATCCTCCTCCTCCTCTATTAGATGGAGATGATCAGCACCCACTAGCCGACTTAAATGTCAAGAGCACGGCTCTCAGAAGCTAGGAAACCGGGAATCAACCCGATTCTGGAGGTCATACTCCTTCTAAGTTTATTTCCAGAATTGAATTCCATAAAGAATTCAATGATATGAGGAACCTAATGGACAGACATATTACTGGATTGCAAGAGAACATGGCTCGGATTCTGGAACAGCTTAGTGCTTTGAGTAGGCCAAGCGCTGCGACAAAGCCAAGCACCCCCGTAGACAGGGAAATTTCCTTTATGGGAGATGCCCGGCGCGTAGAAAGGCGCAATGTATCATTTCAAGTGAATGAGCCTTGGGGTGGCACTAACCCACGTGCTACCGAAGTCGATAGCAAGGACCAAATGTCCCCGTCAAGGCTTACGACCTCCCGATCGCCTATCTGGAGAGCAAATGTGGTGTACGCTGTGAATCCTGTAGATGACGAGGTAGAGGCTCAGGACGTGACAAACAGGTATGCGAGCGCCATACCCCCTCGTCGACCTGGTCAAGAGCCTGTTGAGGAGATTCCTCCAGGAAAACCCCCTCTAATGGGAAATTTTCCACGGGCAGAAAGTTTCTACACTAACGTCTCAGCGAACCCACAGCCACTTCGAGTAACCCCAAGGGTTCCGTATCCTCCAGATAAATTGGGATACGTTCGAGAGCAGTTCGACCCCGTTCCTCCACCACCACCGAATCTGAGGGAGACGATCGCTCCGGTTTTGAAGCAATTGGTACCTGGAGCAGTCAGGCAAGAGGACCCTGGTTTATATAGGAGTCCTTATCTTGCCTATATTGACAGGGAATATCCTCTGCCTAGGAGGTATAGAGTTCCTGACTTTACCCGTTTTTCGGGGGAAGATGAGATGACGCCCGTAGAACATATAGCCCGATTCACTCATCAGGCAGGAGACGCTGCAGCCAATGACTTTTGGAAGCTAAAGCTGTTCCCGAACTCTCTCACAGGAGATGCCTTCACATGGTATGCGAGTCTGCCTCCCGGATTAGTAACATCATGGGCAGAGATGCAGTCTTCTTTTATGAAGGCATTCACATGATTAGATACGCCCATGTCGATCTTTGAGGTGATGCGACTTAAGCAAACTGCCGGAGAACATCCTGGACAGTTCCTCATGCGCTTGCGCAAGGCACTGCTGCGCTGTAGACCTGCGATTCCTGAAAGGGATCAGCTGATGATCGTGTTAAACGCGTTGTTTATGCCTTTCAAGAAAAAGCTGCAGGGAGAAAGGTTTAATGACCTGTATGACTTGGCCAGAAGGGCGACGGAGTATCATCAGTTACTGATGGAAGAGGCGCAGTCTAAGCATGCCTTTCAGCTGGAATCCCTTGAGGTAGACATGGCCGAATTCGTGAAAGGTGAACCAACGGTTTGTGAGCCTCTGGCAAGGAAAAATTCAAAAGCTAAAGCGTCCCAAAAGTCCGGCGAAGAAAGGAAATATTCTTTTGACGTAGATAAGGCAGATGCGATCTTTGACTGGCTCATCCAACGGAAGCGCATCAAACTTAAATCGGGCCATAGAGATCCCCAGACGGAAAGGGAAAAGACTAGAAACTATTGCAAATGGCACGGGTTGTTTACACACACGATCAAAGATTGTCTGTCATTTAGGAATATAATCCAGGACCTTATAGAGTCCAAGGAATTATGTTTCCCTGAAGTCGACGAAGTCACTATGGTCGACGATAAGCCTTTTGATGATGAAATAGCTATTCATATGTTCGATGTTGCTGATGTGGACATCAATTTCATCGAAACTAATATAGATCATTCCCTGCAGGACATAAAGATTCTCGGGGAGACCTTGGTGGCGAATGCCCTCTTTCGTCGACTGGCTAACAAAGGTGTAGTCACCTGTCCAGTCAAGGAGGTTGCGCCTAACCTTTGCTGCTGGCATATGGATGACACGCACACCACCAATCGATGCAATACTTTTAGGAAGTATCTCCATAACAATCAGGGGGATACTTGGTATGATTTGACCCCACTTGAGGAGGTAGCAATGGGAGTAGTGCTCTCAAGCTCGCAAAGCGCCTCCAACAATTCTCAAAGGGTATTTAAAAGCCCAGCCCTTCAAGCGCGGAGTGTAGGCCAGCAACCCGGGGATGAAGAGGTGGTCCATATGGTCGAGGCCGAGCGCCTGAGCAGCAGCCCCGTGCGCCCGAACGTCCCAGTCGACACCTGGAGTTTAATGACTCCTCGCTCAGCAAGATGTCAAGTCAGGGCAGGAAAGGCTTGGCCATTCTGATGAATCTCGCCCTGGGACCACAGAAGCTGGTAACCTTAGTATAGCCCAATGGCCCGAACGACCGCAGGAAAGGGCGAGCAAGCCGAGACATGGAATGCCTAAGGTAGACATCCAGGCGGTCCGGACAGGCCCACCAACAGCTCAGTTCTTGGAGGCGAAGATGCTCTGTCGAAAATGCAAGCTCATAGCTCAAAACAAGATCCTGATCACTCAACTACGCACTTCCTTCTGCGTCAATTATTTTCTCAAGCTTGTAGACTTGTCCACAAATGGGGAAATCGTGGTCAAACCTACGCGCCCTACAGTTATAGGTACTTGTGAAACTAACAACACTTGCTCGGAATCGCAGCAGCTTCCCACACGAACAGTAGTGGGATATGACCCATTTGTTGGCGACTATGTGGAGGTACGTCAAATTCTCCTTGGTTCTAAGAGATCAAGGTTGATTAAAGCAGTTAACCCTTCGAAATGTTGGTAGAAGGTAATGGGTAAGACCACTTTGCCACCAAGGGCGCGCAAGAGGAGGGACATACGTCTAAGTCACGTCGCCAAAAGGCCCAGGCCTACCCTCTCAGGAGCAGCCCCACCGGCTAGAGCGTCTGCGAATGGAGTTAACGCCGAGGCAGACCGCATTGAGTTTACGGACCATTCAGAAGAGCCTGGCTCGAGCTTTGACTATACCCCACTCCGGAGCGAGATCCCAAGTGATGTCGACGGGGAGATGAGGCCAGTCGTAAGCTGCAACGCCCTTACCCTGCGTGTAGACTTCGCTTGTAAGCGAGACACAAGGACTCTAGTAGGTAAAGTGCCCCTTCCTTGTTCTCCAGTTTACCCAGCAGGCTTTCCATTAAATTGGTTAGAAAAGCCATCTGACAACAGCATTCATTATACATAACTGCTACCTTTGATGGTACAGTAGTGAGCCGAGTCCTTGTAGACAACGGAGCCACTATAAACGTGCTTCCTTTTTCCAGGTTTAAAATGCTTGGATATAACCCTCACGACTTGGTTAAAACCAATGTAGCAGTAAGTGGGTTTAAAGGTAGGAAATCCGAGTGCCTGGGGGTTTTCTCGGTGCACCTTGAAGTGGGTCGCCAGGAAAGGGAAACCGCCTTCTTCGTGATAGACATAATTCCTACTTTCAATGCACTATTGGGCCGCGACTGGCTCCATAAAGCTGCAGCTATTCCTTCTACGTTGCATAGAGAATTGTTACTTTGGATTGACTCTGAGATTGAAATTTCAAGGCTGATGAATATTCCTGTTATGACAAGGGTATCTTGCATGCAGAGACAAGCAAGACTGTCAAGGACCTTACACTGGACCAGCGCTATAAGCTTGGCGACCCTACAGTAGGACCCCTTGCCGAACCATCCGAAAAGTTCGACTATATCGTAAACTATGGGACATCGCACCCCAAACCGGACACAGGGCCGATCGTTCCAACTGGATGGGGAGATGAGCTGTCTGCCCAAGACATAAAGGAGGTTCTCCAGGAAGTCGACTCGGGGGAAATCCCTGCAGCGACTGGCAAGGCGAAAGATGAAGGAGTAGAGAGAGATCAGCAAAATAGTACTACGGAGTTGGAGCCCAATAGACTCCTGAAGGAATGGACTTGTGGACAAGAATAAAAAGGTAACCGAAGCAGTCGCCAATGTCCTTCAACGGCTTCAAGTCTACCAAGGAAATCGCTGCTGTAGACAACCTGTCTCTTGGTTTTCAATAAATTCATAAGCGCTTAGAGCATTTAATGCTTGTAATAAGCCCGTGTCTACCGACTTAGGTGGTTCAGAGGAACGTGAGTCTTTGATGACACCATGCGACCCATTGGTCAGCATTAACCTAGGAAGCGAGTCCTATCCTAGAGTTCTTTTCATTAGTTCTTCTTTAAATAAAGAACTTTTTTATGTGATTAGGGGAGTACTTGAGGAATTCAAAGACTGTTTCGCCTGGGATTACACTGAGATGCCAGGGTTGGACCGTATACTAGTAGAACACACTCTTCCTATCGAAAAAGACTTTAAACCAGTGCAGCAAGCACCTAGGCGCATGACCACTGAAGTTACACAGTTGGTCTTCGAAGAAGTCAAAAAACTTTTTCGAGTAGGTTATATTAGGACCTCGCGTTATACAGAATGGATCTCTAGTGTAGTGCCAGTCCTTAAAAAGAATGGTAAGATCAGAGTCTGTATAGACTTTAGAGACCTCAATCGCGCCACCCCAAAGGATGAATACCCTATGCCTATCGCAGACGATTTTGTAGACAAGACAGCAGGGCACCAGATTATGTCATTTATGGATGAATTTTCTGGTTACAACCAAATTTTCATCGCAGAAGAAGACATACACAAAACAGCATTCAGATGTCCCTTAGGTATTTTTGAGTGGGTAGTAATGCCATTCGGTTTGAAGAATGCTAGCGCTACTTATCATCGAGCAATGAACACTATATTTGATGCTTCTCTTGGCAAGACAGTAGAAGTCTACATCGATGATATAGTAGTTAAGTCGACGACAGGAAAACCTTAGTCTTAGTCTACTCAGTAATGCGTCCAAGTAAAAAAAAAAAACAAAACAGAGGAACAAAAGAGACAAAAAGAGGAGGCTCTAAGTAAAGTCTACTTCTGATGTTTCCCGAACTTGGTTAGCCCTTCGACTATTCCCGCATCGTGGACTTAGCCGGTTCCACTTCTTCCTCCACTTCTTGTTTCCTTCTGCCTGCTCGCTATGAGGGTTAGGCAGGAATAGGTCAGCCCAGGAATGCCTATGGTTTGGCATATTGGGCAAGCGCCTCTGCATTCCTAAGAAGCTGACAGAGGCGGGGCGACCGGTGAATACCTCCGGTTTGTCTTACTAAGCCTCCGCTCCCTCTTCCCTGGAGTCTTGCAGAGGCGAGTCAATTTGTGAATACCTACGGTCTGTCTCACTTGGCCAAGAGGAAACACACAGGCCCGGACATAGCCAACTTTCTGCCTGGCCAGGTCAGTGTGCTGTACTATCCGATGATGGAGATGATAAATCCCTGGGATCTTTATTTGCTCCAGAAAGAGATCTAGGCCATCTGCAATAATATTGGGCTGACCGAACAGTTTTCTAAGGTTGCCCAGTCTTTGAGTTGCGCATGGAGGCCACATCTCGCAGGAGGGTACACTGTGGTTGGACGATCCACCTTCGCCAAGGAATGTGGCAAACAGGGGGAAGAGGAAATTAGTTGTAGTGTACACCTCCGAGGAGTCTCTAATAGGACGGAGACACCTTAATATAGGGTCGTACGGTTGTTTGGCTTCAGACAGTTGGAAGCCGCCACCCTCGCACCTCCAGAGTTTGTTCTAGGCCGTTCGCTTTTCAATGGAAAAGGGGTAACGAGAACCACTTGCCTTTAAAAGACTCATGAAGGTAGAAAGGAATGAAGCTTTTATGGAGCAGAGTTTAAGGAGCCTTCGCCGAGAGGCAAGTTTTGAAGGAGAACCAGAGGCTAGAAAGTCTAAGAGGTGGAACACCATGGAAAGGAGAAGTGAGGAATTATGAGGACACTTGAGGGGAAATTTAAAGAACGGCCCGAAAGAGAAGGCGAGTCTGAAAGTCCCGAGGAAGGAAGGTGGAAAGCTTTCCTCTCGAGAAGAGAAGGAAGGCAAAAAGTCAGTCTGCAAAAGGGGGGAAGGTGAAAGGTTTCCTCTGCAGAGCATATCTTTTCGCAGGAAGAATATCTTTTTGACAGAGAATCAAATATTTTTACTGAAGCGCGCAACGTCAGAAGTGCTCAGGCGACGGAAGTCCCCTCGGCAAAAAAGGGAGGCTTATGTTGACATGCGATTGACCTGCTGGTAATCTGGGGCCAATCTTGGGCCTATTTCTGACAAAGCTCGTAAAGGCCCATTGAGACCTATAGCTAAGGTAAACATACCAAGCCTGCGCCCGCAGTCTACATGGACTATGTAGCAAAAGAAGTCTACAGAGGCGGGGTAATAACCTTGTAATCAAGGGAAGTCTACAAGCCTGCGCCTCCAAGAGGCACAAAGTCTACAGGCTTGCACCTTCAAAGGAAACGAAGTCTACAGGCCTGCGCCTGCAAAAGACACATGTCAAAGGAAAACGGTTCCACAGCCCCGAGATAAATGGGACTTGTTACCCACGCTTATATCAACACACGTCTTAAAAGACAACCAATTAAACCCGAAGTCAGAGGAGTTTACAATCCACGATCATGCGAGTGGAAATCAGTTAGCTCCGAGATTCTTGGGGAGAATCGAGTCAGGAAAATCTTTGGAAGGTCGTAACAGACCGGGTATAAAAGGGAAAAGATCTCCCTCAGAGAAAATCACGAACAAATCAACCAACAGAAGCTTATCTTACTCGTCACCCCTTAGTTGTTAGTTGTTAGGATTCCCCGACCTGGGCGAAACTCTTAAAGTTTCATTGGTCTTCCTTCCACCGCTAGAGTGAGCAACCGTAGCTCCGGCAACAAATCCCCGCCTTCACTTCCACCACCAGAGTAAGCAACCGTAGCTCTGGTAACAGCGCTCCGCCTTCGACTCCAACGCCAGGACGAGCTACCGAAGTCCCGGTACACACCTCCGCCTTTGACTCCAACGCCAGGACGAGCCACCGTAGTCCCGGTACACATCCCCGCCTTCGACGCCTCCGCCAGGGTCAGCCACCGCAGCCTTGGTGTCAACGTCCGCCTCAGCACCCGACCGCGTCCATCCATCAAGTCCAGCAGCTAAGTCCTACTGCCTGAGGAGCACAAGTCTACAGCGCTCTGCCATCAAGTCTACGACGACGCCCCAAGTCTACGGAGCACTGTAGCTAGTCTAAAATCTTACCACCGTCCTTATTTTTACTTTTATGGCTGTAAGCTTTCTTTACTTCATGTAAAAATTGTTTGCATTCAATCAATCTCTTCAATTACTTACTGGCGCCCACATTTATAAATCCCTGTGAGTCTTATTGCCAAATATTTCCGGCGTGATCCGTTTCTTACGCGAACAATCACACATTAACGGCAGCCGACGTAAACATGACACTATTAAGCCCTAATTGACCCTTCCATCGTCCTAATCAAAGTTTAATCGAGTCCACCCTTTTCTTCCCCGTCATCTTACCCCGACAACCACCAGTCGTCTTACCCTCAATAGCCACCGACTGCCATTTGCCTCCTCGTCGTGTACATCCAGACGTCAGGAAAAAAAAGGAACGAAATACTTCAAGTCCTGGCTTTTGTTTTTCATTGTTCATCAACGGCAAGATGGCTGGTGTTCCTCTCGGGCCCAATCATCCAGCACACCCATCGCTTCAAATCGATATATATTAAAACTAAAATAAGAATCACTGTTTTTTTCTTTCAATCACATCCATCAAAAAGAATAATCGGAAAATTACAAACGAAACGCGCTGAGCCTCAATTTCACCTTCCCTCTATTGTCTTACGTACTAAAACATTATGCTCGACATTGTCCACGTTGCGTTGAGAATTTTTGTAAGAGAATTTTGTTGTACTCTTCAGCCGATTATGATCCTCTTTTGGGTTGAATAGATGAAGAAGATAAGAGTTGGGTGGATTTGGTGGAAATTATTTGATTGCGTTTAAAAATGGGAAGAAAATGATTAGTTTGAGGAGGGACTAACGGTGGGAGTTATGGGCGTTATGTACGCGTCAGTGTCTACTACTGTTACATTCAACATAAAAGCAGCGGAAGAAAATATATCCTTAATAAACGTTTGGGATTAGATTGAAGAGGTTTGTACGGTATTACCGTTCGTTTTTTAAAAAATTCGCGAAAAACCGTTCGAGTTTAAGAAATTACGAAAATACCGTCGATGGGGCGCGTTTTCGAAGGGGGCGGGTTTTGAAAACCCGCCCCTCCAATACTTATAAAAAAAAAATATTGTTTCGAAAACCCGCCCCTTTATTAAGTAAATAAACCCGCCATCTAGCTGAGTTGGTAAAAATAATTTTTAATTTACAAGTGGTCTTGGGTTCGATTCCTGTTATGACGAAAAATTTTTTAATTTTTTGAAAAAACATTACTCAAAATTGTTGCAAAGAGGAATCGAACCCAAGACCTTTCGCAAATTAACGAAACACTTTAACCGACTAAAACGGTATTTCCGTAATTTCTCAAACTCGAACGACTTTTGGCGAATTTTTTTTAAAACAAACCGTACATCGTACAAACCTCTTAGATTGAAAACATTCATAAGTGACTCATTCCCTCTTCATCGAAGTTTCTCTCGATCGGATGGCATGACATTCTTCCGCTGCCTCTCTCCGCAATGCAATCCTCCCCAGTCATAGCCTACTGCCCCTGTCACGGTATTCGCTTCGATGAGCCAACAGAGCCCAACGACAGGACATGGATCTCCGCATCCTCCCTTCCTGCAGAGCCCCACCCTCCCAACTCCATGCCCACTTCCTCAAGGGAGGGTTCCTCTGCCCCGCCGTCATCCTTTGTAACCGTCTCTTGCAGTGTTATCTACGGACAGGCCGAACGGCCGATGCTCGCCGCCTGTTCGACGAAATGCCTGTAAGGAATTCCTTCTCCTGGAATTCCATGATCGAAGGCTATCTTGCTGCTGGAGATACGAAATCCTCGTTGGAGCTGTTTGAATCCATGCCGTGCAGAAATGAGTTCTCTTGGAATCTTGTCATTTCTGGGTTCTCCAAGGTCGACGACCTTGTGACTGTTCGGAGGTTGTTTGATGCCATGCCTGTTAAAAGTGTGGTTGCCCGTAACTCTCTGTTTCACGGGCTTTTGAGGAGGGGTTTCTGTAGAGAAGTGATGGGGTTGTTCCGAGAAATGAATAGGAATGGCGGTGAGGAAGTGTGGGATGATGCTTTTATTTTCACGACAGTTATAGGAGCCTGTACTCGACTTGAGGATAGTATTGGCGGGAAGCAGATTCATGCAAAGCTGATAGTTAATGGTACAAAATTTGATGCGTTCTTGATAAGTTCGTTGGTCAACTTCTATGGGAAGTGTGGCAATTTACATTGTGCAGCACGGGTTTTGAGTCTTGAGGAGACGCCTGACGACTTCTCTCTGTCGGCATTGATTTCCAGTTTCGCTAGCTGTGGAAATATGATTGAGGCCAGGAGGGTCTTTGCTATTAAAACTAATCCAAGTGTTGAGTTGTGGAATTCCTTGATTTCCGGTTATGTTTGCAATGGCCAAGAATTAGAAGCTATAGTTCTGTTCAACGAAATGCGGGAAACTGGCGTTGGTGAAGATTTTTCCACAGTTGTGAGCGTACTGAGTGCATTTAGTAGCTTAAAAGATCTTCTGCATGGTAAAGCAATGCACAACCATGTCCACAAAAGTGGGTTCCTTGATAGTATTGTTGTTGCAACCGCGCTTGTTGATATGTACCAGAAATGTGGAAGCCCAAGTGATGCTTGCAAGTTCTTCAGTGAGGTGGAAACTTATGACACTGTGTTACTCAATTCCATGATCACAGTGTATTCAAATTCTGGCCAAATGGAGGATGCAAAAACCTTATTCAGCTCTATCCCATGCAAGACTTTAGTATCATGGAATGCAATGGTTGTAGGCCTCAGTAGGAATGGTTGTGCTGTTGAAGCATTAGAAATTTTCTATGAGATGAATTTGCGAGGTTTCATGATGGATGAGGTCAGTTATGCCAGTGTAATTGCTGCCTGTGCTAGTATATCTTCACATGATCTTGGTGAGCAGATTTTCACCAGGGCAATTGTCATTGGGCTTGAATGTGATCCAATAGTAGCAACAGCTTTAGTAGATTTCTACTGCAAATGTGGTCACATTGAAAAGGGAAGGAAAGTATTCAACAGGATGGTGGGATTAGATGTTGTTTCTTGGAATACCATGTTGATGGGTTATGCCACAAATGGTTATGGAATAGAAGCTCTAGATCTGTTTCTGGAGATGAGAAACAGCTCTAATGTTCAACCTGACGGCATAACTTACTCAGCAGTTTTGTCTGCTTGTGGTCACTGTGGATTGGTTGGAGTGGGAACAAAATGGTTTAATGCAATGAAATCTGATGATGGCATTGAACCAAGGGTGGAGCACTACTCTTGCATGGTTGATTTGTATTCGCGTGCTGGTTTCATGAATGATGCCGTGTACCTCATCGAGAAAATGCCTTATGAGGCTGATGCTTCCATGTGGTCGTCTATTTTGAGAGGATGTGTGGCTCATGGCGATAAAACTTTGGGGAAGTGTATCGCAGAAAAGATTATTTCTCTTGATCCACAAAATGCTGGTGCATATGTGCAGCTATCGGGTATCTTAGCTGACTTTGGAGACTGGGAGACATCAGCCGTAGTGAGGAACGAAATGAAAGAGATGGGAGTGGAGAAAGAGCCCGCTTGCAGCTGGGCAAATTCTCTTAGCATAAGACACTAGAAGGACAACAGATATTAATGCAAACACGAGTCAGTTGATCAAATGCTCTCTGGCTTGGATTGGACATAGTATGTCCTGTGGGCCCGTTACAAGACCCCGCAACCTACAATTGCTAGGTCCTAGATTCTAACCTGAGATTTCCAGGTGAATCATTAATGCCCTAACCACTAGGGTGTCCCCTCGGGGATGGTACTTTTTTTTTAGCCATCTGGAGCAGTTGACTTGATGTCATAAATCAGCTGGTGACGTGTCTGTGGATGATCATATAAGAATATAATGCTGCAAAACATGGACTTTGCACAGTAATTATCTCTGAGTTCATGCCCAGGTTCTCAATCATCTATGATTCATGCCCAGCTGAAGCTTGTAAGGTATTTGAATAATATAATTCAGATAAGTTTAAAAAGAAACATTTTATCTTCTCGGAAAATATAAAGAAAATGCAGCTTATGCTGTGTATGATATCCTCTTTTCTTTCTGCTAATAAATCAATGATACTTGCTGATGCAGGTACACTGAAAGCTTCTTGTTGCATGAACCAGGCAAGGAGTCCATTCTTTGGCCTTTGCTTGCGGGACCAGATTCACAGGCGTGTTGTTAAAGATTCCGATCCCATTTATTACCTAGCAATATTTGGTGGCAAGCACTGGCGAGGAGTTCGAATGAATAGAATAAGCCTCCGTGCAGATTATGCAGGGGAATATGCCCAAAACGGTCGGTTAGCTGTCACAGAAGACGATGTTTTTGCTGCTGTTGGAAGCTTATAGGGGAACCAATCCACCTGTATGGCTCATCACCTCGTCTTCGTGCAGAGTATTCTTTCCTTGTTTCTGTGATCAGGCAGTCACCTCTAAGAACATCAATTTATAGTGATAAGAGTATTGTGTTTTATCAATTGAAGATGGCGGGGGCGGGGGGCTTTCATAAAAGATGTAATTTACATCTTTGCTGTGTGGCAAGTATCCAATTGTCAATCCCAAAGTACCTTTATTGTGCCGGAAACCACTCAGGCATTTATTTCTATCTCCTCAAATCATTGTCATTGTATTTGAATTCATGGATGGTGGGTCGTGCTTGTCTTTTAACGGAAAAAAAAAATTATTTCACGAAACATATTTTAAAATAAAAAAGTTTTAATTTAAAATTTGAAATCTCATCAATTTCTTTATGTCCTCTCTCCATGATGCTCGGATGCAATAAATACGAACACATAAGAAAAAAACTTCGAAGAATCATTATAACTAGATTATAATTTGAATTATAAGAATAGAAATAAACTTCCAATTCTTTTATTTGTTTGTAGCATAAACATATATTTCTATAATATGATGAGATTTCGAATAATGTATGATTAAAATTAGAAATCTAATTTCAATCCTGATGAATTATATTTAAAAATATATGTGGATATTATTTAAAAATTAAGAGTTGAAGTGCTTTTTGAATTTATTATGAGAGAAAAATGAATGAGCCATGCATAAATCTGGTATTGGAAGAAAACTTAATTAAGAAGACAGAGGGAAGGAACGCTCGGATGTATTCATAACTTTCATTTTCTCTCACTTTTAGGATTATATCATTTTGGGAATTCCAATTAGTGTTGAAATGAAATGGTCATAAATAAAAACATAATCGATGACTTCATATCTATTTAGAGAGCTGTAGAGACGAAAATTGGCTTCTTCTTCTTGTTTTTTTCTCCTATTAGTGAAATAAATAAAAACTAAAATTATAGTTGCAAATGATTTTGTACCAAAAACTGGTTTATCGAATATGTATATACGACTCGAGCCTTTTTTATTATTTTAATTTTGGAATTAAGATTGTGAGACAACAAACATTCGATCAAATAATTGGAACATGGGATTTGGATACATAACCATGAAATAGAGTAGGCATACATCATACCCTCTTCTTTACTCGCGTTTACAAACACCAACACAATTTTCTCGAGGCGTCCCACGTTAGAAAAATGCAACCAGAAAAGGCTAACTTTAATGAAGAAATTTCTGCTTTTAGAATGGAAAGAAAAGATAGGGAGGATGCACATTTGTGATGCAGGATTGGTGGGGAAAAGGGTAGATTCGAATACTGAACCACTATGGTGAACTGAGACGAGGGATCACACTCGAACGAATACGAAATAAAGATAACGACACGACAACTTTGGATACAACACGATCAACCATTAAGGATGCACGAGCCTTACTCGGATCGTAAAGGATACGGCTAATGCATCATCGTAAAGGAACACGAGATTAAACAACATTTCGATCGGATACCGCACTACACCAACGATGAAGCGAACAATAGGAAAGAGAAAGAAAAATACTCAAATATATGTTTACGAAGTTTTAAAATTTCAATTATATCTTTTCCTCTGAGATTACGAGGCACCATTTATATGTCAAATTCAAAGTATGAAAATAAAGGAAAATAAACAAAAACTTTCGACAACTTAATTGGTTGCATGGGCAGTCATAAATGTCGCTGACGGTTCAGGCGTCGTCAGAGTTGTAAATTTGTTTGGAGCCACGCAATTGTCTAAAGAGGATCAAAATGACGATTCGGTATCCCAGTCGACTCAGTGTTCTCTTGCGTTGTTACAATTGACCGAAGATTTATCGATTGGAGCTTGTAGTTTACTGTCACCTTCGTTCCACTGGCTTCAAGAGGAGGCTAAAGTCGACCACTCCAGTGGTGCAGGTCGATCATCGCTCAATCGTTCTGCTTGACCCAATTCTAACTTCACAGCCTAAAACTTCTGTTTGATTCATCTCGCATCACGTATTAGTATTTATATAATTATGACAAACTTTTATGCCTTGTACTACTTTTTCGTAAAGAGATTTGGTTCTAATAATTTAGGGACAAAGAATGTTCAAACATATTTTATATATTCATCTTTTAAGGGCTATAGTTTCGTGTATAACTGAGCCAAGATAAATTAAAAAAAAAAAAGAGAGGAGGGTAATACATTTGCAAGGGGTGTAAAAGATTATTTGAGAATTTTTGTTATTACTAAATTTGCTCAGCACGTATTGAAAATCATAATAGAAAATTAAGTTTGACTAACGTGGGAAACGGATTTATTAACATTAGATGAAACCATATTTTCTATAGGTCTCACCACTTTAAGTTTCGTTATTATTTTTTTACTATTTTCTCTTCACTTTAATTCTGTTGTGTCAAGTATTTGTATTAAATATTCTTCCATTCAATGTTGTCTAAACAGGAAAATGTTGAAATTTTCTTATTTAACCAATAATTAGTTGTATATTTTTACATCGCTTGACACTAGGTTTGTTGAGTATCAGCATGCATGCATTGGAACAATTGAGACTCCTGTATCTGTGTAGTGGGAGACATGGGGTTTCTACCAAAGTCCAATACATCAGACGGATCTTTACTTTTGGAAAAACCCATCTTAAAACGAATAGCATCCCCTTGATCAAATCCACCAATATTAGGATTACTCGTTAATGGCTGATCAAGTTTAATAGATTCGCCCTATATAAGAAAATACATGAAATTATACTAAAGCCTTATAATCGCTAAAGTTATTTGTGATATGCTCATCTTGTATACTCAATATGGTTTGTAGTGGGATGTATACTATTTTTATATCATATGGTCCGGTGAATATGACTATAAGTTATATATATTGTAGCTATTTATGACTAAGCCATTTCCCTCGGATGAAACTGGCATTCTACTTATTATTAAAGTTAAAGAATTAAAACTTGACCATTTAGACCGGCGAAAGTACAGATCGACAATATATCTTTGTGTGTTAGATTTTTTCATCGTCATGAACAGTTTGTGGCATGTCGGCTATGGGCACATTTTTCTCTTTCATTAATCTTCTCGTAAACTCACGTAATCGATTCAATACTTTCGCTATTAATTTTTGGCAAAATATACGATAATATTATAAACTATGCTCAAACTTTCTGTTTTGTCAAAATCTTTTTTGGCTATACGATATTATCACTATCTTTAGTGTTGTAATTTTTTTTGTCAAATCTTGAATTTTACTCTGAGGAAACCAACCACGGCCTTAATACTGTCTAATAGTTATCCTATAATAGTTGACTTTTAACCTCTTATTGCATCGTTTTGCAATCCAGTTTATGCGTAGTAGTAACCTCACAATAAATCCATCATTCGTTCTTCATCAATTTTACAGATTCTTAACAGCATTAATAACTACAGTCCAACTTCGACTTCCAAATTACTTAATTTAACTATTAAAATTATATAATAAATAACACATGAAATTGTTTAATATTATTATCCATTTTTTCACTTTTTTTAGTCAATAATTGAAATTTAAAGATTAGGACCTGTTTGGTTTTCTAATAATAAAATCCAAGATTGGCCACAAAAAATTACAACCTTAAAGATAGTGATAATATCGTATAGCCAAAAAAGATTTTGACAAAATAGAAAGTTTGAGCATAGTTTATGATATTATCGTATATTTTGCCTTAATTTTTAAATTGATCGATTGTGAATTCAGTAATATTTCTAAAAACAAACATTTTACGTGAAATGGTTTTGAGTCTAATAGGCAATATCGTGTCTAACAATTAAAACGGTGTTGGCGCGGTATTTTTGTTCCCCGCAACACGTATCGATTATTACAGTGATAGTGTGGTCGCCGTAAAATGAAAGTAAACACAATATCGGAATTTAATACGATGGTACTGAATTTACAGCATTTAATATGTCACCGCAAAGTGAACGAGTGCAAGTATAAAAAGCAAACACAACACTGGAATTTAATCCAATAGTATCGAGTTTACAGCGTTACACTTACATACATGACTTGAACGGAAAACAACACCGACGGACGGCGGCGGACGAGCGACGGTCGAGGCAAACTCCTTTAATGGAACTCACCCTTGTGGAGCGGCGAAAACGTCAATGGCACCGGACAAAATCAACAACACCGAGGTTGGACGGCGGGTTCGAAGTGGTAGCAGGTCAACGGCGCCAGACATGATCAACAGCACCGAGGATGGACAACAATACCGGACAGAATCAACGGCACTGAGGCTGGGCAGAGGAGTGTCAACAAAGCCAGACAGAATCAACAGCGCTGATGAGGTTGGAGGATAAAGGACCAAAGGTAAAAGATAAAAGTTTGAGTTGTTGCAGTTCGTTGTGTGTTCTTTGAAGAATCCAACTAGAACTTTTATAGACGTCTTCAATCGGTCAGCAGGTAGAAACATGTTCTCCTCGACTGTTTTTTATTTTCAAGCACGTTCTCCACTTTATCAGATTGTTTGGGCAATTATGAACCACGTTCCTTAATTTGGGGAAAATCTGATTAAATATTTGCTGAAAATATATTTTAATATTTTCACTTTGGATATAATATTTATATTAAATCAAATATTTGAGAGGCTCTTCAATACCTCAGATCTTCAAAGATTATTTCTCGACACGCTCTTCTCGAGAGCTCTTCAATCAAAGATTCTTTCTTGAGATACTAGCAAAAAATCTTTCTCGAGAGTTACACGCTCTTCTCGTAAAAGACCGAAATTTTCATGTGTCAACATTAAGCCCCCTTTGTATCATGATATCAACCAATGTTTACATGGTTCGACATCACGAATCTTAACATCTCGAATACACACCCCTTCGATGTGGACCTTAATAAATAAGCCTGAACGACGAAGATCTTATGTGAATGATCTCTAAGAAGACAGCTTTGGGCAACAATCAAATTATGACCCTCCTCGTCTTACATTGGGCCATTCATTCCTTCCGACAATTTTTAAAATGACGGCGAAGTCCCATTCGACTACTTTACTTTCTAGGTGTGACACAATCAAAACATCAAAAGGATTTTCTCAACCCAATTGATTGGGAGAATAGAAAAGAACTTCTAGGACTTGGAATTAAGGATCTTATTAAGGTAAGGATAACGAGATTGCCTTGAGAGGATTTTCCCGCCTTGCCTCTACAAGCAAGTAATGTTGCCTTCAACATTTCGTCCTCATCCCGTCCCTCGAAAAGCTCGAGATAATAATCATACTAAGAAGTTGGATTACTAACTCCTTGCTACTCAGGCTTTAAGTGCCCAAGATGTTGGCATAGATCGTGGGTGCCTTAAGATCTTCTAGTTTGTTGGGTGTTAGTATGCATGAATAAACACTTACCCACGTGTTTTGAGGTTTTTCATTCAAAGTCGTCTTAGACGTGTCATGGCAGGTCAAAGTTGTAGCTGTCAGATCTCGAGATCAATTTCGACAACAGAACACTCTCTCGGTATTTTGAGCATAAGTTTTTGAGACAAGTCGGATTAATCGAGACAAGTTGGGTTAGCTTTCTCTCTTCCCGACCTACAACTTTTATGTTTAACACTTTTCGATTCGATGCCATCTTAGACGTGTTATGACCAGTCGAAGTGGCAACCGTTCTGATCTCAAGATCAATATCGAGTTCAGAATATCCTCTCGGTATTTTCATCATAACTTTTGCTAGACAGGTCTGATTAACTCAAGACAAGTTATGTTAGTCTCCATTCTTCTCAACCTACAACTTTTGTGTATTGTACTTTTCAATTTGAGGTCATCTTCAATGAGTTATGACTGGTCGAAGTCGCAATTGTTCTAAACTCGAGATCAAAGACACTGCTTCGGTATTTTGACCATATCTTTGGTTAGAAAGGTCAGATTAACTCGAGATAAGTTGGGCTAGTTTTCTTTCTTCTCAAGTGCGACAACTTTTGTGTTTTATACTTTTCGATTTGAGGTCGTCTTGAATGAGTTATGGCCTGTCAAAAGTCGAGAAACATAATGCAACGGTTAGAATCTCGAGCTCAGACATTGCTTTGATTTTCTGGCCATAACTTTACAAGTTTTTCTCAACTTTTTTCTCTAGATACTCTTTCTTGAAAACCTTATAAGTCTTGTCTCGAGAAGGTATTTGTGCCCCTCTTGGGATTCCCTGCCTCGAAATTAAAACACGAACAAGGGGCCAGAATTCATGTGTCAACACGTGATCATTGCTTTTGTGGTGATGTCAACCAGTACTCTTATGGGTGACATCACGTTCTCGAGATGGTAGATCTTGAAAATAAAAAAAGTAAATATAGGGATAATAAATTTCTTTTTCTTAGAGTTTTTCTTTTCTCTCACGATAAGACACGTTTATCTTTATCCCCAACTTTTCTTCCTCAAGTTGTTGGGGGCTTACCATGCCTCACATAAATATATATTTTTTGTATTATTGAAATTCATCGTACAACTTCTTAATCGAATTAGGTGGTCCGAAGCCGCCGCATCTCAGTGAAAGTTTTGTTAGATCTCGTCTATTCAATCGAACGAGTCTTTTAACATCGCTCGATTGTTTAAGTTTTCTCGATATTCCAACAAAATACTCGCATGGTTGGATTTCACTCAAATATATCTCGAAAATATCATCCATTGAGATCCCATCACTCGTGGGAAATCCCTCAATTACAATTTCTTGTACATTGATACTTAGAATGTCTATTTGATTCAATAATGAGTACAAGTCATATTTGTCAATTTTCTCGTCGCATTTTTTATGTGAGGAAGTATATTGTCGAAATACCATTTCTTTATCCTTATCTTCTCTGGGAGCTTTTCTCTCGAGGGGGTGTAATCTTTTCTCTTATATCCCTTTATCACTTGCGATTTCACAATATTAGATACGATAGTTATGAGATTTAACTCGAAAGTGCTTAGTATTTTTCCACTCGGTGTTATCGCAGGAACTTGAGAAGAATATGTATTTGAGAAACCGACTCTTTGAGCATCACCCATAAATGTTCTCTTTCTTAGAGGCATAGTCTTTTTCTCGTATCTATCACCCTTAAGGAGACTTATGGCATCTATTAATTCTTGAATTTTCTCATCCATTCGTATTTCCAATTTTCTATAACTTTCTGTCAATTCTAATTTTAATTCCCCTATTGCACTACCAAACTCTTTTTTGGTAAAATCACCAGGTGAATAATCATGCCAAGGATTATTTAGGGGCCCTGTGGGCACATCCTGATTTTCCTCAACTGGATTCTCATTTGATTCCCCTATTTCATTAGGGTCATCCTCTGCAGCGTTCTTTTTAGGACGAGCCAACTTTCAAGAAACTTTCTATGGATTTTCTAATTCGATATCCCATTGTGGTCGCCAAAAACATGTTTGTACGGAATTTGTGTTCCCCGCAATACGTATTGAATTTTACAGTGATGGTGTGATCGCCGTAAAGTGAAAGTAAACGTAATACCGGAATTTAATACGACGGTACTGAATTCAGAGCGTTTAATGTGTCACCGCAAAGTGAACGAGTGCAAGTATAAAAAGCAAACACACACTGGAATTTAATGCAACAGTATCAAGTGTACAACGTTGCACTTATAGACATGACTTGAATGAAAAACGACAGAAAAGGCCTATGACACTTCACGACGGATGGCGACGGACGACTAGCGGTTGAGGTAAACTCCTTTAATGGAACTCACCCTTGTAGAGTGGCGAAAATGTCAACGGCACTGGACAGAATCAACAGCACCGAGGTTGGACGGCGGGTTCGAAATGGTAGCAGGTCAACAGAGCCGGACATGATCAACAGCACTGAGGATGGACCACAATGCCGGACAAAATCAACGGCACTGAGGCTGGGCGGAGGAGTGTCAACAACGCCGGACAGAATCGACAGCACTGAGGTTAGAGGATAAAGGATCAAAGGTAAAAGATAAAAGTTTGAGTTATTGTTGTTGTTCGTTGTGTGTTCTTCGAAGAATCCAATTGGGATTTTTATAGACGTCGTCAATCGGTCAGTAGGTAGATACACGTTCTCCTCGGTGGTTTTTGATCTTCAAGCACGTTCTCCACTTTATCAGATTGTTTGGGTAATTGTGAACCACGTTTCTTAATTTGGGGAGAATTTGATTAAATATTTACTGAAAATATATTTTCAATTTAGATATAATATTTATATTAAATCAAAAATTGAAGAGACTCTTCGATAAAAGATTCTTTCTCGAGACTCTCGACACGCTTTACAAAGATTCTTTCTCGAGATATTAGCAAAACAATCTTTCTCGAGAGTAACACGCTCTTCTCGAGAAAGACCGAAATTTTAATGTGTCAGGTCAAATATGAGTCATTATTAAGACATAAAATAATTAATAGATCATGATACTTATCATCACCTTGTGTCTAGGCACCAGCCCAATCCATTAATGTTTCCACAACTGGATGTACCAAAAGTTAGCAAGAATTTTAGCCACGTTTTTTAAGTGCCATCTCGAGAAAAGACAATTAATCTTTACGTTTTATAAAAAATAATTAGAATTAATAAATTTCTTCGCCGGAAGTCATTTTCCTAAAATAAAACAAATATCTGTTTATTCTCAGGCAATTCGAAGAGCAAAAGGATGAAAGATAAAAAAAAAAATTTTAAAGAACTCTTGGTGAGATATTTTTCATCTATAGAGAAAAAACATGGAGACGATGGCGGGGAGAGAGGAGGCCAAAAAATCATGGGGATAAGCGATTGGGATGCCAAGCTGAAGAAACGCGTGTTTGTCTTGTTTGTGGGGTCAGTCAGTGGTCCTCCATCTTCCGGTGTGGCGTCATTGTCCCACACGTGGAGCACAATTATTAAAAAGTTTTCTTCTTTTTAACTTTCTGTAAAAAAAAAAAAAAGTAAAATTCATTACAAAATGGTGTTAAGTTTCGTAAAAGTAACGACAGTTTGGGTTGGGGGTGGGGGGTTTCAATAATTAACACACCCAACCCAACAATGATTTGCCTTTTCTCGTACGACCTCCCTTGGGGAAGGGGATGGGGATAAAAGACGTGGCGCGATTATGGTAATAAATGTTCCCCACTGCCATTAGCCCTCTTTTGGCATTTGCCATCACCATTTCCCCTCCACTCCTCTCCTCTCCTCTGCTGTCCCTTTTCATTTATCCCCATCCCTCCCCTCCCTCGCCCTTTCCACTGTCTCCCCCTTTTCATTTGCCTGTATCCTCCTCGTATGGCAATGGCTGCTTTGCTTAGAAGACAGCCTTTTTGGAAGCCTGCAGTCCGACTCCTTAGTGAGAAGACCGTGAAGGCTCCTGGTTTTGGCCTCCTGGCACCGTGTTTCAGAGAGCATGCAATGGGAAGACGACCTTCGCCTGCGTTCCTATGGCCGAGGCGGTTTGAATCCACTGTCTCTCAGGAGCATCTCCAGTTTCCCGACGACGACGACAACCATCGGGTATTGTTTTTATGATTCTAATGCCTCCTTATGAATCCCCTGGAGGTAGGTGAGAGAATATTCATTCTCATCCATACAGGTTCTGAGTGGCAGGGGGAAGGAAAAACAAGTAAAATTTTGGTTAGATTTGAACTCGAACTCGGAACAATTTCTTTTTAATCCCTTTGTATGTTATTATTAATACATGCCAGTTGGATGGGAGAGGAATTTTTTAGGAAAGTGATTTATTTGAATTTAATAATAATTTTGTTTAACATATAAGAGTAGAAAAAAAAAACAAGAAGAAGAAAAGGAAACCAGCAATTACAATCCTAGAATCGTTTATTAAAAAGGGATGGAGTTTAAAATTTGGGCCACTTGGTTGTTTTTCTCCGAATGATTCAGGAGGCTTCCGACAGGCAACCTAGATGACCGGGCAAAAGCTGGTTTCATACGTTGTCTGGGTGTTTCTTTCTTCTTTTTTTCTTGTGGGGGATTTCATTTCTCCGGTGAGAATGGGGTTGGATAAGTTTAAACAATTTTTTTTTTTAAAAGAAAAGGGATGCGTAAACAATTTTTAAGAATAATGAAAAAAAAAAGAGATCCGGTCCGTCAAATAGTTTGTTGGCTCTTGAAGTTGAAGTTGTTGTGGTTGCCATAAGAAGGAAAAAAAAACATAATATATGCATTGCATCAAATGAAATGGGCAGCCAAACAGCCCAAAGTTGGGGTAAAAATTAATACCATTTGTGATTTGATTATGCATGAAATACTACCCTGTGTCTATTGGATTTTGATATTCGGCACAACGAACAGGACTTGGATTTTCCTGGCGGCAAGGTCGCCTTCACTGATAAACTCAGCTTCTTATCTGGATCCGCCGAGGCCAGAATCCCATGTTACCGTGTCCTCGACGACTCCGGCCACCCTTTAGACCACTCCGGTTTCTCTCTTCAGGTTGGAATTTGACTTCGTGTTTTCCTTTCTCCTCTTTCTCATGTCGGATCGAGGGGCTCCGAGCTGCAACTAGCCAAACAGTGACCCCAACATGTTTGTTTAGGTGAAAGAGGAACTGGCCGTAAAGATTTACGAGAGGATGGTCACCCTTCAGATGATGGATGTGATCTTCTACGAAGCACAAAGGCAAGGCAGGCTTTCGTTTTATCTTACCACCATGGGAGAGGAAGCCATCAACATCGCATCTGCAGCCGCTCTCAAAGACGAAGACGTTGTTCTGCCGCAAGTACGTTAAGAGGATTACGTCATTCTTTTCCATCTCCTCCCCTTTAAAGTTCCGCTTACTTCGAGACTTCAGAATGCGCCCATTTCTTACCGAGTTTGAAAGATTTGAGTTGGTGAGTTGATGCTTCGATTGCTGACAGTACAGAGAACCCGGGATCCTGCTCTGGCGGGGCTTCACATTACAAGAGTTTGCCAACCAATTGTTCGGTAATGAGGCCGACTATGGGAAAGGGCGACAGATGCCTATCCACTATGGATCCAATAAGCACAATTACTTCACCGTCTCATCTCCAATAGCGTAAGGCAAAAGGGTCTGCTAAAATTCATCTAGTTGAATTCGTCAAAAAAATTCATAGAATATATTTCTTCAGCACTCAACTTCCACAAGCAGTTGGGGTGGCGTATGCACTCAAGATGGAGAAGAAGGATGCATGCGCGGTCACTTACATGGGGGATGGTGGCACGAGTGAGGTAAAATGTTTGAATATTCTTGTACGATCATTTTGCACAGTCTTCCATTTGGAATGCATTACTCGGGTTTTGCAGGGCGATTTCCATGCTAGCTTGAACTTTGCTGCTGTAACGGAATCCCCTGTTATCTTTATCTGTCGGAACAATGGATGGGCAATCAGTACTCATATCAACGAGCAATTCCGGAGTGCGTTTTCTGGTCATCCCTGGCTGTTCTCTCATTTCACAATTGAGTCTGTCACGATTTTCCTTTCTCAGGTGACGGTGTCGCTGTAAAGGGTCGTGCATACGGAATCCGTAGCATCCGTGTGGATGGAAACGATGCTCTCGCCGTCTACGATGCGGTCCATCATGCTCGTGAAATTTCTGTCAAAGAACAAGTGCCTATACTGATTGAGGTGAGTTTTATACTCTCGTGCCATTCTGTGAAAGATATGCTAATTAGAGTTCATGTTGATTCCATGTCAGGCTCTGACATACCGCATAGGACATCACTCCACATCAGATGATTCGACCAAGTATCGACCGGTGGATGAAATCAACTACTGGAAGAACTCACGCAACCCCGTGAGTAGATTGAGGAGATGGGTAGAAAGGAATGGTTGGTGGTGCAATGAAGCCGAAACCAGGCTACGGACAAACATCAGAAAGCAGGTTAGGGATAACCTTCATCCAGCTTATATGTGTTTTAGTTTCCCCCATGGCAAGTCCAATAAGATAATTCAATCGTGGATGAATAATATCCAGCTACTCGAAGTGATTGGGGAAGCGGAGAAGTTGAAGAAACCTCCCATGGCGGAACTGTTTGCAGATGTCTACGACACTCCGTCGTCTAATCTCGTGGAGCAACAGAGACAACTCGCTGAAACAGTGAGGATACATTCCGGTTGTTATCCACCTGATGTTCCTGTCTGACTGACGGTTATCCTGACCCGAGTTGGGAGCAGCGGGGGGCAGCTGAATTCCACCATAAAAGTTGTTCTTGTGAAACCGACGAGGTTATAACAAAATGTGGGTTTGGGTTTGGAAATCTTAAATAAAAGTGCTTATATATATATAAACTGACCTTTATTTAAAAAAAAAACTAAAAATTCGAAATAACTATTTTTAATTATTCAAAATTACATAACATTCAAAATTAAAAAATGATGAACTGAATAAAATTATAATGTAAAATTAATACATTCTACATATATTGAAATTTAGTTACTTCGAAAAATAACTATTTTGTTTACATGTTTTGTCAAAATGGGAAAAGGCTCAACAGTATTGTTTTATAAGCTTTAAGATAGAGTTTGGGTGGGCATGGCTGTAGGGTATAATCGGAACTAATACTTATTGTTCCAATACTAAGTGTTCTTAAAATGATAAGTTAGGTTCTTGGTTCTATTTCTAAAGAACGGCCTATACTAAGAAAATTCCGATGACTTAGTTTAATTAAATAAAATTATAACCATTTTTCTTCGTCTTAAAAGTAATTATTTTTATTTATAATAAAATTAGTAGTTAAGAATTTTTAAATATTTTCAATTTCAAAATAATTTATAATAATAAGAATTAAAAAAAACTTATTAAAACATTAAATTTATTGTAAACATGTTGTGAATGTCCATTTATTGTAATCATTTATTATTCATTCGGTTACAATTCTTTAGAGTCTTTCCGTTGTAAAATCCATATAAATAGAAGAGATATCTATTGTATACTTATTATGATCTTGGAAATCAATAAGAAATCCTCCCCCTTTCTCTCCACATTGTGTTCTCTCATTTTCCTTCTTCCTCTTTCCCGTTCTTTGTTTCACAACACGTTATCAGCACGAAGCTCTACCGGAAAGCGAGGAAAGAAAAGAAAACGACAATTGTATGCAAGATCCTTCACGTATTGAAAGGGCGCTAAATCAACTATTCTTTGGAGTTTGTAAACAGTAATCCTACACACTATTTCAATATTTTTATTATCGAAAAGTTTATTCATACCAAATCTCGATCCCCCGAAGCGGATCCACGATTCCCAGAAGCGATTCACCATCCCTATAAGCAGATCATCGATCATCAATCACTAAAAGCGAATCATCATTTCCCAAAAGCGGATACTCGATTCCCAGAAGAGAATCATCGATTTTCTCGATCCCCATAAGGGCAAGACACTATGCGCAATTAGTCAGCGAAATGGAAGTTCCTGAAAGCGAATCCTCCATCAATGAAAAATGTATTTGTCTCGTAGACAGCGCATCAACGCATACTATTTTGAAAAACAAGAAATTCTTTATCGTCTTGTTAATGAATGAAACAAATGTCAATACGATATCTGGAAGTACAAAAATCATTGAGGGCTCCGGAAGAGCAAATATCTTATTACCCAGATGAACAAATATTTGTATCGGTAATGCATTATATTCGTCTAAGTCTCAAAGAAATTTATTGAGTTTTAAAGATATCCGCATAAATGTATATCACATTGAGACTTCAAATGAAAATGAAAAATAAAAAGAATATTTGTGTATTACAAATATCATCTCGGGTAAGAAATGTATATTAGAAAAATTACCCGCAGTTTCCTCTGGACTATATTTCTCAGATATAAGTGTTGGTGAAATACATGCCATTACAAACCAGAAGTTTGTTGATCAAAATAATTTTATTACATGGCATGATCGATTGGGGCATGCAGGAGCTATAATGATGCGGAGAATAAGTAATCATTTGTGTGAGAATTCATTGAAAAATCAGAAGATTTTTCTTAATAATAAGGCCATCACCATCGAAAATCAGGGCTGAACCCTTGAAATTTCTTGAAAGAATACAAGGTGATATACGTGGGCCTATTCATCTACCATGTGGACCATTCAGATATTTTATGATATTAATTGACGCATCGTCTAGATGGTCCATGTGTGTTTATTATCAACCCGCAATCAAGCTTTTGTAAGATTGCTTGCTCAAATTATCAAATTACGAGCTCATTTCCTGGATTGTCCAATAAAATGTATTCGTCTTGATAATGCCGGAGAATTTACTTCTCAAGCTTTTAATGATTATTGTATGTCAATTGGGATAAGTGTTGAACATCCAGTAGCACATGTTCACACACAAAATGGCCTTGTAGAGTCATTAATAAAACGTCTTCAATTAATTGTAAGACCATTGCTTATGAGAACAAAACTCCCGATACATGCTTGGGGACAAGCTATTTTGCACGCGGCAGCGTTTATTCGCATCAGGCCTAGAAATTATAATGAGGTCTCCCCTTTGGAAATGGTTTGTAGTCAGGAATCAAATATATCTCATCTAAGAATTTTCGGGTGTGCCGTATACGTATCTATTGCTCCACCACAACGCACAAAGATGGGACCCCAAAGGAGATTGTGGATATATGTCGGATATGAATCACTGTCTATAATTAAATATTTAGAATTGTTGACGGGAGATATATTTACGATAAGTTTTGCCAATTGTCAATTGGATGAAATGACATTTCCGACATTGAAAGGGGAACATAAGCAGTTGGAAAAGGAAATAATTTGGCGTGAGTTATCATTGGCTTACTATAATCCTCGCACAAAACAATCTGAACTCGAAGTTCAAAAAATTATTCACTTGTAAAATTTATCAAATCAATTGCTAGATGCTTTTACTGACCCTAAGAAAGTGACAAAGTCTTGTATTCCAGCTGCAAATGTTCCAATAAAAATTGATGTCCCTGAAGGACAACCTAGTATTGCTAATGAGCCTAAAATGCAAGTGAAACGTGGTAGACCAGTCGGATCCAAAGTTAAAAATCATCGGAAAAGAAATGAAGTAAAGGCTCAAACAGGTACTCCAGAAGTGCCTCCAGTCATTGAGAATATGATTCCAGAAGAGTAACAGGTACTTGAAAATGAAGAGATCTCTATCAATTATGTTTTAACTGGAAAGAGATGAAATCGAGATAAAATCGACGTCGATGAAAATTTTGCATACATGCGATATTGTAAATGAAGATGAGGATCTTGAACCAAAGTTTGTTGAAGAATCCAGATAAAGAAATGATTGGCCAAAATGGAAAGATGCGATTGAAGCATAATTACAGTCACTCGCAAAACATAAAGTTTTTGGACCTGTAGTCCGTACACCTGAAGGTATAAAACCGATCGGTTACAAATGGGTGTTTGTATGAAAAAGAAATGAGAAAAATGATAGTCAAATATAAGGCACGACTTGTTGCCCAGGGATTCTGGCAAAGACCTGGTATTGATTATGAGGAGACATATTCTCCCGTGGTGAATGCAACAACGTTTAGATATCTGATAAGTTTATCAATTCATGAGAAATTGGAGATGCGATTGATGGATGTCGTTACAGCATACATATTTGGCTTTCTTGAGAACAACATATACATGAAACTCCCTAAAGGATTCAAAATGCCAAAAGCATATAATTCAGATCGTCGAGACCTTTACTCGGTCAAATTATGCATATCTCTATATGGATTGACACAATTTGGACCTATGTGGTATAAACATCTCAGTGAATATTTATTGAAAAATGGATATCAAAATGATCCAATATGTTCATGTGTGTTTATTAAGAGATCTGGATCACAATTTGTAATAATTGCGATTTATGTTGACGATCTGAATATTATTGACCACTGATGAACTGTCTGAAACAGTTGATTACCTCAAGAAAGAATTTGAGATGAAAGATCTCAGGAAAATAAAGTTATGTCTTGGCTTGCAGATTAAACATTTAGAAAATGAAATTTTTGTCCATCAATCTGCTTATACATCGAAAGTGTTAAAAAGATTTTATATGGACAAAGCTCATCCCTTGAATATTCCAATGGTCGTGAGATCACTTGATGTAAATAAAGACCCATTTCGACCTCGAATGAATGATGAAGAACTAATTAGTCTTGAAGTACCATATTATAGTGCTATTGGGGTATTGATGTATCTTGCTAGTCATACTAGACCTGATATATCATTTGCAGTGAATTTTTTAGCAAAATATAGTTCTTTACCGACGAGGAGACATTGGAATGGAATTAAGCACATTTTTCAGTATCTTCGAGGAACTATGGTCATGGGATTATATATCCTATATGCCTGAAGCAAAATTAACTAGATACGCAGATGCATGATATTTATCCGACCCTCATAATGATAAATCTCAAACAGGGTATTTATTTACATGTGGTGGTACTGCTATATCCTAGAGATATATGAAACAAAGAATTACTGCCACATCGTCTAACCATTCTGAGATTATTGCAATTCATGAAGCCAGTAGAGAATGTGTCTGGTTGAGATCAATTATACATCACATTCGAGGGTCATGCGGCTTATCCGTAAATAAGAATTCCGCAAAAATTTTATATGAGGATAATGCCGCTTGCATTGCTCAATTAGAAGGATGATATATTAAAAGTAATCGAACAAAACATATATATCTCTGAAATTCTTTTTCAGCCATGATCTCCAAAAGAGTGGTGATATTGATTTTCAACGAATACGTTCATCAGAAAATCTAGCAGATTTATTCACAAAGGCTTTGCCTACAACAATTTTTGAAAGGTTAGTGCATAAAATTGAAATGCGCAAACTTGGAGATTTAAAGTAATCTTACTAAAAGGGGGAGTAAACATATTGTACTCTTTTTTCTTTACCATGGTTTTTTCCCACAGGGTTTTCCTGGAAAGGTTTTTAACGAGGCAATTTCGGAATGAACATTCAAGGGGGAGTATTGTAAACATAGTGTGAATGCCCATTTATTGTAATAATTTATTATTCATTCGGTTACAATTCTTTAGACTCTTTCCGTTGTAAAATCCCTATAAATAGAAGGGATATCTATTGTATACGTATGATCTTGGAAATCAATAAGAAATTCTCCTCGTTACTATCCACATTGTGTTCTCTCGTTTTCCTTCTTTCTTTTTTCTACTCTTTGTTTCACAACAAAATTGAAATAATTGAAAATTATTAAGAAAATATAGACAAATTTCGAATTCGGGTGGAGACAGTGATGCAGTTTGGTCATTTCACTTTAATTGAGTTCGAAGTGATGTAATTCTACTTCAAAAGCAAGTAGCATGTTTTGTTGCATTTGAGTTATTAGTTGGATGTAGGACTTCAAGGTCATTATGTTAACGGTAACATGATTATTCTGAGCAGTTATCCTAAGAAATAAACAGGTCTGTTATTTTATTTTGTCAGTTTTATTATCTTTAGTATAAATAATGCATTGTAACATACGACGAACAAAAACACTTCAATTTAATTCCTAACTTCATGTAAATAAGTCCAAATTTCATCCATTTGCTTTCCATGTCGTGTTTTTGAAATTGTTTATGTAACATTTTTTAATTTAAGTGAATTTTTGTTGTGCTTGTTATTCTATAAACCCGTTACTGGAACTTAAATTTGAACCATTGCAATTCTAAAAGTATTCTAAACGTTTACAAAGAATTAGTATCTTTTATATTTAAATTAATTCATAAGAATTTTCTCGTAAGAAGGAAGCAAAAAATGGTGGAGTCCACTGTGATGGAGGGTTGTAAGTGTACAATTGGAAGAAGTTCGGGTGTCCGTGTAATTAGTAAACTTCTGAATAAAACTTGCCCAGAGTTTTTCTCAAGAACAAAACATAAAAACAATTTTTTTAGATGTTCTTTAATATCAGTAAAAGTTTTGAAAAATTATATCCCGGTTTCGAATGACAACAAAATTTTTTTTTATATAATATATATTTGAATTTCAGTATTTTCAAAAATAAAAAAAAGGCAAAATATCGGAATTTGGCCCCAATTATCGGCACATTTTCATATGTGTCCACAACTTTGTTTTTTTTTATTTGTGGCCATAACTATGACTTCGTTGTATTTTGTAGCCGCGTCGTAACGTCGTTGCCTACGTGGACTAACGGCTGAAGGAGTGTGCGAACGTGGCCATCCTGCGTGGCAATTCTAAAATAAAGTCATAGTTATGGCCATAAAGTCGGGGTCGCAGATGAAAATAGCCCGATAATTGGGGCCAAAATCCGATATTTTGTCTTTTTTTTAAAAGACAGGATGGCCACGTTTGTTGCCACGAGTTCAGCCGTTAGTCCACGTAGGTACAACGGCGTTACGTCGATGCCATAAACAAAATAAATGTCATAGTTATGGCCATAAATAAAAAAAAAAGTTGTGGCCGCAGATGAAAATAGCCCGATAATTGAGGCCAAAATCCGATATTTTGCGTAAAAAAAAGTACGTTATTATGGAATAAACGAAAGGACTTTGTGTCTCTGGAGCAAGAGATTCTCCCCGAATGTTAGTATTTTGTATCTCCGCCCCCACCTTCTTAGGCTCACATTCACTCGGGCCCCACTTGCCATTCTCATCAATTTCTTCCCCCCCCCAAAATAATAATAATAATAATAATAATAATAATAATAATAATGTATTCAACTAGTTCGCAGACTTGACCCAACAAATAACGAATAAGAAAAAAAATGGCTTAATTATCAAATCTACCCTCAACTTTACCTGATTTTTCCGATCTACCCTGATGTTTAAAACTTATCTTCTTATAACCTGAACTTTTTCCTTGTTTCAATTTTATCCCCACTCGAATTTAATCATTTTGATTAAATTCTCCCAGACAATTAAACTGTTATCTTAAGCGGTTCTGATACCAATTAGTGCCTCAGGAATCGAACTTAAGATGATTTTCTTAATTGTCTCTGTCGTCGGCGTTCTACCAACCTCAAATACTCGTTTGAGTACTTTGAACTTGCCGCAAATCCTAAATTGGACTTACCTTCAAGGAAGTATTCCTCGAATTCACTCTGCGCTAGAGTCAGTTCTTCTAATTTCTTAGAATAGCTTTCTATCTGCTGTGATATTTGTGATATCTGTGCTGATAGATTTTCAAGACGATCCACTATGGTATTAAGAAGACCAGTAGTAGAATCCTTGCCTACCCCGTGATCTAAATGCAGAAGATCTGGGTTAGGACAATCAGTCATAGGATGACTCGTGCAATCGCACCACCTCAATTAAGTTGCCTTAATCAAGGTCTTCTTTCCGAACTGAAAGAATAACATAAACAACCTTAAAATGTAAAGGTGATTATCATACCTTAATCGAATCGCTCAGAGGGTCCACCAGGCTTCCGCACCAAGAGAACTCAGAGAGTCTTCTTCTCAGGAATTTAGAGAAGGTAGTGGAGACGCTCTTCTGTGTCATTCCAATGCCCATAACATGAGGGACTTATATAGACACTCCTCATCCAAGGTTTCAGCCTGAAGGCATGGCCTTACAAGGTTTAGTCATACAGACTTATCCTTCAAGGTGTTGATCGATAGATCTAACCTTTCGTTAGCTTTAATCATTTTTTATTAATTCTAACTTTCGTGGTCTCTTAAGGTATTTTTCGAAGAACAATCAGAGAAAAGCTTTAACTCAGATTTGAGATCGAGTTTTTCTCGTTTTAGATTTTCTCCTGGAGGACAATCAAAGAATTCTTACTCAAGGTTTTGAGAGAGAAAATTCTCTATTCAGATTGCCTCCCCAAATGAGGTAGAGGGCTTGTGAATATATACACAAAGGAGCTGGTGCCTATGCACTGTTTGCCAGCTCAAAAGTAAAAGGAATCTAAACTGTTACAAAAGTTAGTGAGGTCCTAATGACCGACAAAAATGTCCTAATCTAACTTTATACAGTTGTCTTCTCCCGTCTGCATAGGTGCTCTGTCTTGGGAGATTCCTTCCTGGTTTTTGTTGGCGCTTGAAGGTCCGCCAACTCCTTCTTTCTCTGAGAGTCCCTGCGGGTTTTGGACAACTTCAAGAATTTGTTGTGATATTTGTTGGGCTCTCTCATCATGCTCGATTTGCTGATTCAGGGTCTTGTCTGTGAAATCAGCAATCTTGCTCCAAACCTCGAAGGTATCAGTTCGGAGGTGCAACTCAGAGTTCTCTCGCCTCCAGAAACTATCCAGAAGGTTGAGCATCCTCTGCCATCCTCGGTCTCCTGCTTGTTCGTCTATGAGACTTAGACCTGACCGAAGAATCGTGACGGTTATGATGCCGTCATAGAGCACGTAGTATTCATCCTTGCGGGTTAACACATGCTCCAGCACGTCCTTTAGGAACTCAACTTTTATGGCTTTTCGGACTGTTTTGTCCTTGTAATATTTCCGCCATAACCCTCTCTGATCGAGGTCCTGTCGTTGAGGTTCCACCAGACGTCTACTCTCACAAGGGTGGATGTTCCATACTTGCAAATTCTGCAGTATCACCTTCCCGTATAACGGATGGTCTTCTTCCTCCCTTATTGTGCTAGTAATCAATGACGTGGCATATTTGGGTCCATAGCCTAGGCATCCGAGTACATACCTCACCAACATCGGCAGTGTTTCCATACACTCTGGTTCAGATCTATCGATCTCCAGGATGTCTACAAACCCAGCATGTATGTAAGGTGCTGCTACTCCCACCATTTTTGAATGAATTCTCAGAGACGGCCACTTCCCCGATATCCACTGTAGATATGGTTGAAGTACAGCGTTTTCCTCAAGCGAGGATTCGCTCATGTCTACTACCACCTTTGGGACTTCATAATTTTTGACCTCCCCTGGTATGATCGACATCGTGGTGGAGAATATCTGCTGTCTTTCCCTTTCGACTTTAAACATCTCCTCTTCATCTGAAGCCATAATCGATAGCTTAAACTCCAGATCTTTGATATACTCAACTGTCTTCTTTGCGAAATACTCAACTTGGCGCTTGTCATCATGTTTGATGCCGCCCAGCAGTCCTCCGCAGACTACAGACACATCCCAGCTTAGGGATCCATCTTCGAATGAGTCTTGATCAAAAAACCAGGATCCTTCCAGATCCTCTTGGGTTTCCCCAACATGGCCTTTGCCATCGTGACTCCTGCCACCAGACTCTTTAACCGAGTCTTTCTCAGGAATTGCTTCCTCAAGGTTATCTTTCTTCTCTAGAGTTCCTTCCAATGCCTCGTAAGCACTTCCAAAGTCGAAGTATTGCTCACACTCCATTGCAGCCGCTTCCTCAGGTTCTACCCTTGGTTCAGGGTCTACCTCTTGGACTGGCTCGCCAATTAAGGCCTTGAACTTAGCCTCTTCCTCAGCATAATGTGTCTCCATTCTTTCTTTCTGTTCCTCCTTGCTTTGTAACAAAGCCTTATAGGATTTTACAGCTTGATTGATGGAAATCTTCTGCTCTTTGGCTAAGTGGTTTCGGCAGTAATTGAACTGCTCCATGGTCAAAGGAGACCACCAAGGTTCTTCAACCTTACCGTCCTTCTTAGGATCTTCCTTTTCAGAAACATCCCCTTTGGGACCAGAAGACCTAAGCCTCTTGGCTTTCTTCTTCTTCCTAGCTTTCTCCTGTGACTCAGCTTTTGCCTTGTCTTTCAGATCTGCCATTTTCACATTTCCTTTGGAGCTTTCCTCCTTCAGATCTGCCATCTTCTCCTGAAGATCTTTCTTCACGTTTCCTCCAGAGTTGGTGTTACCCTTCTCTTTCAGATCCGTCTTCCCCTCCTGGGAAACTCTCGCTTTCCCCTTAGAATTGGCTCTTGCCTTTTCTTTGGGTTCAGCCATCTCCTTCTGGAGATCTGGTTTCGCCTTACTCTTGGAGTCAGCTTTTACTTTCTCCTTAAGTTCAGCCTTCCCCTTCTGGGAATCCGCAATTTTCAGCTTCTTGGGACATTCGTATGAACAATGCCCTAGTTGCTTACACTGCCAGCAGAGAACTGCTGCCTTCGTTCCTGAAATGGAACCAGCATCACTATGCTCACTATCTCTCGTGTTAGGACATACCTTTCTGGAGTGTCCTTCCTTCTTGCATCCCCAGCATATCTTTCTCTTTGCAACAAGATCCATCTGCAGAGTTTTTTAAAAGAGATGTGTTTGCAAGTTCTCTAGAGAGAGAGTCAGCTATTATGTTGTGGTTGGACCGAATGTATTCGACCTCATATTTATAATAGCTTAACCATTCCTGCAACCTTAAGAGTCTAGTTTGCCTAGCTTCCTTAAGGTTTAGACTCATAAACCTTTTTACATAGGTCGAGTCAGAGCGCACTAAAAATTCTTTCGGTGCCAAAAAGATGTAAAAAGCCTTTATTCCGTATTTTAAGGCTAATACTTTCTTTTCATGTATCGGGTACTTTAGTTCGTACCCCTTGAAGCTTCCCGACCAGTATTTGCACACCGGTTCTGGTTTGCGTCCTTTAATTTTAAGGACTGCTCTCCAATATCCTTCAGAAGCATCAACTTCCAAGACCAACTCATCTTTGTCAGATGGTAAAGCGAGTTGTGGCAAATTTTTCACCTTCGCCTTGATCCGTCTGATAGATTGAGTGTCTTCATCTTCCCATATCCAAGGATTAGTAGAAGAAGTTTTCTTTGAAATCCTACTTAGATCTCGGGAAAGATCTTTCACAAACTTTCTTGCATAGTTAGCACATCCACAAAATCTTTGGACCTGCTTTCTATCCTCAAGTCTGTCAGGAAAATTAACTATTTTCTCGGCAATATGATTTTGCAGTTTAATTTTACCCTGCTCAATCTCCATGCCTAAGAAGTTAACTGACTCCTTAAACCATTCTATCTTCTTTTCAGATAGAATCATACCTTCCCGTCGGAAGATATCAGTCACCTTATCTAGGTGCCTCATGTGGTCGTCCTCAGTCTGACTGTAGACTAACACATCGTCAATATAGACCGCACAAAATTTTTGGATTTGCTTGAAAGCATTATCCATTTTGCGCTGAAATATGCCTGGAGCATTTTTCAGGCCAAACGGCATTACCAGCCATTCAAACATTCCTTGCGGAGCATTGAAGGCAGTTAGAGGAACCGATTCTTCCTCCATCTTGACTTGCCAGTATCCACTTTTCAAATCAAACTTAGAGAAGAACTTTGGTTGGCTCAGGCTTACCCTATCAATTAAATCTCCCGCAGTGGGAATCTTATAGCCATCGTTCTTTGTAGCTTTGTTAAGCTGACGATAGTCTATAACCATTCGTGCTTTACCTCGCACCTGCTCGGCATGATTAATAACCATAAAGGCCGGACTAGAATGTGGACTGTAACTGTCCCTAATCAAGCCTTTTCCAAGCAACTCAGGAATTTGTTTGTCAAATTCCTCAACCATTTCTGCCGTATACGTAATGTTTCTGGCTCTTATAATGGTTCCGGGATCTTTTAATTCGAGTCTAGCCCTAAGGCCATTCCGACTCCACAATTTTAATGGATCTTCACTAAAATTGTCGGCAAGCTTTACTAGGAACTTATCCCATTTTGTTCCGGTTAACTGTACAGCCATACACACTTCTTGTCTTGGGAACAAGTCGTCATACCAGTTAGAACTCCTGGTATTCGTTGGTGAAAACAGAGTTTGTTCCCATGAATCGTTATCATCCAACCGTATATCACCACGTTGAGCTCGCACTCTGAAAGCTCTTTCACATGGGATATCGCCACAGTATTCTGTCCGTTTTACCGGATAAAAGCCAAATTTTAACCGCAGTCTTGGCTCTTGTAGAATACTTATCTTTACACCACCAATGGAAACATCGTTTTCATTCTGCACAAAAGGAAGGTTTTCCTTCTGACCCTTCAAAAAGGCGTTACCAATAATGATATCGGCCTCTAGTAAAGGATGTGCAAGAATCTCTTTAATGATGAATTTTTGTCCACCAATAAAGATAGGCACGTTACTTGCCTTATGGCCAACCATTGTGGCCATACCATCGACGTTAACCATGTGGATGGGTTTCTGCAGTGGTTCCCACCACTCATCTGGCAGAGCATTGAGTCTAGCACAGGTTATGCTACACCCAGTGTCTATCAAAGTATCTAGAGAATACTCATAGTATCCAGGAAATTTGAAAGTTAGAGCCACATATGTGCTCATGTCTTCCTTCCTAACACTAAACCCAATATTCTCAGGAACCTTTTGGGATGGTTCTATCATCCTCCAGATATCGTCTATTGGTATAGACCTTTGCTCGGCTATTTGTTCAATAACCTTACAAACCTCAGGAATCTTGGATAACGAGTATTCCAGACTGGTAACCCTTAGCATCCGTATAGATTCCTCTCTTGTCTGATCTACCGGGTCTTCATAGACTGGTAGTGACACCTGTCTATATCCCACGATTCTACCCGTATGTTGAGACGGGGTCCTTGAATCTGTAGATCTTCGAGATATTTCTTCTACTAGTGGTGGAGCAGATGCCTCTGCCGGTCTGGACACAATTATGTCCTCTCCCACATCACTAGCTCTAAAAGAAACTTCAGAGAACGACTAACTTCTTGGTTCTCTCAGGAGTGGCATCCTCATAGGCAGATGCCTATCAGCTCTAAAACTGTCTCTAGACGGTTCACCCAACATTAAAGTAATCTCATTACCTCTTTGTCGGATATTAGCCGCACTAATCGGCCTAGAGCTACTACCAGGTTCAGTCATAACCCAATTTCCTGGCCAGGTTAACTCTAATGGGTTTACCTCATGCCTATGAAACTGTTGGTAGTTATTATGACCTTCTTCGAACAACTCAGTAAGTCTTGAGATGTTCCTCACACCAGGGCTAGTGGTATTTACCAATCGGTAAATCACTCTAGTGTGATACGCCAAAAACTTGGCCTGGGAATTCATTCTATCCATATTCATTGATTTGATTCTTAAGGTCAATGAATTTCCCAAACAGCGATCGTTCAGGGCCATCATAAAATTTGGATGGACCTGGAACTATACAGGGCCGTGTGCTAAGTTGGCCTGTATTCCTGATATCAGCTGATCTCTAAACTCTCGCCAACGTTTATCGATCACTGCTGCTACCACAGGACTATCTGCTGGTAAATGAAACAATGGAATTAATCCTACTTGGATCAACCCGATGTGTATATAGTTATATACACCTCTCGTACGTTGCATGGTTTCCCTAATGCGTTGTACGTTGAGTAATGGGATATCCAAAGTCTCAAGTTCCGTACTTGTCACTTGAGCCGTTGCTTCTGTTTGTGAGATGTCTATTATCGATCTAAAATTAAATCTTGATACGTTATAGACTTCTCTCACGTTAACATTAGGCAACCTCCATTCCAGCACTGACTGGGATGGATCTTCGTACTGGTGGGATTCCTCCAGTACCTGATTCGATGCTTCTAACGGAACCATCTCATCACCATCTTCGTTTTGCACTGCTCTCATCATGAACAGATGTATTTTCCAAAGATCAGAATCTTCTTCCGAGTCTGTATCATAATCAGATACAACCTCATAGATAGATTCTACTTCCGAGTCTAAGTCGGAAATCTCTTGCTCATCTATGGGTTCATAAGCAAGGACTTCTTCTTGACTCCTGTCATCCAGGAAGACCATACGGAGTCTTTCTCTCCTTTGGTTCTTCTTCGGACAACTATCCGCTTTGTGGTCTTTTGAACCACAAAACCAACAGCAATTACAGCTGCTCAACGGTTTTCCCTTTGGACATTTAGGTTCTCTGCCATGCTTACGCTTGAAGGCATCGATCCTATCTTTGTCTTTTAGGTTATCCCGTCTCCTTACAAACCTTCTGGGTTTGTAAGCAGAACCTCCTTTTTGCTTACTCTGGAAGTCCTTCTTGGGCCAAACTTTCCTTTTGTTGTACCCAACAAACTTCCTCTTACGAGAAAAGTTCCTTCTCTTCAAGGAGTCCCCTGGAGTACTGCGAGTATCGCATCCGTATCTCCCAGGCACATACTCTATCTGAGAACAACAGCTCTTGTTTAGGTAAGGTAGCTTCTTAGCTGCCTCTTTCACCTGGAGCTCAGTACATGCTTTACGCATAGCGTACTTTACCGCCTGAATTTTTCCTCCGAGTCCAGAGACAATCTTCTCTTCACTCAAAAGTAATTCATAGGCCTTTTGCGCAATCTCCGGCCAAGGTTCGGGAAGTTTTGCAAAAAAGGTTCCCAATATGAACTGTTGAGAGACTACGTCCAGATTGTAATAATACTTCTGGAATTCGCATACATAGCTATCAAACAAGCACATATCGCAGATCTGTAGTTTAACCAGAGCGGTCAATGACTGCTCTTTTTCCACAGTCTCGGTGGATAATGAAAAACCACAGAACTCCCGTTTTAATGCATCAGCTATGATTGCTAATACACCATCAACGGTCAGCGCCTGATCTATCTTTTCTTTGATGTCCGTGTGAACCACCAAAGATTTCCAATATTTTTGCGCCGTTCCCATGAGGGCGGCCACACATAATTCATAGACAGATCCAGGGGATAGTATCCCTGCGGATGCAGTCATTCGAATTAGTGATAACCACTCATCTATCTTTTCAGATACATGCTTTTCACAATCTATATCCAGAAAAGCACCAGGGTTATTATAGGCTTTAAAATATTATCCCTAGGGACAAACTCTTGTTTAGTTCTGTGTGGATAATCGGGCCTGTAAATTTCCCTCTTCGCAGTTACCAGTTCATTAAACGTTCTGTTGTCTAAATGAACTGGGACATCTTCTGCCAGACCTAAGGCTTTTCTTAAGTCTTTTGCCAACTCCCCACTTTGGGAGTTCAAGTTTGCACTTCGCTTTTGTGAGTCTAAAATGTAAGGAGCCACCGACTCCTTGTACATCTCATCCACACTCTTGCCTTGATTTTGGTTGGAATTTCTTCCTCCCAAATTCAGTCTTTCAACTGGATTTCTTGTTGTACTTTCCAGTCCAGAGGTCGCCTCGACTTCAGGCCGTTTTAAACCTCTTTCTCTTTCCAGAGCGTCTAGTATGTTATTAACATAAGCGCCTACTTCCTTTGCCATTTGGTTTCGGCTTTCTAGACTTTCTGTACTCCCTTGAATGGTTAGCTGAGTTAAAACATCATTTATACTCTTGCTAATTCCAAAAGGAGACAATCTAGACTCTGGAACGAACTCCAATCGAGATGGAGTTCCAGAAGGATTTCCCGAAGATTTTCCTTCTCCAGCCATTCCGAAGATCTAATCAAAAGATTTTGATTGGGTATTTTTGAAACAGGCCTAAAATTTAGGCTACTCAGAGATATTTTTTAAACTTCGGGATAGGTTTGAAAAATTCTTGTAACTTTGGGATATTTTTGATAAATGAGCCTAAAAAAATTGACATACATATTTTTTGCTATTTGCGATTCGGAATTAAATAAATGAGTTGGATTCTCTTTTCTTAACGTATAAACTCAATGTCTCCCATTTTAATTTTTTATCTTCGCAAATCTTAAACAACAAGTATCTAAATTAAAGCTTTATTATTTAAAAAAATATGTAGTAATCGTGCATAGAAAAGCGTGAAATTGTCCCCATTTTTGTGGTGTAGGGAGGAAGGAATATGGGTTGGGTAGTAGCCAAGAGCCTTGACATTTTGTTCCTTTGTCTATCACGGGGAGAATCAAATTCCCAGGTTAAAATTTGGTTACGATGGAGATTTGGCTTTTACATCTGGATAGGAGGCAAAACATGAACCCCTTTTGGTGTTTGGATAAATAGGAAATGCTGTCTAAAAACCTCAGCACAATCGTTTGTCTAAAATAAAGTCTTTTTTAAAAAAAAAATAAATTGTCAAACAATCATTACGGTAAGACCAATAAGGGGGAGGAGCCCCAACCGCCCAATGTGGGGGGTTTGCTCCAATATTATTTGAATCATTTGGGTGCTTATGACGATTTGCGTCGTCTTCCTTTGCTTTCATCATCATCATCATCCACCCTTGGCTTTTGAGGGGAGGGGGGTTGCAATCATTCGTCTTCCTCCATGTTATTCGCCTTTTTTTTTTTTATCTTCGTATTTATATAATTGGATATTCTAAGCAATTACGAACCATGAATTATTGGTGTTTTTTTTTTTAAATGGGCATTTTTCCATGGGATGATTCCCTCTCCTCTGGCGTCTTTACCAATTGGAAAGGAAAGGGATGGGAATTTTATGAGGAGAATCAATGGAGATCGTTCTTTTTGGGTTTCTTTTATATTAAAAAGTTAATCGAAATCGAGTGTGAGTGAGAAAGAAAGAAGGTTGGTTTTGCGGTTCCTGTCCGTCCAATTTATATAATTTTAGGAGGGGTGGGGAAGAGAGAAAGGGAATGAAAGTAATAGTGGGAAGTGGCTCCTCCTCCTCCTCATCCTCATCCTAAAGATGCTCGTCCCTACTACAATTACAACCAGTCACAACTCCCTTCCCCCCAACTAAGCTAAGCAGGAGGAGGGAGACAGTCCAAATGTCAAGGTGAGATCCCTTATCTTCCTCTTCTGAATTTGCTGCTGCTCAATCAGGCGTGATTGCCACATGTTACTCTCACACACTCTCCCTTCCATCTTCTTTTTTTTTTTACTTATTATTTATATATATTCATAACTGGGGGGGGTTGACTTGTGGAAATCCTGTTTGACTTGGTGCATCAGAGTTCGGACGACCACTAACACTTTGACTTCTTTCTGCTGCTATCATTGATTGATTATACAGAATATAGTTTCTGTCAACAAAAGCCTTGTCCGTTTGTTGTAAGAGATGAGCAGGCGGCAGTGGTGGTCTCATCTTTGTTGTCTTCTTTGGGGTGGAGGGACCACCTCCAATTCCATTCTTTACATCTGGAGACTTTCCCAACCCAATTCCAGATCTTCCTCCATTGCTGCTAACTTCCGAATGTCATTCGGTTTCGTTTTCTCAGTCAGTTAGTATTTGATATGTTTTTTTCTGTTTCGGGCTTCTCATTAAGTTCATCAATCTGTGTGTCAACCATCGGTAGATTCTTTTATCCATACAGATTCTACTTTGCTTTCCTTTCCTAATGCTAATGCCAAACCAAAGGCACTGTTGTTGTCGCTCCCGCTCCTTTGGATTGGCTCGAGTTGGCTATGGATACGAGGCTCAGCTTTTCTACCTGTTCATTTTTTTCAGGCACTGAGCACCATTCAGATGGCTGAAGCCTTCCTTGCGTGTTTCATCTCTCTCACGCAGTCTCCTTTCTCTTCGGGTTCATTCTGACTTTGCTGTCGTCTATTGCTGAGTAGCAAAAGTCTGTGGACCTGTGGCAGTGGGATTGAGGGCTTGTAAGGCCATCATAATCAGGTAACGGGAACTCGAGATACAATCGATGCTACGTTTTTAAATTACATTTCTGGGTGGATACCTTCCTTGTGGTAGCAGTTTGAGCTTGTTTGAATCCACTGGGATTGTTATAGAGTTGTTGCGGCAAATCATGAATAAGAGAAAATGTGTTGTTCTTTTCATCTTTCATTGGAGGGAAGTGAGACTGCCGCAGAAGATGTTCTGTTCTGATTGAACTTCTGCTGATGCAGGGAAATCCAGCTTCGCGATAAACGCACTAGGCAAAATTTGACATCACAAATGGCTAATCCCTGTGGGCCATACTTTGATCCGGAGTACGAAAACCTTAGTACTAGGATTAATCCTCCAAGGTTCAGTCCCGGCAAAATCTCTCCTGTCATTTACATGTCGATGTGCTTATATTTGAGCATAGAATGAATTCTCGATCATGTTCATATTGATGACAGTCATTGTGATGATGCTGCTCCTGTCCTTGATGCCTCTTTATGCAGGGTTTCAGTGGACAACACTAGTTGCCGCGACTGTACCCTAATTAAGGTAAATTCTTGGGTAAAATTATCAGGAACCAGAGATGGGAATGAAGTGTACGTGTATAGCTAATGTGTTCCTTGGATCATTCCCGATGACGATTTCCCATGGATGGCTTAACAGGTCGATAGCATGAATAAACAAGGAATCCTGCTCGAGGTTGTACAAATACTAATGGATCTTGACCTCATCATCACCAAAGCATACATCTCTTCTGACGGGGGTTGGTTCATGGATGGTATGTCGTTGAAAGTGTGGACTGCTACTCAATATACCAATCTATCACTTCAAAGCCGTGGTATGTGATGATGCTTGCTTTTCCTTTCTATTCTGGTATGCCTACAGTCTTTTACGTAACGGATTACCAAGGAAACAAAATCACCGATCACAAGACCATTGAGTGCATAGAGAAGGTACACTGTCATTTTACTCTGCTTCGACCTAAATCCAAAGCAGCTTCACTGGATGTGCTAAAAGAGTTCTGATGTAAATCCAATAGAATTTATTCACAGGCTTTAGGTCCGAATGGGCAGCATGTGGCATGGTCCAAGGCCTGGAAAGGAAAACAGGTCGGAGTACACTCCATTGGAAACCACACAGCCATCGAGCTCATCGGGAAGGACCGTCCTGGACTCTTGTCGGAGATATCGGCAATTCTTGCCAACATGCAAATAAATGTTGTTGCTGCAGAAGTATGGACACATAACTCACGCATTGCCTGTGTTCTTTATGTGAACGATGAAACCACGGGACGACCTGTGGATGACCCAAGTAGACTGGAATCAATGGAAGAGCAGCTCAAGAATGTTCTATGTGGATATGGTGATGATGAGAAAGCGGTCGGGCGCACGAGCTTCTCGATGGGGTTGACTCATGTTGATCGTAGGTTGCACCAAATGTTCTTTGCCGATAAGGATTATGAAAGCTGCGGCACCCCTGATGGGGCAAAGAGTGGCGATGACTGTCCTTTGTCATTCAGACCGAAGATCATGGTCGAGCGTTGGGAAGAGAGGGAATACTCGGTCGTGAGTGTAAGGTGCAAAGACCGGGCAAAGCTAATGTTTGACATTGTGTGCACTCTTACAGATATGCAGTACCTTGTCTTTCATGCTTCGATCTCGTCTGATGGTTCTGACGCCATACAGGTAAAAATGCACGGTGGTTTTAAAACTGTCAAAGTCATTTCATTGACTGTTGTCCCTTGCAATTCTCAGGAGTACTACATCCGTCACATGGACGGTTGTACACTCGACAACGAAGCAGAGAAGGAAAGGGTCGTGAAATGTCTCGAAGCCGCAATAAGAAGAAGGGTTAGCGAGGTGCCTGAATGACACAACATAAGTTCCGGTTTATTCATATGCTTGATCCAAATCACTTTTGACCACGATTCTCTATTCTCAGGGTCTGAGCTTAGAGCTGTGTGCGAAGGACAGGGTGGGACTATTATCCCAAGTGACAAGGATTTTCAGAGAAAACGGGCTGACCGTGACGAGAGCCGGGGTCACCACAGTTGGGGAGCAGGCTGTGAATGTATTCTATGTGCGTGACGCTTCTGGGAATCCGGTGGACATGAAAACAATAGAAGCGCTCAGGAAAGAGATCGGGCAGACCATGATGCTGGACGTGAAGAAGGCGCCGTCATCGTCATCATCTGAGGGCGCCAAGGAGGCGTCAGAAGCAGACGGGCTGGCAAAGACCAGATTCTTCTTTGGGAACCTCCTAGAGAGATTCCTCCCTTAGATAAAGAAGGAAAGAAGGAGAGGGATGTTACAAGGCAAAAAGATTCCTCATGAGGTGATTATGAAATAATACAACCTTTATCCAATTTGTATAGTAAAATAAAGGAGGCAGTCAACTGTATATAAATGTTTGGGAGGTGCTTCTTGTAACGGTGAAGGTGGTGATGGTATGGAGAATACGACCAGGTCTACTGTTTCAGTCTGTACTCTCTCGGGATTACATCGTGGTGAGAAGCCGGCAAAATTGTCCAATGGTCAACTCTTTTTTTTTTATGACGTCATACATCTCTAACTAGAGTGCGTGCGTCTAGCTTGTCCGCAGTCAAAAGCAAAATCACTATCCAATGACCAACTGGTAAGAAAATCATACAATATTATCTAGAAGAAGTTTGTTTGCGGATTCAGAACCTCCTCTAATGAAATACTCACCATGTTCAATTGTCCATGCATTCCTTAAATAAAGCAGTAGTAATCTCATGATATTGAAAGTACATGTCGATCCACATTTTTACCAAAGGAAGAGAGAAGATATGCTGACACAGGGATGCATATACATTATCTACAACTGGCAGCGCGTCCTGCCCGAATCCCTCTCAAAAACGAGGATGGCTTTCAGTGAGCCAGATACCAAAGTGAACTGTGAGCTTGGAGGCTGCAGGCACAGCGAACCGATGTCAAGCTCAGACATCCGCTGATTATGAGCGAATGCCTCCCGGGACACGTGTGCAGCGCAGGGAAGGAGTCACAGACGGCCTGGACTGCCGGAGGCGTCAGTGCCGTGCACTGGCTGATGTTGAGACTCTTGAGCCCTTCCTCGTCCTCCCTCCTGCTTCTCCTTGAATCCCAGAGGGTTCGCTTACGCTTCACTGCACTCTGGGCTAGCGAGTACATTGCTCGATCGGTTATGTTTTGACAGTAGTACAATCCCAGAGACGTCAGACGAGGACACCCGTTTGCCAATGCTATCACACTGTCATCTGCCCAAAAAGGGAAAGGAAAAAAAAATCAAAACTTCATGTTAGGAATGTACCAAATGCTAACCACAAGCACAGCCACCATTGAAAGATAATATTCAATGGAATAGGCCAAAAATACAGAGATGGTCTCGTCATTGACCTGTTATACGCACACAGTAACAGAGGTCAAGAACTCTGAGATCAGGACATCCAAATGCCAAGCTCATGACCCCGAGATCACCCACATTATCACACCAGCCAAGATTCAACATCTGCAGCCGTGAGCAGTTGCGACCTATTGCCTGCAATGCAGTATCCAACCATAACTTGAAGCCGAAGGAAATACAGGATAGGACAATAACTATATCAAGAACTAAATCATGCCTGCAAAGCACAGTCAGTTGCAGCTCTCACACATCCACAAAGATTGAGAGCCCTTAATTGTGTGCAGAAATTGGTCAGGTAAACAACGGCGTCCGGTGAAAATGCCCAACATCCACTGATATTAAGTTTGGCAAGGTTGGGGCATCCATGAGCCAGGGCATGCAAGGAGCAATCAGTAAGCTTGAAGCTTTTACTGAGGTCAAGGTCCCGGAGCTCATAACAGTGGGTTGCAATTGCTTCAACTGCATTGTCCTCGAGCTGCGCTACGTCTTGGCGCAGCGATAGCATTTGGAGTTTAGTAAATTTTGGAGCAAGGGACAACAACAAATTATTCATGTTCTTCTTCAACCTACAAGAAAGTTCAGGTTACTCTCTCTTCCCCTTGTAGAAACAATCAAACACACATGTCAACTGCAACCATCACGTGGTAGCTGCACAACAGAAACAACAGACTCCTGCCAACTTATTGAAAAAGGGATTCCCAAACTTCTGGGCTGTAAGAAAACATAGAGCTACAATCAAGACTTTTAGGAGGCGAAAAGATCCACAAGCCCTTGGTATAATCCAGAAAGGAAACATGAAGAAAGAAGCTTTCTAATGCTTGGTGCCGGTGGAGGTGCTCATCACATGGCAGCAACACAAGAGAAGCATTTAAAGACAAGTTCAAGGTATCAATTGAAGAGAGCTCGCCACCGAGAGGTTTTCCAGGAAGAGGAAATGCACAAGCATTGCACAAAAAAAGACAGTTTTAAGAGCCCAAATCCAACAAACAACCATCAGAGAGCAGTTCCAAGTTGGGAAAACTGGCATTATCCGAGAAAAATCTGCATTTAAGGAAGAAATAATAACTGGACGAGCGACAAATGGGTGAGACCCGATCCGATAGAATCCCTCCAACCCTTGCAAACCCCGGAGGCCATGATAACAGAACTATCGTCCACTAGGGACAAGATCCTCAAGAGAAGCTCGGTGGGGATATCCTTCCAATCTTTGACCCTCACCGGAGACTCCCGATTCACCTTCCCTACTTCCTCCTCTCCGCTTACGACCATCATCAACTTCTTGAAGCACGAGTTCAAGTCCTCCGTCCTCAACTCATTACCGTCTTGACCCATAAAAGATCCCCCCCCCCCCCCCCCTGTCTCAAACGTGAATTCAGCAAAAGGGCATCTCTCCAGGAGCCAACGGAGGAAGAAGAACCGACCCAACTAAGCAACCGGGGAGAAGGAAAGGAAAGGGGATTTTGATCAGACCTCGAATTCGGGTAGCAGGAGCTGTGGACAGAGTGCTGTCAAGCTGATCGGGGAGGGACGGAAGGCCTGAAGAAGGGACGAAGATGAAATGAAAAGGCGGCGGAAAGGGGATCGTGGGGAAGAAAAGCACAAGAGAGAAAGAGAGAGAGAGAGAGAGCAGGCAACGTGGAGGAAACAAGAAGGAAAGGGAAGGCAAGGCAAGAGATGGTGAAACTGAAACGCAAGAAGCTCCACCACCAATTCCCCCCCACCCCCCCCAACACCGGAGTCTGCAAACGCTTATCCACGTGGCATGTCCTAAAATACTTTTATATCCATCCTCGGGTAGAAACGACTCAATCATACCTTCACTTCACCATATCCTCCCTCGTATTAAACATGCATTTTTGTTTTCTTTTTCTATTATGATTTAATTAAATTTACACGGGATTTAGTCCACGTGTTCCGGTCGTTCAGCTTTTGATTAAGTCCCCCACGCACGGAGCCAAAAAACGTGAAACATAAAATCCCAAGACCGGGTGGGCTCAGTTTTACCATTTGGGGTAATTAATTTATTGAATTTAACTTTAGCTCCATTTGCAATAATCCATCTCCTTCGCCAATCCCATTACCCATTTCGGAATTTTATTTTTCCAATTAGTTAAAGTCCTAGTGGAGAGTAAAATAAATGAAAACTTATCTGAGTTTTTTACAGTTGGGGACGTTGAAAAAATTCAAAGATTATGTTAAAAAATAGTTTAAGATGAAATCATATTCTTAATTTCTTATGGGGTAAATTTTTTTATGAAATTGGATTGCCTTCCTTATTTTATTTTGGAAAGATGAAAGTATTGATTATTAGTAGAGATGAAATCTCGAATGTATTTAAATACGAGATATTCTTTTACTAAATTGTTATTTTTCAAAAAAAGTTAAAATGATTCATCTTTTTTAACTTCTTTTAAATGATTTCGTAAGTATATAACAACAAGAAAAGTAATTTTGTTAAAAATTTAATCTGATACAAATGGTATCACGTGGTATGATCCTCTGCTATTAGCCATGGGCAAGAGCTGTAATGAAGAATGAAGCTTTGGCGTCGGGTGGAGTACTTTTGCTTGGGTGTGTGTCCATTTTGGTTGTCTCGGTTCGGCAATTGGTTGAATTTCCTTAATTGAATTGCGATACTGGCCACCTCAAAAAGATGCCGTGACGGGAATGAACTTTTAAGTCGCATGTTTTTTACCTCATGTTGTTGTTTACTTATCATACTGGTTTTGGGCCAAAAGAAGCGAGTCCATAGAATAGACGAAGCTGGTTTTCTTGAATAAAGAGCATTTCGGTTAATGACAACATAAAGAATCATTGAAGTCAAATAAACTTGTCCAATCGATAAAGTCGAAGAAACCTGTCCAGTCGACAAAGTCGAAGAAGTCTGACGGTCGATGAAAACTAATTCTATGCTTGATAGAGCAAAACGTTTGTTTTTAGTGAAATCGCATGATGTCTAGGCGTAATGCTCGCAATTATACGTTGTCGGATGATTGGCCCCAATGGGAATTGGAGAATCTGATGTCAATTCGGGGACGAATCCTAACGATCTCGATGATCTTCGTCCGAATGGGCAAGAAACTGCTCTAAACGCTACGACTTATTTCATTATATAATAATAAGATGATATAAACTTCGACCAACTATAATTCAAAAATAAGATTTATTTCAGAATGGATTTGTAATCCAACAACTTCTAATTCTGAAACTTATATATTTTTAATTTTAATACCCATTAGAATAAAATAAAGAATGTCCGTGTCGATGTGTTTTTGCGTGCGACCCTCTAGGTTCTATAGACGAAGACAATGGACATCCATACACAGACTGAGGTAGCAACAGTTTTGAGCCATCCAACGTAATAGAATATTGGTCATGAACCAAAACCACATTGAATTGATTTCTATGTAATTCAATATTTTCATCTTACTGACATCTCGATTAATTCAGTGCATCATAATCAATCATTTTACTTGATTTCTAAAATATAATAGATTTTAACTTAAATGATAAACATTCATTCACGGTCATGTACTTAAAATCACTAATATCTCAATCAAATGGCTAGGATATCAACTCTCTAATAAAAAAAGAGCGATGAATCCTATATTGACTCTGCGCTATACTCTCTAGCCTTCGCTCTACACTAAATAACTGTATTCCGTACAATCCGATCAAAGACTGCTTTTAACGACATCAAATTGCATAACTCCACACATAGAATAGATGAAGGTCTCAAGTTAGGAGATCAGTTACACTCGTTTAACAAAAGAAGTGACCAATGACGCTTAAGATGGGATACTCTCTATAAACGGGTCATGACTTGGGCATTCCCAAGAATAATTTGGACATCCATCCCTCGATGTTGATCTAGATGTTGATGTCCTTTCTAAACATCTATCAGATCAATGACAATTTTAGATTGAAGAATAATCAATCTATGAGACTTTATCATAAATTAATTACAAGTAGAAAAGTAATTAATAAATAGTAAATAATTGCCTTTATTAATGTTTATTCACATACATTACAAAGCGCATTGCCACATATGTGCACACATTAACAATCTCCCATTTGCACTATTGCCAAGCACTATTGACTCTTAGTCCTAAGCTCCTCACATGGGACTCATGTTTCTGCCGAGGTAGGGCCTTTATGTGTGGATTTGCGATATTCTGGCTAGTATTTGTGATATTTCAGTAATACATACTTGAATTGTCGGTGCGACCACGGTTCCTTTCTTGCACTATGACAACATTATTGTCACAATATATCAAAATTAGACCATAACTACTAGGAACCACTTCAAGTTCAGTCATAAATTCTTGGTTCAAATAACTTTTTTTTGTTGTTTCTGAAGCTACTATGCATTCAAACTTTGCCGTAGAATCTGCAATTGTTTCTTGCTTCGAACTTTTTCAGCAAACAACAGCTCCATTTAAACAAAATACGTAACCTAGCTGCGATTTCATATCGTCACGATATGTTTGGAAACTGGCGTCAGTATATCATTTGACAATCAATTCTGCATCTCCTCCATAAACCAATAGCATATCTTTTGTTTTTCTTAGATACTTGAGGATAATATTGAGTATTGTCCAATGACCCTCTCTAGGATCACCTTGATATTTGTCATGCTCAAAGCATGCGAGACATCAAGTCTTATACATATCATAGCATACATGATGGATCCAATAGCCGAAGCGTATGGTATCTTACCCGTCCTCTTTCTCTCCTCTAGTGTATGTGGACACATCGCCTTGGAGAGTTGTATACCATGTGACATTAGCGAGAATCCTCTCCTGGAATCTTACATGATGAATCTCTTTAGTACCTTATCAATATATGTACTTTGACTTAATCATAACACTATCTTTTATCTATCTCGTTATATTCAAATACCTAAGATATAAGTAGCTTCTCCAAGATCTTTCATTACAAAACACTTTTTCAACTAATCTTTGATAGATTTTATGCTGAACTTGTCATTACCAATAAGAAGTATAAGTCAACATACAATACTAGGAAAACAATATTATTCCCACTAACATTCTGGTAAACGCACGACTTCATCAAATCTTATGTTTTAGCTCCGATAAGCTTGCTTTAATCCAAAAATGGATCTCTTCAGGTTACATACATTATCTGTATTCTCGGACATTATAAAATTAGGAGGTTGTACCATGTACACTTCCTCCTCTAACCTTTTGTTTAGAAAAGTGGTTTTTATGTCCATTAGCCTCATATCGGAATCCTTGTAAGCTGCAATAGCAAGTAAAATCTGAAAAGACTTCAACATTGCAACCGACAAAAATGTTTAATCATAGTCGATTCCTTGACGCTGAGTGAAACCTTTTGCCACTAGCCTTGCTTAATAAGTACAAAATTCCCTTCCATGTCAATCTTCTTCTTGAAGACCCACTTGCATCTAATAAGTTTTACCCTCAATTGGTGCACCTACCAACTCCCAAACTTGGTTGATATACATGGAGTCCATTTCGGAATTCATGGCTTTCTCCCACTTCTCGGAATCATTGAAGCAATAGCTTCCTCGCAAGTCAATGGTTCATTCACGATGAGTAGTATATCTTTATGGTGAGTTATGTCCACCCATATCTCTCGGGTTCTCGACGTATTCTTGTAGACTTACGTAGATCTTACATTTCTTGAACAGATTCTGGCTGTGGATTTACTTGTACCTGTGGTACTATCTCCACATCCAACCGTTCATCTTCCAACCTATCTATATAGTCTGAAATTTCTTCCTGACTTATTTTACTCCCTCTACCCCTTTTTAAATAAACCATCATTCTAAGAATGTAGCATATCGAGCAACTATAATTTTGTGCTCACTTAGAAGAAAAAATAGTATCCCTTTATTTCTTTGGGATAACCTACAAACATACACTTGATGGATCTTGCTGTAAGCTTATCAGAACTTTCATTATTCACATAAGCATTGCAACCACATACTATGAGATAAGACAAATTTGGTTCCTTACCAAACCATAACTCATATGGTGTCGTATTTACAGCTTTGGTTAGAACTCGGTTAAGCATGTATACTGCCATTTCGAAGGCATAACCGCAAAATGATAATGAAAGATTCGCATGACTCATCATTGACCTAACCATTTCTTATTTCTGAAAAACCATTCCACTCTGGCGTTCACGGAGGTATGAGTAGTGAAATTATCTCACACTCTTTGAGGTAGTTAATGAATTCTTGACTAAGATACTTGTCTCCTTGATCACTTCAAATGATCCTAATCTTCTTGTCAAGTTTAATTTCTACTTCATTTTAAACTCCTTAAACTTTACAAGAGTTTCTGACTTTTGCCGCATTAAATAGATATATCCATGTATACTAAAACCATTGGTAAAAGTCACGAAGTAGATGTAAGCACCTTTGGATTGAACTGATAATGGTCCATACACATCATTCTGCATGAGGTCTAGGAGTTCATTTGCTCTTTCACAAATCTTGGAAAAAGGCTTCTTGGTCATCTTACCTTGTAAACAAGCTTCGCATGTACCTATGGATTCTAATTCAGATGAATCTAAATACTAATCATTGAGTAAAGTAGTAATGCGCTTCTCGTATATATGACCAAGTTTACGATGCCAAAGGTAAGTTGGATTTAAGTCACATGATTTCTATTTCTTATTCTCGATGCAATGTATTGACTCATGTAAGTTTAGAACATACAAATCATTGTTTAAGGATTCATTTCCATTGAAAACATCATCCAGATAAAATGAACATATCTTGTCGTTAAATTCAAAAACAAAACCCTTGGTGTCTAAACTGGACACCGAGATGATGTTCTTAGAGAAACTTGGAATATAACAACAATTTTCTAGTTTCAAAACAACTCCACTGGGCAAACTTACATATAATACAATTACCCTTGTTCTATTAGCCACTCGTAGGTTCATCTCGCCCTTGGACAGCCGAACATCATTCACTTAGTCCCTGTAAGTCCACACATATATGAGAACTACATCTTGAATTTAGGACACATGAGGATGAAACAAAAAAATATCATTCAATCATAAAAATACCTTAAGCACATGCCCCACTGGTATTTTTCTTTTGAAAGATGTAATAATTCTTCTTTCAGTGGCCTTTCTTGCCACCATGAAACCATATAGCTTCTCTCTCATCCGATTGGGGAATATGCTGGCCCTTTTTCAATTTGGGCTTTTGGCCTGGGTATGTAGACACCTTCGACTTCTTGACCTTTGGGTTGAACTTCCTTTTTTCTCATTCTCTTGTTTGTATTTCTAACCAAAATTGCACTTGAAACAATATTATGTTTCATGTCTTGTTCTGCAGTCTTGAGCATGGTCAATAGATCGGTAAGACTCTTCTTCATATTTTTCATATTAAAGTTTATCACGAACGGAGCAAACGATGGAGGCAAAGAACACATAATGGCATCAACATCCAAATGAGTGTCCATTTTGGAACCCAAGCTTACGAGTTTCTCAATACACCTTATCATCTTGAGTACATGAGGCTCAACAGGGTTCCTTTCCTGCAACTTCATCCCGAAAAATACTTGAGAGATTTCAAATCCTTCAGTCCGGGCACTTTCTTGGAAGAGCTCGCGCAAATGGATATCAATCTCCCTAGCGCTCATATTTTTATGCTGCTTCCGTAATTTTGGAGACATTGCAGACAACATGAGACATTGCACGCCAATAACATCTTCCACATAATGGTCATAAATGACCCGATTAGCTTCATAAATGTCTGCAACGGGCACATTCAATGGCTCATAATTTAGTACATGAAACATTTTTTGTTTCAGTATAATCTTGAGCTTTTGATACCAGTCCAGGTCGTTCGGCTCATGGAGGATATTTTTTTTCTTCAAAATACTTCAACAATGAAAAGTTCGTCGACACCTATAGCAAATAAAATAAAAATCATTATTTGTGAATAGTTATAAAAAGAACTTTTATAAACTCTCACTATTTTATTCAAACCTGATATCGCCCACTATTAGGATAGAGAATTGGTTGGTAATAATTCATAATGGGACCGGATACTCAAATTATAGAGAATACACACAAATGAGCTGTACCTACACACCATATACATTAAGTAGGCACTATTCGTCGATTGCAAATCCATGTCACCCTCAGTATTCTTGTGTTAATATTTTCTGAAATCCTTGCCCTTCAAATCAATTGACCTTAGCTGAGCTAACAAACCAATTAAAATGAGTTAAGTCGATCCATTAATAATTATGAAAAACTACAATTGTACTAGTGCGAGCCCACAACTAAGCTGTACCAACTCACAAAGTATATCGACTATTTTCATGATCATTGATGTAGAACAGACAAAATTTGACTTAAGATATTTAAGGGATTTTAGTTTAATTGTCTCACCAAAATACTCTCGAATGAATTTATTAGATTTATTTTACAATAATGAGCTAAATTATCACGGACTTATGATTTTAATTTTAAGCCCATTTTACTTTTATTTCTAGTGGCCTTTTAAACAACTTTTTAAAACTTGACCGATCTTAATATTAATTACGAGTAACTCGGTACACCCATTTCTTGGTTCACAAAATTTATCAATTTAATAACTTGCAAATATTATACAAATTAACTTTGTAGTTTTCTTTTAATAGCATGAACCCACGCTAACTTGGTTTATTAATTTTAGGCTAAAATTATAATTTAAACTTTAGTTGTAGTTATTTATGTTACTATTTACAAGGCAAAGTAACATACTGTGGTTCATTAAGATTTGAAATAATACCCAATCATAACAATTTCTCTCAAGCATTTCAATTAATGACTTGAATTTTAACTTAAATTCTTCTACTAGCTCGTATTTTACATTTAACTTTGGTAAATTCAATTGCCATCGTCAGCTTCAATTAGTATGAATTCAAATACTAAATATTCTCATGTCAAACATAAGCCAACGAAAAAATATGAATAAAAATTTTACCAAATAACGAAACTTAGAACATAGTATTTTTTTTTTTACTTTTAAATTGGTTTAACTTAAAATATCAATTTATACCACACAGATCACAAATTATCACTGCGTAGCAATGCGACTAACTATATTATCTAACGTGGATTTCTCAGCAATTGGGTACCGCAATGGTAAATGTGTTAACAGTAAGGACCAACGTAGCTTGCTATGATTTTTGTCTCAATTAGCCTAATAGGCTTAAACCAGCAATTGCTTCCGATATTTCATAATGTATTTGTAATCCAACAAATTATAATTTTGAAATTTATATCTTTTTAATTCTAATATACATTAGAATTACATACATAATGTACATGTCGACGTGCTTTTGCGTACGACCCTCTAGGTTCCATATACGAAGGCATTGTACATCCATACACAGACTGAGATAACTATCTAACAACAGTTTTCAGCCACCTGTTGACATGACAGAAAATCTTGGGCCTAAATTAATTATGGCCCGCACAGAATCTCATTATAGCCCATCAAGATAAAATAGAGAACGCGAACTCGTACTAAGTTTACGGTACATAAGTCTACAAGAAGGAAAAGCTGTTAAGTCTACACGAGTTCAAACCGATAAGTGATCTGGGTAAGAGCGATGTCTACCAGGATCAAGCTGTTACCGAGATTCTGGGGAATTAGTTAATATGGCCACGACCTGAGAAGATATTCTAGGAATGTGGCGTACATCCTAAGCATGTTAAGATTCAGTGTAAAAGGGAGAAGATCTTTCTTAAACGACACGACAATCATCTAAGGCCAAAAAGTGCATTGATCGTTAAGCTGTAGCTTTTAGTTTTTAGGCGTCCATACCGTGGTGAGCTTGTAGGGCCCTTGGTATCATTTCCATCGTCAGGGTGAGCTTCAGGGCTCTTGACAAACAAATCCCACCTTCACTCCATCGTCAGGGTGAGCTTCAGGGCCCTTGACAACTAAATTCTGCATTCACTTCATCACTAAGGTGAGCTCCTAGGGCCCCTAGTATCCAGATCCATCTCTACCTCCGTCCATATTTCGTCCACCAGGCCACCAGAGACCAGATCCCACCACTCCAGTCCGCAAGCACTAGGCGTCAGCAGCAAGTCTACGGCATCACCATCGTCCGCACTGCCAATCTTTTTACTATTTCATGGCTATAAGCTTTTTCGTTTGATTGTAAGACATTGTTTAGCATCGTTAATTAATACAGTTCATCTTTTTCATTACCGGTGACCACATCCGAACTCCTGTGAGTGTTCGTGCCAAATATTCCTGACGTGATCCGTTTTCGACGCGAAGACGTTTTTGGCGACCACAGTGGAAGTCGAAGAAATTGACCATTTAGAATGGCAAGACATACCAGGAGTTCAAACACGCGGGATCCTCCTTCTCCTTCATTAGATGGAGAGAATTAGGGTTTGACAGGATCCTTAGTTGAGGAGAGCCAGGATGTGGCTAGTCAACCCCTTGTAGCTACGAACACCCCGTCCGAGTTCATATCGAGACTTGAATTTCACAAAGAATTCAACGATATGAAGAGGAACATGGGGTATATGCATGGAAATTTGTTGGGTGTGCAGGGAGAATTGCGAGATCTACGGAATGTGAAGGGAGAATGGCGATATATGAAAGGAAATCTACTGAACGTGCCGAGAGATTTGCAAAGTGTGCAGAAAGACCTACGAAATATGCAAGTAAGCATAGACATGCGTATGACCGAGATGCACGTCGTACTACCAAATTACAAGAAAACATGGATGAAATGCGAGAAATGATAAAAAACTTCTTCAGGCCAACCACTAACTCGAGGATGAGCGACATGCCGATAAAGATAATTCTTTTATGGGAGACGCTAGGTGCGCGGTTACCTGAAAGCGAGTTGTGTCGTCCCAGGAAGGCGATGCATGGGGGAATGTCAATCAAGGCAGCGCAGATGTGTATAACAAAGAAAAAACACCTCCCCCCAGGCCTTCTTCCTCTCGATCCCCCGTGCCTTATAGACCGGACACAGTATACACGACGAACCCGGTAGACGAGGATAGTGAGATGTAGGGTGAATCGAACAAAAATGCAAATTATGCTCCTCCTCACCGTCACGACAAATCACCTTCAGAGGAGGTACCGCAAGCAGAAAATCTGGTCTTGGGGGTTAGTAAGATAGATCTCCTAGTGGGGAAAGCTTCTACGCAAGGGTACCGGTTAATGAGCAACCGTTTCGTGCCAATGAACAATTAGCCTTCCATGCTGAGGAATTGGTTCAAGGGTCTACTGGGCCGCTGGACTACGGTGGATTTAACCAGCCTGTGCCACAGAACCTGAGAGAGGTAGTCGCTCAGGTGGTGGAACAGATGGTGCTAGGGATCATCAGACAAAATAACCTGTGCTTATACAGGAGCCCGTACCCGGCGTGTGTCGAGAGAGACTTCCCTTTACCCAGAGGGTATCGAGTCTCGAATTTTACCCGTTTCTCAGGGGAGGATGAGATGACCCCCATGGAATACATAACCCGTTTTACCCATCAAGCTGGGGACGTCGCTGGTAATGACTTCTGGAAGTTGAAGTTGTTTCCTAATTCGTTAACAGGAGACGTTTTTACTTGGTATGCAAGTTTGCCTCCAAGATCGGTGACGTTATAGGCAGAAATGCAATCTATATTCATGATGGCGTTCGCCCGCCTCGACACACCTATGTCAATATTCGAGGTAATGCGGTACAGGTAGCTGGCGAACCTCCTGGGCAATTCTTGATGCGCTTGTGTAAAGCCTTACTCCGTTGTAGACCTGCTATTCTTAAAAGAGATCAGTTGATTGTTGCATTAAATGCATTGACAATTCCTCTCAGGAAGAAATTACAAGGGGAACGGTTCAGCGATTTTTATGATTTAGCCAGAAGGGCGACTGAATACCATCAGCTGCTAATGGAGGAGGTGCAGTTTAACGGGCATATCAGGTGGAACCTAACAATCTCGAGGTAGACATGGCTGAGTTCGTAAAGGGTGAGGCCACTATCTGCGACCCTCTGGCAAGGAATAATTCAAAGGCAAAAGCGTTCCAGAAATCTGATGAAGAGAGGAAATATTCATTTGATATAGGCAAAGCGGATGCGATCTTTGACTGGCTACTTTAGCGAAAACGAATTAGGCTGAAGCCAGGGCACGAGGTGCCCCAGACCGAGAGAGAAAAGAGCAGGAATTATTATAAATAGCATGGGTCATTCACACATATGACCAAAGATTGCTTGTCATTCAGAAACATAATCCAGGACCTTATAGAGTCAAAGGAGTTGTGTTTTCCTGAAGTAGATGAAGTTATTATGGTCGATGATAAACCTTTTGACAATGAAATTGCCATTCATAAATTTGATATTTTTGATACTAATGTCAATGTGATAGAAACTATTTCTGATGTCTTCGTGCAGGAGCAAAGACTCTAGGAGAGAGACTATCGTCGCGAATGCTTTGTTCCGACGTTTGGCTGATATAGGCGTAGTCACCTGCCCAGTAAAAGGGGTCGCCAACAACATGTGTTTGGTGGCATATGGACGATACCCACACTACGGACAGGTGCCACACTTTTAGAAAGTATTTGCTGAACACTAGTATGATTTGTCCCCGCTTGAGGAAGTGGCCATGGGAATGATTTCCCCTGCATCGCGTTTCGCTGCCGCCAGCCTGCAGAGGAGACAAACTCTCATCAAAAGTCCCCCGGAGGTGGAACAAAGACTACTGTTCGGGGAGGAAGAGGCCGCCCCCATGGTCGCGGGAGGATTAGAGATATGGTCGGCCAACAGCTCCGTATCCTGGAGCGACCTAAGCACCGGCTTAATTTTGATGAAAATCGTGCTCAGCAAGGAGCACGCCATGAACCAGATAAAACAGATTTTACAGGTGAGTCACGACTCGGAGATACTAGAAAGATAGGAGCGCCTAACATATCTCATCAGGTGGTGAGCCCCCATAAGAGGATAATCAAGCAAAACAATGGGCCACCCAAGGTAGACGTGCAAGCTATCTGGGCGGGTCCACCAATAGCTCAATTCTTTGCCAGAAGTGCAAGTTGATAGCTGAGAACAAATTCCTGGTCTCACAATTATGCACTCCCTACTATGTCAACTATTTTCTCAAGCTAGTGAACATGTCATTGGAAGGGACAATCATTGTTGAACCAGCTCACCCAGCACCGTTAGGCATAGATGAAACTAACAATCATTCTTGATTGCAACAGCTGTTGTCCACACGCGTGGTTAGTGGATACGATCCCCATTCTGGCAATTTCGTGGAGGTAAGCCAACTCTCACTTGGTTCTAGGAAATCAAAGTTGGTCAAAACAAGTAATCCTTTAAAACGTTGGAAGAAAGCTACTGGCAAAAGGCCTTTCCCACCGAGAGGAATTCGCAAAAGAAGGGAGAGACGTCTAAGTCACGTCATCAAGAAGCCCAGGCCTACCCCTTCGAAAATCGCTTCCCCTACCAAGGTGACCATGAAGGAATTAAAAGCTGAGCTAGAACGCGTGGAGTCTACAGGCTATTCGGGAGAACCGAGTTCGAGCTTTGACTACAACTCTCTCCGGAGTGGTGCACCAAGTGATATTGACGGTGAAGGGAAGCCTGCTGTGAACTGCAATGCCTTTACCTTACCGGCGGACTTTGCTAATAATTGTAAGGGGGCATCTGTAAGAGGTAAGACTCCTCCCCCTCACATAGCGGGCTGTCCTCTCGGTTTCCCATTACATTGGTTTATAAAGCCATCTGATAGCATGAAGCAACATATGCACTCTTTTTATATTACTGCCACTTTGATGGACCTTATTAAGTATGGTTTTAATTGACAATGGGGCTACTATAAACGTGCTGCCGTTGTCCAAATTCAGAATGCTAGGATACAACCCCCATGAACTGGTTAAAACTGATATCTCCGTGAGCGGCTTCAATGGAAGAAAATCTGAGTGCCTTTGAGTGTTCTCAGTACATAGAGGAGTTGGACGACAAGAGAAGGAAACTGCGTTCTTCGTTATAGAAATAGTCCCTACTTTCAATGCTTTGCTGGGTCGCAATTGGCTTCACAAAGCTCCAGCAATCCCCTCTACTTTACATAGGGAATTAATGTTGTAGCTAGACTCTGAAATTGAGATTATTAAAGCTAATGAGTATTCATGTTGTGACAAAGGAATTTTACATGCAGAGAAAAGCAAGACTGTTAAAGAACTTACACTGGAATAAAGGTATAAGCTGGGTGATCTTACGGTTGGTCCCCTAGGTCAGCCGTTTGGGAAATTCGATTATATCATTTCCTATGGGACATCACATCCACAACCTATGATTGACACAACTATTATCCCGTCCGGATGGGAAGATGAGCTTGATGCTAAAGATATAGAAGAAGTCCTCCAAGAAGTCAACTCTGGGGAGACTATTAAAGAGGGAGATGCGAACGACCAGAGCAATCAGGAAGGAAGCAGAGGTATAATCAAGGAAGAGGCGGCAAAAAATCAAGGAAGCGTCATTACGGAGTTAGAGCCCGACAGTTTCCTAAGGGAAGGGACTTATGGACCGTAGGAAAGAAGTGAACGAGGCAGTCGCTGATGTGTTGCAGCGATTGCAAGTCTACAAGGAGAACCACCGTTGCTGTTGCAAATATGTCTTTACTTTCAATAAAGCCAGAGTTGACTAGTGTGTCCGATGCTCGTAATAAGTCTGTTTCTACTTTTTAGGAGGGAGCGAGGTCCGAGAATCTTTAGTGATGTCTTGTGACCCGCTGTCTTGTCAATTTGGGAATTGAGACTTCTCCTAGGTCTATTTTCATCAGCTCGCCTGTTAATAAAGTTTTGTTTGAGGCAATTCGAAAGGTACTTGAGGAATTTAATGATTGCTTCGCATGGCACTACACTAAAATGCCGGGCGTTGATCGAAAACTCGTGGAACATACACTGCCAATTAAGAAAGATTTTAAACCAATCCAGCAAGCACCACGACGGATGACCATAGAAGTGACACAGTTAGTGTTTGAAGAAGTAAAGAAACTCTTCCGAGCAGGGTACATAAGGACGTCTCGTTACATAAAGTGGATCTCCAGTATTGTGCCCGTCATGAAAAAGAACGGTAAAATTAGAGTCTGTATATACTTCATAGATTTAAACCGAGCGACTCCAAAGGATAAATATCCCATCCCTATAGCAGATGACCTTGTAGATAAAACTGTCGCACATCAAATCATGTCCTTCCTAGACAGTTTTTTAGGGTACAACTAGATTTTTATCGCGGAAGAAGATGTGCATAAGACTGCATTTAGATGTGCCCTCGGGATTTTCGAATGGGTAGTGATGTCGTTTGGTCTAAAGAACGCCGGTGCCACCTATCAAAGGGTTATGAATGCAATATTCCATGCTTCCCTTGGGAAGACCGTGGAAGTTTATATTGATGACATAGTTGTCAAGTCTACAAGAGAGAATTTGCATGTGGAACATCTGTGTAATGCCTTTATGAAAATGAGAAAACACCAACTTAAACTTAATCCCTTAAAGTGTGCTTTTGGGGTTAAAGCGGAACATTTTCTTGGATTTTTGGTACATCAGCGCGGCATAGAAGTCGATCAAAATAAAGTCAAGGCTATTCAAAACCTGGCCGCTCCATTAACCAAGAAAGAATTACAGGCCTTTTTAGGAAGAGTAAATTATCTCTGGAGATTTATAGGCAATGTAGTAGGGAAAACATAAATATTTTCTACCCTCTTGAAGGAAAAGGCGAGTATGTTTGGACTACTAAACATGAAGAGGCTGTCAATGCCCTCAAGAAGCATTTGACAAGTCCTCCAGTGCTATCACCTCTGTAGTACGAGAAACCATTCATACTCTATGTAGCAGCCACCACGACAACTATTGGGGCCATGCTGGCTCAAACGGATGAGGACAAACGCGAGAGAGCTGTGCATTACCTTTCGAGACTGTTGTCGCCGACAGAGACGAGATACACGTCAAAGGAAAAGTTATGTCTTTTGGTATTCTATACTGTCACAAAACTAAGGCATTATATCGAGAACAATGAAGTCTACGTTGTGTCAAGATCTCCCATTATTAAGTATTTCTTTGAAAGTCCACTTCTAGTTGGGCGAATTAGTAAATGGAGTTTAATCCTCTCACCTTATGACTTGAGGTACAGACTTCAACAGTCAGTTAAAGGTCAGGAATTGGCTGACTTCCTAGCAGAACATGATCCAGCGTTGTCTATGGACTAGGAAGAAAATAGTGAAGATACATGGCAGGTATGGTTTGATGGTTCGTCTACAAGGAACGAAGCTGGAATAGCCATGCATATAGTGACACCCATAGGAAATGATATCAGGCTGGCTTTCCGGCTTCAAATAGTTTTGATAAATAATACTACGGAATATGTGGCACTAATAACAGTACTTAAAGAACTCGTTTCCCTAGGTGCAAAACACGCAGAGATTATGGGAGATTCTCAATTAGTTATAAATCAAGTTGACCGGAAATGCGCGTGCTCTGAAATTCTCCAACCTTACCTTGAGTTAGTAAAAGAATTGTCGATGCCCAGCTAACGTTTCAATTTATAGGGCGCAAAGATAATATGCCGGCTAATAATTTAGTGCAATTAGCTTCTGGTTACAAAGCCACTGCTAAACAGGACAAAATCCCTGAGGTTCAGTCTCTCCTCTATTAGGTAAGAATTGTAATGGTTGCGGATATAATGAATCAAGATGATGACTGGAGGAAGCCTCTCATAGACTTTTTGTCAGATCCCAGCCAAAAGGCTAAACAATGCATCAAAGTCTGAGCGCTGTCTTATGTCCTAATAGATGGTTCCTCTACAGGAAAAATGTAGACGGAGTTTTGTTAAGGTGCGTTGATTTAGATGAAGCATTACCAATAATGATAGAAACTCGTGAAGGGCTTTGTGGGTTGCATCAATCTGGAGTGGAGATGTGCTGGGCCATACGAAGGCATGGTTTTTATTGGCCGTCAATGATGAAAAATTGCATTGAAATGGCTAGAGTGTGTCCAAAGTGTCAACGACATGGCTCGACAAGTCATGCTCAAGTAATAGAGCTCGTCCCAGTTATTAAAACATGGCCTTTCAGGACATCCCCATTCCAGTCGAGGAGATGCATTCATTCTGGTACCAACTGATTACTTCACTAAATGGGTAGAGGCGAAAGTCTACAAGAAAAGAGATCATAATGAAATTATTGAATTCTTGCGAACTTACATTGTATATAGATTTGGAATTCCCCATAATATTGTTGCCGATAATGGGACAATATTGATTGAAACATATTCAACAAATAGCTATAGATTGTCAACTCCTGAAGGAGTCAAGCAATTGAAAATCAATGATAAGTACCTGAAGCCTTATAAGGAAACGATCTAGGAATCTCACAAAAAGATTTTAAGAGAAAGATTCCCAAACCTTTGGGAGCAAGTCGCTTTAAAAAAAAATAAATCCAGGTAAGGGTTAAGGAAACAAGCATTTACAAAAGAGGCCGTAGTAGTCCAAGGAGTGGGAGCGGTCAGAAAGTCACAAAATATAAAAAAAGGAGTAATACGAGAAAGGAAATTAGTTTGTTTTCTCCTAACAAGGCAACACCCAGCATCTTACAGCCCGAGCTCTACCGATCGGGTGGAAGCATTCACGAAGAGAAGAATTAAAGCCTTCTTCCTATTTTATTTCATCGCCACCTCATTCCTTTGTCGGAACCAAGACATCAACTCCTTCCGATTCTGAGTGAAGGAATCATGAGCAGTCTTCTCAGCCCGTAAGCCACCAATGACGGTGACTCTGTCTGTAAGGTCTTTCTCTAGACTGACAAGTTGAGAGATACGGGTTCTCACGTCCGAAAGCTGAGATGATAAGTCAGCCTACTGCCTGCGGAGGAGTTGGACGTCAGCTGTCGCTTTTGCTCGAGTCCTTTGAGTCTTCTCAATCTTAACTTTGGCATTGCTGAGAATGTCAAGGTCTGCTAAGTAAGCAGACCACTCAGTCCAAAATTCTTCTTTAAAACTCATGCAGGCAACAAGCAACTCATCAGTTGCTTTAGGGGAATTCTCAATGGTCGAAATGCAGGATTGTAGAACTTGAAATTCTTCTTCAGAAAATATGTTCTTCCTGAGGAGGTTAGTGACCTGATCGATGGAATCCTTGAGGTTTTTAGCTTCACTTAAGTGAGGGATAACTTCTTTGATCACTCTAGAAGAAGTCTCCCCTGATGCTTTAGGAAGCCTCTCAACAACTGGAGAGATAAGGGGCAAGTCGACTAAGTTTCCAACTAATGTGGCCTCAGGGGGTGGAAGGTCACTATCTCTCACTTCGGGGATTTCTTGTGCGGCGAGCTCTGCAACTGGGATAGACTCACAAGGGGAATTCACGCCCAAATTTTCAGAAGACTGCAAACGAGAAACAAAAGGTAGTAAGCTTTTTATTGAGAAGAACAAAGCAATTCAGAGAAGGAATACCTCAAGGTTCGGCGGGCCAGCTTTGGAGATTGGTGCAGAGGGTTGTAAACTCAACAGGGTCCAATCCAAGGAGATTTAATCCCTACATGACCTTGTTTAACAAGAGGTAGAAGAGAAAAGCCTAAAGAGAAAAATATGTACTTACATCACCCATCTCAAGATCTTCTGACAGGTCCTCAGTTTCATCAGCAGGAAATTCAGAAGGATCGGATTCTGAGTCTTGTATGCCGTCAGAAGGAAATTCAAAAGCAAAATCCAATGTTATGTGCTCATAGACAATTTTTTGTGGTAGATATTATAACTTCTTAAAGTTAAATCTCAACAAAAAAGGTCTTTCGTGAATGAGTTTTCCTTAATAAAAAATATTATTCCAAGTGTGCACCAACTTAGTTCTTGCTTCTAATCGAATTAAAGGTGAAAGTATGCCCATATTCATTGTAGGAAGTATCTTGAAGGACACAATTCTTCCATTTGGAAATATTTTCTTAATATGTATTTTAACTATGAACGAATACTTGTATGGAAATTGGCCATGCATAAATCTCGTTAAAATCTCAAGGGCTTTGGTGATAATATTTTAAAGATGAGAACGATTTCAATTAGAAATAATATTCCTAAGATGTTGTTCCTTAGGTGATAATTATCGAATATGATCTTTAGATTCTCACTAATGCGATAAACATTTTCATGACCGTTGATCACATCCATTTAGGTTAAAACGATTACTCTTGGAGCACTTTAAAGAAACCTTTCAAGCAAAAGAAATGGTGATGAATTACAAGAAGTCATTAGGATGACTCTCGAAATTTTCATTATAAATCCTTCCATTTGTTCAAATAAATAAGGGTTTATCACCCTCATGCAATTCCAAAGTCTCTTGATTGTTACATTGAATAATCCAGACAACTAATTACACAAATCAAATAACATTGGTTCTTAATTTTTATTCCAAATATTGTATTATTGCTATCGATACTACAATGGTGGTAGTTAATTAAGGTACCATAGACAAGATCTTCATATAGAACTTCACTACGATCTATCACAAAGTCTCAAAACATGATAATTTAAAGGCAAAACGAAATTGTGACTTTTTTTAAGATAGAGCAAATTGATATACTTCCTTTTTTATTTGTCATATTATTACAAATGAACTTATGAGAATTAGTTCTTTCAAGATGTCATCTCAGTCAAATGATTAAGATTGATGCAATAATCATTTCATATGTAAAATAAGATAAATCAAATATATTATGTGTTAACAAAACCCCTTGGAAGATATTAGGCACACATAACTTTATGTGGGATGACATCTAATGAAAAAGGAGCCACTTTTCCTTATCCTCCAACATAGTCGTTTAGAGAGAGAATGTGTATCTTGAGAGCATTGATGAGCGGCTCACAAATCTCTTACAACTTATTGTGTGTCTTCGGCTCCTATTGCAGTTTCCAGTTACTATAACATCATCAAGAAGTTGTTCATTGAGTTATCACTTTGAAGAAGTCACGACTCGATATGGTTTGTGCAGTTAAATACGAACTTGCGAGTATATGCCAGAAGTGTAGGATAAAGCAGGAGGTGATGAACATCGCCAAAGTTAATAGATTTGCCTTGAGCACATAGTTATGTAGAACTCACGATCTCCTAGAGGGAAAATAAAACAAGTTGCAAGGGAGCTATCAAAGTAGAAAAAAACCGAAGGCACTAGATGTATAATGCCATGAGTCAGACAATGATCATGTAGGCCTTTATTGGAAGAGATTTTGTTGATTGAGAAATTAGGTTATGTTGTGTGAGATTCACCTTAAATTTGAAGTTTTTTTTTGTTCTAGGTAACTCTTGTGTTGTTTATGTGTATTAAAATTTTAATCAGTTGGTGTATTTTCGAGTGGATAAGTTACTTCACAAATGTTTGGACCGCAATTTGGACAAAATTCAAACAGGTGCACCTTGAGAAAAAAGAGCCAAAGACGGGGATCGTTTGGGGATTTCAACGAAAATGAAGGAAAGCGCGGGGGGCGAATTAAAAATTTCAACGAGAAAACAAAAACATCAACACCGCCGACGGTTTCAATCGGTTAGCCCTAAAATTCGATTCTTGGAGATATGGCTAGGCGGGGAGAAGACGAGGAAGAAGGATACGACATGGAACCGGAGGAGGAAGGGGAGGATTTCGATGATGACGAAGAGGAGGAAGAGCCGGAGGAGGAGGAAGCTGATAGGGGGAAGAAGAGGAGGAGGTCGGACTTCATCGACGACCTTGCTGAGGAGGATGACGAGGACGATGAAGAAGAGTACGATGAAGAGGAAGATGACGATGGCGGCGGCAGATACAGAGGAGGATCGAGGAGGAGCGTTGCTCCTAAAAAGAGGTCGGGTTCTCATTTCTTCGATTTGGAGGCGCAGGTTGATAGTGACGAGGAAGAAGATGAGGACGAAGCAGAGGATGGTACTAATCCTCATCTCCCACCCCCTATTCTTTTCTTTCTTTTGTATTTCTTTTTCTTTTTCTTTTCTTGGTTTTTCCGTCTCTGATGCCTGCCTTACTGGGGTGCTACTAACGGAGTCGGCTTCTGATAGGGTTTGGTAGAAGTTATCTTCTGTTACTTAATTGTTCTTTATCACTAGTAAGGAAAAGTAACTGGTATTTGATGTTTGAATTAATGAGGGATGGAAGGGCTTTTCTGGTACATTTTGTCGATGGGTTTTGGATTTCTGGTATTCTTTTGGTTGCCAATGCTTGATTTGGTTTTTCTGGTTACTGGAAATGGTGTCAAGCTTTCACTGTGGGGGTGTTGGGATTCTGGCTACAATTGACACCTTTCCCAATGAATAATTATTTGAAATTCACTTGCCAGCTTTAGCCTCTGTTTCTTTAAAATAGCCATCTTCCTTTAGATTGGACATAAACGTTGAAAGAAAATGTCTGATTTTAGCTCAACTTTAAGAAAGTCTATATGTATTCCTGGAAATAGTGTTTTCTGGTTTCTACTGGTCACTGAGGGACAAAGCTACTGTAGCTATATGTTTGATTATACACTGTATTTTATTTAATGTCATTACTCAAGTAATTTACGTTCTGTAGAGACATTGGTCACTGATGACCTCTACTTTGTTTTAGCAACAATCAGTAATTACTCATTCTTATAGCCCAGGCATTCCCTTGGGCAGTAGCTATCTGGCATGTGAACTTGTTATCACTAGAATGATGTTTGTATCCATATCAGGTTGTTGGAATGATGGCAGAAGATATGCTGCTATATTCCCTTAGCGGTCCTTTTGTGTGGCTTCTGCTTCTTTGTGTTAGCGTATGCTGGCTAAGAGGTATCATTCCTGCAGATTTTATAATTGATGCTGGAGCTGAACTACCCGATGAAGATGAAAATAGACAAATTCATCGGAGGCCACTACTCCCTCGTGAGGATGATCAAGAAGATGTTGAAGCCCTTGAAGAAAGAATCAAGGCTAGATATTTTAGGAATACCCAACTAGAGTATGATGAAGAGGCAACTGACGTGGACCAGCAAGCCCTTTTGCCATCTGTTCGGGATCCTAAGCTATGGATGGTCAAATGTGCGGTACGCATCTATTTAGACATCTTACCTCATTTCGGTAAACATGATGCTTAGGATGACTTCTTGTTTCTGAGGAAGTACACTATTTTTGTGTATTTTAGTGACTTTGGATGTTACAATGACTTCTAGTTATCCTTCTAGATTGGTCACGAGCGAGAGGCAGTCGCCTGCCTAATGCAAAAGTGCATTGACAGAGGCTCTGAAATGCAAATTAGATCAGCCATTGCCCTTGATCATCTCAAGAACTATATTTACATCGAAGCTGACAAGGAAGCCCATGTAAAGGAGGTAGGTGTAAGTTTGAAATTATTTGCTTGACATGCCCATCTCTTGGCTCCATAGATAGAACATCATTTTTCTGTAATTGCAGGTTATCTGAAGTTTTCTCCTTTTTTACTACAGGTGTGCAAAGGTTTGCGGAATATTTATTCGCAAAAAGTAATGCTTGTCCCTATTAGGGAAATGACCGATGTCCTTTCCGTGGAAAGCAAAGCAGTTGACCTTTCTCGGGACACGTGGGTCAGAATGAAGATTGGGAAGTACAAAGGAGACCTGGCTAAAGTATTTGTTGTATTAGTTTATCTACTCATCTAATTGTACTTAGCGTACTCTTTGCTAAGTGTTGTTTCGTGTAGGTAGTTGATGTAGACAATGTCCGGCAAAGAGTTACTGTGAAATTGATACCAAGGATTGATCTTCAGGCCCTTGCCAATAAATTGGTATTTTTCTTTTCCTTGTATTGTGGCTGTATCTTGCTGGCTTGCATTTAATCATCTGTGGGGCAAATTTTTCTCCAGACCATTAGCTAGCGGAAGGGACAATAATTTTTTTTTATGAATGTTCATTGCCTTATGTGGTTATCCTTGACATTCATTGGAAGTAATTGTCTTCTGAATTCAGGAAGGCAGGGAAGTAGTTAAGAAGAAGGCTTTCATTCCTCCTCCGCGTTTCATGAATCTTGATGAGGCTAAGTTAGTTTTCTGTATGATATTTATTTTATGATGCTTTTATATTGTCTACCGGGTTGGTTGACCTCGCATGTTTGTGCGTTTATCCCTCAGAGATCTGAACATACGTGTGGAGCGTCGACGAGATCCCATGAGTGGTGATTATTTTGAGAATATTGCTGGAATGATGTTCAAGGATGGTTTCTTGTACAAAACAGTGTCCATGAAATCAATTAGTGCGAATGATATCAAGCCTACTTTTGATGAACTTGAAAAATTTCGGAAACCTGGCGATGGTGGAGAGGATGTAGCCAGTTTATCAACCTTATTCGCAAACAGAAAGAGAGGTCACTTTATGAAGGGTGACGCGGTCATTGTTGTCAAAGGGGACCTAAAAAATTTAAAGGGATGGGTGGAAAAGGTCGAAGAGGAGAATGTCCATATTCATCCCGAAATGAAGGGACTTCCTGTAAGAGGAGACTGAACTTAGTTGCTGGGTGTCGATACATTATTCTGTTTGTAAAATTGGTCTATTTATTATAACTGATGCTTTCTGCAGAAAACTTTAGCTGTCAGCGAGAAAGAGCTATGCAAGTACTTCGAACCAGGGAATCATGTCAAGGTTGTTTCTGGTACACAGGAAGGAGCGACTGGCATGGTTATCAAGGTTGAGCAACATATTCTGATCGTTCTATCAGATACAAGCAAGGAACATGTGAGATTTTTGCTCTATTATTTGTCTAACACACTTCACACACGGTCGACTGTTTTTCACTGACTTATGGATTATTTTTAATTTCCTCAAGATACGTGTATTTGCGGATGATGTTGTTGAAAGCTCAGAGGTTACTTCTGGCTTAACCAAAATGGGGGACTATGAGCTTCATGACCTTGTGTTATTGGAGTACATTTTTCTTATCTTATATCTTTAGATTTTATGCCACCCATTTTCTGTTTGATTCAAAATTTCTTCACTGTAATGAATGTTTTATTATGGCTCAGCAATACCAACTTTGGCTTGATAATTCGTGTCGAAAGTGAGGCCTTTCAGGTAAAATAGGTATTGATTTGGAGTATAGATACAATACTGTATCTACAACTTTAATTTCTTTTGAAAATTTTCATACCCTATCGCTTTCTTCTTCGTTTCCATAACCCTTTACATTCATGTTTCGTGTTCTTAGATTTTGAAGGGGATTCCGGATAGACCTGAGGTCAAAACAGTAAAACTGAGAGAGATCAAGTCCAAGATTGACAAGAAATTTAGTGTTCCTGATCGGTGCAAGAACACTATCTCTGTAAAGGATGTTGTCAGGATTGTGGAGGGTCCTTGCAGAGTCAGATTCTGTTATTTCTTGTCGTGATCTTTCCCAGAGATCTACGATCACTCGCTTACTGAGTTGCTACTTGTTTCAGGGGAAACAAGGCCCTGTGGAGCACATCTACCGAGGAGTCTTGTTTGTATATGATCGTCACCACCTTGAACATGCAGGCTTTATATGTGCCAAATCTGTTTCATGCGTTGTTGTGGGAGCACCTTCACGAGTTAATGGGGAAAGAAATGTGAGCTATTTTTCATGTGCGTGTCTTTCTCTTTTCAGTTAAAGATGTTGATTGGCTAATAATGATACTGTGTCATATTCATATTTGATCATATCTTGGGGGATATCTAGGGAGAACTATTTTCAAGATTTTCCAACCTGAGGCCACGAAATTTTCCTCCATCTCCGAGGAGATTTTCTAGGGAACCACCTATAAATTGTATGTTTTGAGCTCTTTACTGCTATGATTTCATTGACCTGCTGGGGAACTTTTCATTTCTGATTTTGGCATGATTATTCAGCCGGTGGAAGATTTGGCGGGAGAGGTCATGATGCCTTATCTGGTGCCACCGTGAAAATTCGCCAAGGTCCTTTCAAGGGTTATCGTGGCCGTGTTGTAGAGGTTAAAGGCCAATTATTTAGAGTTGAACTGGAGTCACAGATGAAAGTTGTTACAGGCATGTCAAACTCTGGTTTGCCTTCTCCCTTGCTGATTTTCATTTTCTACATGTGTAACTTGCTTCTCTCGATTTCAGTGGACCGAAACATGATCTCTGATAATTTTGTGACTTCTACACCTTATCGGTAAATATTTGCTTCTCATCTATGAAATTGGATGTGCCTCTGATTCCTCTTTTAACTTTTAAGTTTTTCTGCAGTGATTCTAGGTATGGAGTAGGAAGTGCGACACCGATGCACCCTTCGCGAACACCTCTGCATCCTTATATGACACCAATGAGGGATCCTGGAGGTATATTTATAAATGGGATATTAGCTTTTATTAACTAATAAATTCCGGTTGTGGTAGTGTGAGCCTTTTGCATTATGGTATAGTACTCCTCTGGTGACCTTGGTTCTTGGCATATAGAAATGTCTTTTTGTAAATTTCATTTGGGTAATGGTGTCTATAGGCGATGCACAAAACCATTTCAAAACTTATAAGGTGAAGATTACTTTGTACATTAATGCCTTTTGATTTCTGTTTTTTAGTTTCTGCAAAATCTGGACTATTCATATGGTTCTCTTTCTTCATATTTGTAACTGTTCAGTACCATCTTCTCTAACAGCAACACCAATACATGATGGCATGAGAACGCCCATGCGAGACAGAGCTTGGCTTCCCATGAGCCCTCCCAGGTTTGTGGTTGAAAATGTTTAATGTTTTCTGATTTTACTTCAAATTGCAAATTATGTGGAGCACACACATGTACTTTGCAGCATGTGTTTTCTCAATCAAAATGCAATTATGATGGTTGGAATGCAGCATGGGTCGTTGTTGAATGCTGTTTGTGAAAACTTGCATTGCGTGGCGGTGGACACCTTTTTGCTTCTTGTAGTGTTCTCTTCATTTTCAAATATCTTTCCTTTCCTTTAGGTTAGACAAAGTAGGCAGGCCCTAGTGTCCGTCTTCTCCTCAACGGGACCTTTTGGGCTATGAACTCTGTTCTCCCTGGAATTGTGTTGTTTGAGATGCCCTATGACTTATTTTCTATTAGGGTAGCTTGTGCAAAGAGAATATTGATGCTATATTTGATTTCTCTTTCATAGAGATGATGATGAAGATGGTAACCCTGGATCTTGGGGAAGTGGTACCCACTATCTGGTACGCTCCCATTCATACACACGGTTACTTTGATTGTTATTTCTGACTGCAACTCAGTTTCTCTTCGTCGGCTAATGACTTCTTCAGCCAGGAAGTCCTCCTTCACGTGCCTATGAAGCACCTACTCCTGGTTCTGGTTGGGCGTCTACCCCTGGTGGGACTTACAGCGAGACAGGGACACCAAGAGATAGTGGCTCTGCTTATGGTAGCTATTGTAGTTACCGCATGTAGTTTGTGATTTCTTATGCATTCAGAATGTTATGCTTCAGTTATTCTTTTGGTCTTGCTACAGCAAATGCTCCTAGCCCATACTTGCCATCCACTCCTGGTGGGCAACCAATGACGCCTAGTTCAACAGCATATCTTCCTGGTACACCTGGAGGCCAGCCGATGACGCCTGGTACTGGTGGCCTGGAAATCATGTCTCCAGCAATAGGTTGGACATTTTCTTGTTCTCCTATTTGATTTCGTTAATGAGATTTTTATTTAACCGCCACTGGTAAACTAGGTCAATCAACTTATCAAAAAAAAAAAAAAAGAACTTCAATAAGAAAACTAGTGTCACAAGGCATCAAGACTGACATAGGTATTATGGCCATTACATATATTCATTGGCTAGACATAATTGAGGAATCGTGTGGTGATGCTCCTGATTGTGTCCACATTTTTCTGAAATTAAACCTGGTTATCGTTGGTTAAATGTGGTGTACGTCCATTTCCATGTGTTTTACTGTGGCTGAAGGTGTTTAAAGATTTGGAGGTTTATCATTTCATACAGTTACTGACATTCCTTTTGAAACATTTTGACGTTTCCTGTCAATTTGAGAAGATTGAGTCCGATTAAGTATATGACAATCTACCAATTTTTGACCTGTCTCTCTATTTCTGCCGATTGCTTAAAATCAAATTGTAGTATCTTTTAAGAATCTTTTGCCCATTGGTTTATTATATCTAAACTTTTTTCTGATGCGAATTGCAGGTGGTGAGAATGAGGGTCCTTGGTTCATGCCTGATATTCTTGTGACCCTCTCCAGATCAGGGGAAGAAAGTGTTGGAGTAATTAGAGAGGTCCTTCCGGTTAGTCTATTGATCTCCCTTTCCAGTTAACACCCCCTCCCCCCACTCTGTAGATATATGAACTACTGAAAGTACTTTTTACCTAATATGCATCATTCCAATAAATTATGTTATCATATGCGGTTATGTTTTTTTCCCTTTAGGATGGGGGCTGTAAGGTGACGCTTGGTTCTAGCAATAATGGAGAGACAGTGACTGTTAGACCCAATGAGATTGAAATGGTGGTTCCGAGGAAATCCGACAAAATTAAGATTGTTGGGGGTGCTCTACGAGGTCGCAACGGAAAGTTGATGGGTGTGGATGGGTCTGATGGAATTGTGAAGTTGGACAACCTAGATGTGAAGATTTTGGACTTGACTTTCCTAGCCAAGTTAGCCCAATAGATTCGGTCAACTCCCCCTTTCCTTCCTACCTTCTGTTTTGTTTTTGCTTTCACGTCCGTTTCGTGTGAATAGCAACTCCTCTTTCTCCCTCAGTTGATGAAAAGGCAATGTACTTAGCGTTAAAGTATTAACCATCGCTTTGGGAGGCTCAATGTTTAGCGGGAATATGGTCTACCAAGCAGGACAATGAAGACAGCTATCGGGGAGGAACATAAAACCATGAAAGATGGAAAACAAACATTTATAGTTTTACTTTAACTAAAGCCTAAATTCGAGCATATCTTTGGAGGATTTATTACAGGTCTAAATTGGTGTAAATTTTAAGCATATTTCATCTAACTTATTCTTAGGGCTAAAATTTTCACGGGCTTCTTTTTATGGAAATTTTTTCTCCAAAAAATACAATGTCTTTGACATAAGCCTCCAATTAAAATACAAAAATATTTAGCTGGTTTGATATGTGGTGATAAAATATATAAAAAAAAAACCTGTTGTTGTTATTCATCCTTTTAAGAAATTTCTCAAGTTCACCGGGAGGTAAATTAGACGAGGATTTTGAGAATACCTCATCATCCTTATGTGTCAACGTTTGATGTAAATCGTCACATGGACAACGCTTTCTTAATCGGTTATGTGGGTATCCTATGCACAACGAAAGCTTACAATGTGTTTTAGATTAAGGTCACCGCATTGTATTATGCTAGTGTTCACTTAATACAACTCAATCTGCCCCGTCCCCTTTTCAAGCCCTTTTATGTATAGGAAGTTTTTGGCTATTTATGATATATTTCAAGAGAAACTAAGGGTCATATTAATTCCAGGGGAACCTAGTGTAATCGTTCTCTATGAGCGCCCTTTCTAGTTCGATGTGCCCCCAAGTGGCATGACTGTCCATGGAGAACCCACCCGAGGATCGTACCCTTTCAAAAACATCCCCTCCAAGGAACATGTCTGTATTTACGCGTCCCATCGTGAAGTGGTGCGTCTCACCCCCTTTTGGGCTAGTCTGTGCCCTATCTCAAGACCTTTCACGAACCTTCCTTTTTGTATCCGCGAGTCTGTTCGTGCTCTCTTCAAGAACGTTGCTCATAGAGAGCCTTTCATGAGTCGTGCCTTCACCATCCACACTTTCAAGCATGTAACGAACCTCCCTAACCAAAGGAAATCGACGCCTCGTCAACATTGTATCGAGGGACACATGTTCCCGGCGCTTGAATTGCCATAAGCTATTTCTCTTTTCCTATGTCATGTTCGCAACACCCTTGCCTTTCGAGTGTATCAAGAACTTCGTCTATCAGTTCTTCTTGTTTTATCTTAAGACTTGGTGATCAAGAATGTGCTTCAACAAGAATGGCTTGGATCCGCCCCTTCAGGTTGGGGTCCTCATGAAATGACTTTAGTAAATTCACATGAAATGCCACATGAATCTTCATCCTCTCGGACAACTTTAGTAAGTAGGCCATATGACCAACCCATTGCATTAATATGAATGGTCCATCAATCCTTGGAATCAGACCGCGATGTATCATATTGTTGGTGATCTTTTTGTAGATTCGTAACGTTAAATTGCGCATAACCTTATCGCCCCCGCTGAATTCTAAGGCCCTTCGATGTTGGTCGACATATTCTTTTGTTTGTCGAGCCGCCTTGTCCATGTTGTCATGTCCCTCCACAATCATCTCATGCTTATCTCGGGTGAAGCATAGGCAGTCGGCAAGGTCCCCCAGAGTGTTTGAAGGTGATGTCCCAAGGGCTCAAGGGTTGACACCAATAGAAGCTCGAAGGGGCTGAATCCCATCGAAGGATACCTGTGTAAATTGTAACAAAATAAGACAATATCAAATAAATCAACTTAATTTTGTTGACTGCCCGTCACATAGTGGCATAGGTATTCTAATAACGCATTCACTCGTTCCATATGTCCATCAGTTTTGCTGTCGAAAACATCAACTTGACCCATCAAGTTGAAGAGGTACGTCAAGAAACAACCCATGAAGCATCTATATCACTCACGATGTCCGCTGGTAATTCGTAGTCGCGTCCATGGTATATGTGTGATGTGCTGTAATAAACACATATTTTAAGAATCGATCGACCACCACCATCATCAATGTTAGGTCTGTAACATTTGGAAATCATCAATAAAATCCGTTGAAATTGACACCCCAGTTCTCCGCAATGGTATCAGTTGGTGCAATCCACCTCCTTCTGCCTATCCGATTTGCCTTGTAGGCATAATGGGAATATGTAAGACTTACAATCGTCCTCCATCCTTGGCCAGACGTATGTTCGCTTTACCCAAGTGATCATCTGTTCTCGTCTTGGGTGCCTAGCCCAAAGAGAATCATGTGATTCCCTCATGAATTCGTTGTCTTAATCCTTTTCCAATTGAAAGTATAACCGATTACCCTCACAATATAGTAAATCATCTTCAAGCCAATATCTTCGTGCCGTGCCTTCCTTGACCTATTCCACCGTAACTAGGGTCAGCCTTAGCCATGTTACGAACCTTTTCCAAGATGTCCGATAAGAATGGAGATAATTACCACCATCATAATTGTTTTTCGTTCGAGCACATCCTTTACAAGGTTATGTTGTCCTAGTCTATGCTCTCACTCAAAGTCATATTCGACCAGAAACTCTTGCTATCATGCTTGTCGTGAGGAGAGTTTTTTTTTTTTTTTGCATCTAGAAGAAGGTATTAGCCACGTTGTCCATCTTAATCACAAACCCCAGAAGATACACTCGCTACACCTTTAGACAATGTATCACAATCAACATCTCTTTCTCATAGACAGAATATTGTGGTTCTTCTTCGAAAGCAACTAGATGACCATCCTACACCAAGACACCAACCACCGCATGACCTAAGGCATTGACTTGAACCTCAAACACCTTATCAAATTGGGGCAGCCTTAGGAGGGGTTCAGAGGACACCACCTCCTTTAAATCATCGAACGCTTGTTGGCATTTCTCGCTTCAGCACCATACCTAAACCTTTCTCAACAAATTTGTCAAAAGGGCAACCTTCTTCAAGTACCCCTTCACAAGCTGACAGTAGTAGCTCACTAATCTAAGAAAGCTTCGTAATTCCGAGACTTTCTTCGGTATGAACCATTCTCGAATAGCCTGCAACGTTCTCATATCCATTCTCACTCTCTCGCGTCCAACAACATCACCCAAGAAGTAGATTTCCTTCATACAAGACTCGCACTTCTCCTTCTTCACGTATAAAGAGTGCTCTATCAGTTTTGTGAACATTAGCCAATAGTGATTCAAACCTTCAACCTTTCTTAGCATACTATAACATCATCCAACTAAACAACAACGAACTCATCAATATATTTATTGAAGATATCATTTCTCAGATTATAAAATATGGTTGAGGCATTCGTTAGCCCAAACAACACCACAAAAAGTTCATAGAATCCATATCTCATGACCGTTGTAGTTTTTGATTCGTCACCCTCCGCAATCGAATTTGCTAGTATCTAGATCACTAGTATAATTTCGAGGTATAGGAGGCTTTGGGCAGTCGATTGAACTAATCTACAACAAGGCATCATATATTTGTCCTTCACCGTGAACTTGTTGAGTCCTCGATAGTAAATGCACAGCCCTCAAATTGTCATCTTGCGTTGTTTGGAACAACACCGAAGCTCTGTAAGGTGCTTTTAAGGGTTGAATTTTCCTTGTGTTTATCAACTCGCGTAATTGTTTTCGTAACTTACTTATTTTTTAGAGCCATCCAATAGGATGCTTTGGCAAGGGGTACCATCCTTGGAAAAAGTTTTATTCGATGGTCCACTAACCTCTGAGGTGATTCTTCTTCAGGTAGTTTGGTCGACATCATGCCACTGAACTCGGCCAATATAGGCATCACTTCTTTGGATATCTCCCTGGATTCTCTCTCCTCCACATAGAAAATAATCGTGAAGAAAGCAACCTCACCCTTCTTTCAACCCTTTGCAATTCTCATCGCCTGAACGAGTTTCAAATTTCTACCATTGATTTCTCTCTCTATGTATTGTCCCTTTATAGAGCATGGTTGGGTAACATTCTCGATGAACATTCGATCTAGATACTGTGTCATTGCTACGGAAGCCTTAATGAAGAAGTTGTTCCAAGGAATATATCAAAATCATTAAGCGAAACAACCATAAAATTAAGGAAAACCATTCCATAAGTCGAGGGACATGTTACATTCCTAAGCACACCACTGATGGGTCGGCTCTTAGAGTTCACAATCTTGATTTGATGTAATTGCTTGTCGATTTGCAGGCCCAACCACAATACCACATGAAAAAGCTACGAGTTGCTCATATGTCTACCATTGTCAGCATTTGATGTTAATCTACTAGCAAAGGAACGAACATCAGTCCCTTGTCCATGCCTTCCTTTCTCGTTCGTAAGGACCTTAGGTGTTGGAGTGGCTGACATGGGTTGGGGTTATCTCTTCCATAAACATGATGGCATTAAACTTTTTCTTTCGTGGGTAGCCCCATTTTCGATGCGATCCATAAAAAATGAAGCCACCCGAGTTTGCGTTGGGCTCCTTCCAAGCATCGTTATTTGTATTATTCGTTGCCCCCTGAGAATAGCTATGGTCGTTGCTCCGTTTTGATGGAGTCTCGCCTGAATCACTCCCCTTATTGAAGGTAGAACTTTCTCAAATGGTCAAGAACTCAATTTCCTTGCCTATTGTTGCTCGATTGTGTGAGCCATTACTCGAATACCATCATACACTACTGTTAAAAATTAACTACTTCGGAGACTTGTGGCTTTATTCCTCACAAGTATCGATCAATAGTTTGTTCAGCGGCTTCTTGAATGTCACATTGTAGTGTGCCAAGGTACAATCTAAACCTGTCATAGCGATTGTAGCTTAAGATATTAGTCTCGATAGTAGTGCTCATGCAGGTAACGCTTGGTCATAGCTCTCTTCCTCTTCGACCAAGATCTTATCTTGTCTCTACCTTCTCATCGACACTACTGGTTCATGTTCTCCCACCATAGGCTGACATACTTTCGCAGCCTCGACGCAACCAACTTTATCATTTGATTTTCTGGCACCTCTTCACAGTCAAAGATGCGCTCAACTATGTATATTCCTCTTGATGAACTCTTGAAGGTCGAGATTTCCCTGGAACTCTATAATTATAACACTCATCGTTGGGGTTCTTTCTATTCGATGTTAGGCTGGTGCCGACTCACTTCTAGCTTCTTCTTGACATGGGTTTCTCTCTATCGTGACTGTCTACTCGAGTGTGGGATGGTGGTCCGTAGCGCTGGCCGATTTCCCCTCTTTTGCAATCAGTTTCGCTACAGCACCTGCTGATCTAACTAATTGTCCACCCTTTCCAAGTGTGATTTCTATGTTATGTATGGCCGTGCCTAAGGGCATAAGTTGACATTGGAGGTCCTCAACCTGCTGCTCGCACATGATCTATTACAAAAGTAACTTAGGGTTGTGTTAGTTCCATGGGGCACCTAGTGTAACCGCCCTATAACCACCCTTCAAAGGCCCCCATTTAAATTGGTGCACCCATCTCAAGTGGCGTGACTTTTCAAGGGGAACACACCCAAGAATCGTGCCCTTTCAGAAACATCCCTTTTGGACTATACACACCTCTTTGTGAAGTGACGCATCTCATCCCTTTTGGCTTGCCTGTGCCCTCTTATGAACATAGCCTTTCAGGACTTTCCTCTACATATCCGTGTGTCCGATCATGCCCTCTTCATGAATGTTCATCATGGAGCCTTCCACGAGCCGTGCCTTCGCAGCTCGCACTCTCAAGCTTGTAATAGTAAGCCATTACTTGGATGTTCTATGTCAATCCCCTGTGATCTTTGGCGACTTCAACCTTCGTCGGATCCTCTTAATTCATATGAGAAATGTTGGTACTTTGTAAAACTTTATTTCGTGTTATAAATTGAAGCTTGAAACAAACTAACAATTATTTTATGTTATTCACTATTCTTTCTGGATGTTGTGGACAAGTGTTCTTTTGAATATGTCTCGCATGTATATAATGAAGATCCATTGGAAGTATTGTTTAATGCGATTGCCTTAGAGTTGAAGCGGTGCATGAAAGCCAAAGGATTATGGAGGCACCCCATACTTAACAAAGAGGGTTAACCACTTTGATATGTTGGCACGATTGTTAAACAAAATGAAGCCTTCTAATAAAGAACAACCCATCATAGAGCTTAAACGATAGGCAAAGAACCCAAAGTTGCCTCAAACTTTTAGGGAACACAAGAGAGATCTAGTCTTTTCGAATGGATCAGTAGAAGTCAAGGATAAGCACTCGGAGACAATACTCAAAATTAATGAAAAACAATTGAAGCACTATCGATGAGAGCCATTTGATTCGGAAGGCACTTCAACCCAAATGCGTGAAGCAGAACAACGAGAAAAGTTAAGCTAATGACTATCATTGTGCTTCTTGGGAGGCAACCCAAGTTCCCAGTTCAAGTTTCTTTTCCTTTATTTATTTCTTTATATTTGTCATGATTACAGAGTGTTCATTTTATTTAAATTTCTAGGAACTAGAGTAGGCGAAGGACAACGATGGTGCAATCCTTCAGACAAATCCATCAATTCCTTTAGACGGATTTGTTCGTGAGCTCTGACATCAGAGGGATCCATCTGTCTCGTTTGCCATAACGAAAAAAGTTAAAATGAAAACTAAAAAATAATAGAAAATTTAATTCTAAATATCGTTTTTCTATTCTACCAGACTACAATCTACCCCTACTTCCTCCCTTAGCAGTATTCGTCAACATCCACATCTACAACAGACATCATCTCTAGAGGAGCGATTTTAGCAATTCTAGCTAGAAACTACTAGAGGATCCCGATGATGATGCAATGGACACTGATCATCCTTAGGGGTGAGCATTCGGACTTCCGAGTCCGATTTTTGTCCGAGTCAAAGCTTTCGAATTTTATTTTTCTAAGTATAAGTCCAAGGTCAATTTAAGTAAATTTTGTACATTCGATTCCGAAATAATTCGGACTCGAAATTCAGATATCCAAATATTCCAAAACCGTGAACTTCAGAGGCAAACGTGCTTAGATGCTGCGTGCCGAAGGATGGTTTGCTTTTTTTGGAATAAAGCAAATGGGAGGCTAGGGGATTTGCGCATTACAGTTGGTTGATTATTATGGGGGAGCGCATCGGGGAGAAAAAAACCCTCAAATACCCACAAAGCTAGGGTTCTCAACGAGCTTCACACCAGGAGCGGTAGGCTGCGATGACGGATGGGCGAGGATAGTGGAAAAAATCGTGTAAGTAAACCATGAAAATACAGTTTGTTTTTTTCGAATTGAAATAAACATGTTTTTATGCCATAGTCCGGAATTTAAGATATCTGACTTTTTTTTTAAAACCCGAGTCCGAATCCAAACTTTAAATTTTGGATAAGTCCGATTTTGAGTCCGAAACTTAAACTATCCGTTCGAATCCGAAAAAAAAATCAGTATTCAAATTTCAGATTTAAGATATTTTGCTCACCTCTAATTATTCTTCTTCCTAGAGCAGCGACCAAGACTAAATTGTGAAGGAGGCTCCTTCAACTCTTTGTTCTTAATTTCACATCGGGGTGATGTTTAATTTTGGTTTAGGGGGTGGCTGATTTCGTGTATGACTTTGATTTTCTTTCTTTACATGATTTCTAGAATATGTTCGATGTCTAGTGCCCAACATACTGAAGTGATCTTTCGAGTATTTGAAATTTGATATAAAAAGAAATTGTTTATGTGAATAGAGTTAGTATGAGATGAACTTGATTGTGAGAAGTTGGTGTGCTCATTTCTAAGAACATGGAAGGGAATGCTCGAAATAAGTTGAGCTGAGTTGGCTAAAGATAGATGTTGATTTCTTCGAGTTTTTTGTGGTTTGCTTGTGGATTAGCAAAAGGAAGGTTTGGGGGTGTGATGATTCTATACAAATAGAGTTATTTAGCAACACATATGAGCATTATTACAGCTAGTTTGTTGAGTCTTATATATTTTTACTCGTTTTTGCATCTGTTTGTTTTTAGTCGTTGACTCTTTATGTGTTTGCGTATTTCTATTAGTTTATTAGGTTTGCGTCTGTGCGCCCCTCCCGCTCATTCCCGATGGGCCTACCTGGGCCTTGCTCGGTCGTCTAGTGGGCGACCGACGAAAGGCGGAGCATGATCCGGAAGGGAACAAAAGGAGAACCGTGATCCTTTGTGGCTCCGTAGAAAACATGTTTATCGTTTAACCTACGTAAGCTAATACGGAGTCGCCACCGACTTTATTTAAAGAAATGGTATAAAGTTGGAAAAACCAAAGAGGTTCGGGGATTTCTAATTACTCACTCTCTCACTCAAACATGAAAAAGAGGGGTGGCGATGCTCTCAAAAAGTTTCATGTTACGGGTGTTGGACCCGATCTGAGCTTTTGGGCCAAGACTCATGTCATTGGGTTACGAGCTTAGACTCGATTCAGGCGTTGGACCCGAACTCATATGTGATGATCACAGGCGTAATCACATACAATTATTTAGATCAAAATAGGCGGGGAATGGTGATGACCTTGGGCTTATGCACCTGGACCTACGACCCGTTACAAGTGGAAAAATAGAAAGTCGGGAAGGCCCGCACCTTCCCTCATGTACCTTAAATTTAACGATAGGGGCCGCTTTAAAGTCTTCGATCATCGCAGTTTTTACACACGCGGAGAATATCTACGCGGTCTGTTACACGTGTCTTCATGAATCTAAAATGTAAGTTTATATGTGAACATGTATAAAAATGGGTCTAAATGATCAAAACGTAAGATGGATGGCAGTTTCTAAACTTCAATGTAGTGAAAACTATGTGAATGAAACATTGGCAAGTAAAAATCATCGCAAAAACGTTTAATCAGACATAAAGTAAAGAACTACATAAGAACATACAATGACATACTTGAATAGTCGCAAAGAATGGGGTGTAACTTTCAGCTCCGAGCATGAAATCATGTGTTCTAACACTTAAAACAAAGCTACGAAAGATACGGATCTAATGCCATAGATTGCAGCTCAATCCGATATTCCAAACTCAAGATACAAGAGAAAGTGTGTGCCTCCATCATGTAGGGGAAGCCAAATCCGAAGCAAAGTGAACTTATTCTCAACACTAAACATGCATAACTCTACAAATATGGATTATTAAGCCATTAAATAAGAGGGACATATAATATAAAGAGTTTTATGCAAGTTTAAATCAGTTCGCGAAACAAAAGATCAACATAAGCATATGATTTACTCGAAATGGTCGAAACCGACACTGTTTTAGTATTAAATTCTAAAATCATAGCTCAAAACTCCAAATTATGCATGGCTAGTCTTGTTAGGTCCGTATTTAAGTTACTAATCTAATGCAAATTGTTTCATTCAATCTCGACAAGCGAGCAAAATGTTAGACGCGAAATACTAACACTAGTGCAGACTGATCCTAGACTCACCTCCACTTACCAACGTTGCTTTGGTCCGATGGGAGCTCGCATCATGTCCTAACATGCGAGGACGAGCAAGGAGAATTAAAAGCAAGAGAAAGATGAAAGACACACGAAGAACCCTGTTGACCTTAGTTTTAATGATGATGTGTGCGTAAGAAATGCGTTGCTGTATCGCTTGAGAAGTGTGTTGCTACACTACAGCGACGCTGTACTGTATTACTGTGTTACAAATATCAAAACGAGAAAATAATTATTTCAGCTTTAATTGCTGTGATTTTATCATATTTTATGATTAATCATATTATTTTATTCAGATAATCACGTGTGGGATCAGATGGCAATGCTTGAGAGAGATTTGGAAATAAAATCTCTAATTAAGGCAATTTGTTATTTCCTATCTTATCTCAACAGTCATTAAGGAATTTAGTTATTCCGGTTCTATCATGGCCAATGATTGAAACAACAAATCAGATAGTAATCTGATAATGATTGGATTGATTCATACGCATAAGGAAAGCTGACAATGATTTCCTTCCTTCTTTGTCATTGTGACCGTTGAGCAGCTGTTCGCTGTCCGTGACTACAACTTATTGAAGGCTGATATTTGTGAAACGAATTATTCGATTCACTCCCTATTAAAACTAGACGACGGTGTGGGTGTGCCAAGGGCTGTGTGAGGTGTGTGATCGGCGAAGAATGTAAGGTGCTTAGTGATCGCCTGGCTCTTACCTTTTGCAATCTGCGTGTGGGTGTGTCAAGGGCTGTGTGCGACCTTGATCGTCGTGAGGGGGACTGTGTGTCCTCCGTGCGTTCAACGAGCGGCTAGCGAATCATCTAAGGGAAGCTAAGTGAATACCTGTGCTGATCGCAATAACTAATTGCTGACCCATAGGCAAGAAGCCGTTCTTGTCGTGTCTTTTCGTAGGGAAGTCTCGAGCCTACGGAGTTTGAGCAGTTAGACACGCACTTGCGGTTGTGCGCTAGAAGTCTCGTGCCTGCAGGGTAGAGCAGGAGTTTGGAACGCCGCTAGAGTGGAAAGAGATCTTCCCGAGCACAGGGGTGCCGTGCTGAAGTCTCGACCTCCTAATACAGAGGGACAGTACAACAGGTTGCGTGGGAGCCACCATAGCTGAAAATTCCTCACTAGGCAGTAGGTGTGCAGTGTAGTGAGTCATGACGGTGGTAACCGTACACGTCCGAACTGAGTGTAGGACGGATACCCTGACTTCGCTGTGTAAAAAGTCATGTTCTACTGTGTGAGGAACCAACTCCTTATTTTCTTTTCTCTGATCTAAGTGACTTTGTGTGGTTATCTCTTGAGTACTTACAAGCTCATCTTGAGAAGATACAGAAACTGTGTGGAAATCCTCTGCTGAGCTATTAAGTGCCGAAGCATTCCTCTAATGTGAACCAAAAACGGGCTGTTCCTTGAGAAGTCGTTCTTCACTCTAAGGAATTATTTGTGAGGATTTATACTCTAACATAACGTTGTATTTGTGCTTTGATTGATAGGCTTACGCCTAAGTGACAACGAGCTGTGTGAAAATCCTTTGAGCAATCAACTGCCGAGTGTGAGCATCATTCTGCTGGAAACGAGAAGATTTCCACTGCTGAGGGTGAGGAGCTGATCGTTGCCCAAGATTGATATCCTTTTGTAAAAGATTTTAAATCTCACTTGTTGAGAAACCGAAAGCCTAATGCAAAAGGCTCATTTGCACCCATTATTTTTATATAGTGGAATCACCTCTACGGTGAAAAGTGGACGTAAGTCGTTTAAGGCCGAACCACTATAAACTACCGTGTCCATTACGATCGAGCAAACACTCGTACGAAAATCTACTCGATCAAATTGTAACGGTTGCAGCGAAGCAGATCTCACTTCTGATAAACGCTCTGCTGTGATACAATACGTTTCCGCTTACACTGAGAAAGGGCGAAAAAGTTACCATCACTAATTCGCCCCCTCTTAGTGCGCTTGAACGATCCAACAATTTGTATCAGAGCAGGTTTGCTAGAAAGCTTTCTGTGTGATTGCTAGTACAGAACTTTGTTGCTGTACCTGGGCTTTGAAACTTAGTGGTTTTCTTGTTCGGTGGGGATTTCTGAATTCAAGGTTTGTTGCTTCATTATTTTACAAACATTCAACAGAGGGGGTGATCATCTTATTGGTCTACGTTGATGATATTGTTGTTACTTGTTCAGATTCTTTAGGAATCAAGAGTTTGCTTCCTAGGCTACACAACTAGTTTGCCCTAAATGATCTATGGGACCTCTCTTATTTTATTGGTTTTCATGGTATAAAAAAGAAGGAGTCCTACATCTAAACCAGGAGAAATATGTTAAGGAACCTCTGCATAAGGTTGGGATGAGTGATGGGAAACATGTCTCTGGCCCAATGGCATCTACTGGAACATTGTCTTGCGATGAAGGGGATATCCTATCTGACTCTATTGAGTATAAAAGTGTGATGGGTGCCATACAATATTGCACTAACTAAAGGTCGTATATTAGTTATACGGTCAATAAATTATGTCAATTTCTATCCCTGCCGACACATTTACATATGTTGGCTACTAAGAGGATTATGAGATACTTAAGTGGGACAACAACTCATGGCCTAACAGTGGCAACTTGTGACAAGTGTTCATTGTGTCTTTATTAGAGCCTTAACTAATAAAGAGCCCTTATTAGAGTCTTGGTCCTCGCAAAAATAAAAAATGGTTTCACGCTCTAGTATGGAGGATGAATACAAAGAACCTTAACTAATGGGGTTGTGGAAGTCATATGGCTTCAGAAACTTCGATTGGAGCTAAATATACAATCTGATATGTCACCAGAGATATATTGTGACAATCTAAGCACGATTCATCTAGCTGCCAACCCTATCTTATATTCGTGGACCAAGCATGTCGAGATTGACAACCATTTCATCAGTAGAAAGGTGTTGAATGGTACTCTACTTATACAACATGTTAACTCGGATGACCAGTTAGTAGATCCATTCACTAAAGTTATCTCTATTCACTAATTCCTAACTTTGAGAGGGAGACTGGCCGTGCTTGGTAGACCCAAGGCAGTGGCCGAACGCTCCAAGGAGGGTCATCCCTTGATCAGAAGTGAGATGTCGTTGTCTAATGGAGAACGATCTCGTCAGATCCAAGAGGAGAAGAGTTTGGAGACGGAAGAGATTGGAGTTAAGGGCTTCAATCTAATTGGAGAGACGACAAAAAAAGTCAAAGGACTTTTAAATGGTGGGTTTTGTCCTGGAGAAAATAAAAGCACCGAAGAGCCTCAAATTGATGGAGGGTGTTGGAATGTCGGAACCCGGAGAAGCGGACAAAAATATGACGTGTTTACCCACAAGGCATCAGCTAAATGAGAAATATGACAAAATCAGTTAGAGGATTCCGGTGACAACCACTACAACTAGAAACGTCTCCGATGCCTGCAAATCATAAAATTATTTACAAAGGGTTGTACATAAGAGACATTATAAAGAATGATCTAAATTAAGAAAATACAAGTCTTCTTCTTCTCTAGCTTTCTTCTTCACCTCTCTTCCCTCTCGTTCTTCTTCTTGCTAAACTATATAATGTATAACTAAGCCTTACCTAATAGCTTAAGCTTTTAGGTCAAACGGTATAGCTTCTACATGGTATCAGAGCAGTTCTGGATTCAAATCCCCGCAGATGTAAAAATCCTCAAAATATGGTGAGAGGCCAAAAAGGCCCGCTTAGTCTTGAACCAAGGGCCCAGAGCCAAAGATGCCGGGCAAGTTTGGCTTGAGGGGGCATGTTAAATTATATTGTATAACCAAACCTCACCTAATACCTTAAACACTAAATTGGCCCCTTGTATTGTGATTAACAACACACACAAAATTATTGTGCTATTTATATACAAATATGAGCTATTTAGACCAATTCTTTTTTGACAAAAAAGTTTTATTTCGATAGATACATTTTAGTAATAAAATTGGTTTTTGTGATAAATAATAGTAGCTCATGACAAATAGGAGCCAAAATATATTTTGCCAATATATCTTGTCATAACATAATGTAATTGGTGACTATTTCAAATAAATTATAACAATAAACATTGATAAGTGAGAAAATACTTAGTAATTGGTAACAAAAAAAGCAAAAACAGACAAGATTTTTTATAATATTTTTATTTTGAGTTTGTAACAATATTTAAATATTTGTGAATATGTTAATTATGTTTAATTGTTTTCTTATGAAAGCATGAGAAAACAATTTCATGAGAAAACAATTTATTTTAAATGACGTTTTGTCATTTTAATAATAAAGTATTAGAAAAATATTTTTAATTTTAAATATTAGTGAGCAAAGTATGATTTGTTTTTTTCCGAATACTATTTATATAGAAAAATGATATAAAAACGATTTTAAATCTCACCAGAAAATTAAATTCAGATTAAAATATTTGAAAAAAATGGTTAAGAACTCTCCATTACCCCACTAACACATCTTCTTCTCATGTTTTCTCAAACAATATTCCATTATTATTTCCCTTTCTCTTTTAAATCACTTTCATCGTTTTTTTAGCGAGCAATTACTTTCCACAACAAATCAAGTCAGTTTTCTAAAATCTAGGATTGTTGTTATTCATTATTTCATTTATTTCTCGGTAATGATTTGTGCTAATTTGTTTACAATTGGTAAGCATGTTGTTTATTAATTTTGTTTCTATGGTAATTGCAGGCAGATCAGGGATAAAATTCAAGTATGAAAAGTGCAAATAACAAAGCTTTATGAACAATGGAGTACAAGAGCACGGAGTTCATCGAACATAAGATGTTGAGCCGAGTTATAAAAATCGATTGATAAGGTAGATTCTTTGATGGAGTCAAGAAAGAAAGCAGAGTAGAAAAAGAGCAAAACGGAATTCATCGAACATAAGATGTAGAGTCAAATTATTTTCTTTAGTTTTTTTTCTTTCTCTTGAACTTATTATTATTTTTAGATTTTTTGTAATTTGTGTTTCGACAATGTATTTTTCTCATGCGACCAAAATCAACAAGAAATAAGAAGTCTATTTTAAAAATATTTAATATTTTTGAAAAATACAATTTGGTAAAATAATAATGTATTAAATCATTAAATAAATAGTTTAATTTATTTTTATATAAATAATGACAAATTAAATATCATATTACAACAAATTTATTTATCACAATTAAAATTTCATTTTGAAAAAATATAGCTTTTGTCACAATATATATAATAGGACGAGCTTATCTCAATAAACATGGTGACAATTATTTTTGTCACGTTACTTTTATTATGACAAATATTATATGTATAGCGACAAATCTTTTTATTAGTATATGCTAAAATGTTGTTGTATCAAAGAGACTTTTTTCTTATCATCTATGCGATTGATTTATTTTACCGAAAAAAGGGAAAACGACACGTATTACATTGTGGCCAGCCTTGACCACCATTCCGCCATATTCTTATCTTTGACCAACCCCAAAGAAAGGATTGCAGTGCCGCGTGACTCTCAGTATTTCATGAACATTAATTTTTAGTACATAATTTTTGCGGGGCTCACTCAAGAGATTATACAAATTATGGGGTAAATAAGTAAAGTGTAGTTTAATTAATTTATTTCGTTTATCTGTCGTCATTTCGATTTTTGTCCGAACGTGTGATGATGGAATTACTCGTTCCATTTCATTTCATTCCGGGATTCAGTGTCCAATCCGTTCCATTACTCAATCCAACGTTTCCTTTTTGGAATTTATTCCATGTCAAAAAGGAATTTTCGACGTTGGAAGAAAAGAAAACGACAGGAATAATAAATATAATAAATAAAAATATACAAAATTTCCATTTTTGTTCCACACGTTTTCTTTTCTAAACTATTTAAGGAGACACTTTATTCTATACCTCGTCGAGTTCCTTCTCCCATTCAATGGAATCGCACAGTTGCGTTAAACAAATAAGAAATACAGCATCCGGACACCCCTGATGCCGATATTAACCGATTTAAATGACGTTAGGAAGGAGTGCGATCGGATTTATTTCATTCCGGCCGTTGCGGTATCGAGCCGAAATAACGTCCAGTTTCCCTGCTATTGTTTCATCTTTACCTAGGACTTCCATTATTCTTATAAGGTAATCACTCCATTCCATTCCAGTCCACTCGTTCAGTGTCCCTTCATATATGCAAAGCATTTTTCATCCAAGAATTCGACTGAATTTTGTAAATGTTTCCGAAATACAAATAAAGATTCAAGGAGGAGAAAGCCCCTAGAGATTAGACCACGGAGATGAACTAAATCACAGCACCATGTCCAATCACTGAAAATGTTTTAGGGAGATAAACATTCTCCTGGGGAGACCATAAGACCTACCGGGGGTTCTTTGACGGGTATATATATTAATAGAGACAGACATCCCAAGCACAGCATGCACACTATGCAAATGATTGATAAATGGAATGGCTGGCTTGTCTTGAGGTGATCAATTGCTGTCATTTCTAATGGCACGGCCACAATCATTGTCGTTGCCATCAGCGTCATCCATGTGTTTTCTTTTCATCGACCTTGGCTCCACATTAGCTGCTGCATCCCCAACTCGTTTCTTGACCTGTAAGCATGCAAGATGACAACTGGTAAGCATTACCGTAACCTTCACAACTCTGTTTATTATGAAATATGCAGTGGAGATGTGTATTAGCGACAACCTAAGATAGCTAATAACCTTGATCCGTCAAGCAACAGATTGTTCGGCGCCATAAATGTAACTAATGATTCATTTAAACAATAACAAGTTGAACATATGTTATCCGAATCGATAAATAGAAGTAGGAAGCCCATGCGGGGGTTGCAAAAGTGACAGATTGTAACGGATGGGGGCCGCCATGCCGCCTTTCTCTAGATTTCTTTATTACGGTCTGGCATTATGTGGACCAGGTCTTGCACTTCTCCGGGGATCTAGGGACACATGAATTAAGAAGTCGAGTACAGTGAGGATACAATTAATTACCAGGGACATATTGGAGTTTGATTGTTCCCCAATGTTCAGCTGGAGTGCTTCCAAGGCTTCCCTCTGTTGAGAAACAAACAAGAAAAAAGCGCACGGACAGAAGACCACGTTATTTACAGCTAAGAGCCCGTCAGTCCGTAATGGTCGTCTTTGTCGTGGGAATAAAGAAGCAGACCAAGGCTTTCTGAAACTCTTTGCTGGTTAAGGTTTTTGGCTCAGAGTCGATCGAGGACTTCCTCTCATGTGAAGGAGTTGGACCCTGCCTCTCCATCTTCGCCGCCTGTGATGGATTCTCCTTCTCCTGGTCTAGGACTGATTTGTAATGCCTCTTTTTATGTTATACACAGATGAAGTAGGGCAAAGGGCTCATGAATTGCTCGTCGGTTGCATGAAGCAGGAAATACATTTTTCATTGGGATAATTGTTAAGGCATATAAAATAATAGGCTAAATAAAAGCATGGATTGTGCCTTGTTCATTTCTCTAGTCAAAATTCACACCCTCCCTCATGAAACGTGGTGCCAACAATGGGTTGGGAAATCTTGCAGGGAGGAGGGGAATATTGTCCATGTTACATGTGACTTTTTGATACAAAAAGGGAGGAGAGAGAGAGTGTGTTTTGTGTTCACGAGTCTCTTTCAAATTGCCCAGAAAATATATTTTTTTGTTTCTGACTTTCCTTTTGAATCATCCACAAGATTGTGTGCTCCTTCGTCCATAAAAGCACTTCCTTGTAAAGTGAATATGTATTCGCCTTCCCCCCCTGGCCTGTCATAAATGTTCCCCCACAAATAATAATTTGTTTTCCTAAGTTAAAAGGCACCATTAACCAAAAGACAAAAAAAAAAAAAAACCTATATCTGTGAAAGCATATTTCCACCCATCTGTTTAAAAAAGATTCCGATGCAGTAATAACAATTATAAAAGAGAACAGTTAAGAACTAGTCAGAATATTATTCCTTAAGTAAATATTAATTAAATTTTTATTTTTTCACAATAAAATCAACTGCATTTAAATGTCTAATCACATTTTGTGCCGATTCTTACCATTTCTTTTTGGGTATTATCATTCTTAACTTATTACCACTCATTAATAAAAGGAATATTAATGTACCTTTAATTTTTTGCAAAAAGGCCGAAAAATTCTTTTCCATCGTCACATACGTGTGGCCAACAGATAGATTGCCAATCCGCGAAAAATTTGGGTGGAATGGGTGCAGTTCGGGTGGGCGATAACATTGCCCACGTTACAGTCGGCATCAGAGTATGGCTCGTATGGGCAATGGCATTGCCGATCGTCGAATGATTTGGCTGATTGGAGAGGTCGATTGGTGAACCCACATCCGAGGACCTCATCCTCATATTCGATAGATTGGATGAACTTCATACGGGTTGTCTAAGATACAATCCACACTCAATTCGTTGAATCTGGTGGTCGACAAAGTATGTAGTCTGAAAATGGATATCGACGACGAGATGGTGATCCTTAAGAGGGTGATGTTTGTCCTGACATTTGGTGGTGACCCGCGTTCAAAGGCACAAGTTCTCGAAGCTCAATCGTTTGATGGTTGCCATGACGCAAAAGTGTTGCGTAATTTCTTATTGGACGTGAAGCAATAATTCCTCGGTGCAAGAATGCCCGGGAATGAGAAAGGTGTCCATCATGACAATGTATCTCACGAGTGATGCAAAATTTTAGTGGCCAGCCAGGGTAAAGAAAGACCTTAATGCAGGATGTCCTCAAATTGGTACACGGGAGACTCTAAAGTAGGAATTGACTAATCAATTTCTCCCTTATAACACAAGTTGTGTGTGAGGAAGGCCTTGAAGCGCCTCAAATATGTCCATATGATGTGTGATTACATGAAATAGTTTACCTCCTTGATGTTGGACAATACCTATATGTCAGATGCGGACAAGCTCTTTAATTTCATTCACGAATTACAACCGTGTGCTCAAATAGTGTTTCGATGGCAGGGGTTAAGGCGATTGCGGCTGTTGCTTCGCTTTTGGATTTTCGTTTTGCAGGTGCCAATCAACCCAGAAAGAAGTGTGGCCATATAGAAAGGATGAGCACCGTAAGAACACCAAACGAGGAAAGATGGGCAAGGCGAAGCCAAAATGTGGCAGCTGCCATGGCAATTCCCAAAGGCGAAGAACAATACAAGTAACAATGCTTGGAATGATCCTAAGACACACTCGCTGCTTCATTTGTGACAAACCACATCGAGCAAGGGATTACCCGTGGAGGAAAAAATTGAATGCTACCGTGTTGGAGGAAGAGACAACCCACTCTAACTTTTGAATGCATTAAGAACGAGAAAAGAAGATGTAAGGGATTGGTACATGTTACTCTAACGATGAGTAAGCATCATGTGTTGGCAAAGGTAGAAACAAGAGCGACTCATAACTTTGTGGTCGACCGTGTAGTATCGTATTTGGGACTGCGAATTGACAAGCATTTGTGTCGGATTAAGGCTATATTTACAAGGTAAAACGATATTTTGGGCAAGGTCGATGCCTAACATCCACGAGACCATGCGTAATGGCAAGCCCAGAGAGAAACGTCATCGATGATGAAGAACTCCATGGTTCGTCGATGGACATCCTCAACAGCATCAACGGCTAGCGTAGAACAGCTCCATCGACGGCTGGCGTAGAAGCTACACCATCGACGGCTGGCGTAGAAGCTGCTCCATCGACGACTCGCGTAGAAGCTGTTCCATCGAAGGCTGGCATAGGAGCAGCTCCATCGACGGATGGCATAGAAGCAACGTCGACGATGAAGGCAGAAGCAGCATCGATGAAGGCTGGAGCAGCGTCGACGATGAGGGCTGAAGCAGCGTTCAGGACAACAGAGGATGAAGCGGCGATTGCAAATGGATAAGATGAAACGGTTGATTCCAATTGCAACATGTTTTGTTTTAGGATTTCTATAACTAGTTACTTCTGGCTTGTAATAAGACACAAGACAATCATTCTATGATCCCGAAGGGCTGCTTGATTGTCAACTTAACTATCCATAATCGTTTTAAGTTTTATGCAATGGCTGTAATTTCTTCTTTTTACACTTAGTGAAGTTCTGATTGTTCTTTTGTTCATTTACTTTATTGGCGATCACGTCTACATTCAACACTTAGAGTCCTCGATATATCGTGACGTGTTTCGTTTGTAAACACGGTTTTGGCGACCACAATGGGAGTCGGAAACGAGTTTCGTATAAATATGCGAAATGTCAACACGTTTTTGGTGCGGTGAATGGGACGATGATCCCTTCTACGACGAAGGGTTTGTTCGATCGCCCGATGAACATTCGGATGAGGCTTTGAAAATTGCCCTCCGAGAGTTGGATGCGCGAATATCTATAAGAAATGCCCTCCGTAGTTTAACAGAGCGATTAGAAAATATGTGTCGGGAGTTTGAAACTTTCCATTTGTCGATTCTCAATCCGACGCATGTTCTTACGAAAAAACGAACAGAAAACCGGTGAGGGTGATCCAATGGAACGTCCTCGATCCGAAGGGATGTGAATGCAAAGGGAATTTCCCTCGCCTCGAAAGGGCGTCGATGTAGAGGGGGCTGCCCTCGCCCCTTATGAATGTCCGCTCTTTGGGGTTGAATGTTACCCCTGGTCAAACCCAATTACCACTTGATGGCTGATCGAGACGTCGACCAAGACACCATCGACGAGCTTCCACATCGCCAAGTCGAAGGGACCAAGAAGGGTGCCTCGCCCCTCAGGAAAGGCAATCGTCAAACGTCGGAGGTCACCCTGCGATTGACATTGATCTCCACTTGATGGTTAATTGTAACATCGACCCGAGTAACGTCGACCAGCCTCTTCACCATGTCGAAGGAGCGACGGTGACCATTCTCGTCCCAAGGGTGGGGCTGCCCTCTAATACCGAGGCTCTCTCCATGAAAGTAGTGGTTATGGACCGCCAAACATAGCTTATCTTTGGTTTGGAAGGGGCAAAATGTTTACAAGGTAACACGACATTTTGGGCAAGGTCGATGCCTAATATCGACGAGACCATGTGTACTGACAAGCCTAGAGAGAAACGCCATTGATGATGAAGAACTTAATGGTTCGTCGATGGACATCCTCGACAGCATCAACGGTTGGCGTAGAAACAGTATCATCGACGGCTGCCGTAGAAGCTGCACCATCGACGGCTGCTGTAGAAGCTGCATCATCGACGGCTGCCGTAGGAGCTGCTCCATCTACGACTGGCGGAGGAGCAGCTCCATCGCCGGATGGCGTAGAAGCAGCGTCGACGATGAAGGCTGAAGCAACTTCAATGAAGGCTGGAGCAACGTCGACGATGATGGCTAAAGCAGTGTTCACGACAACAGAGGATGAAGTGGCGATTGTAAATGGATTAGATGAATCGGTTGATTCCAATTGCAACACGTTTTATTTTAGGATTTCTATAAATAGTTACTTCTGGCTTGTAATAAGACACAAGACAATCATTCCATGACCCCGAAGGGCTGCTTGATTGTCAACTTAACTATCCATAATTGTTTTAAGTGTTGTGCAATGGCTGTAAGTTCTTCTTTTTATACTTGGTGAAATTCTAATTGTTCTTTTGTTCATTTACTTTATTGGCGACCACATCTACATTCAACCCTTAGAGTCCCCGATATATCGCTACGTGTTTCGTCTGCAAACAAACTATGAACTCGGAGAATCAGTGGAATGACTAGAATGGTGGATGTGACCTTCATCTTTTGGAACATAGCCATTGATTTCATGGTTGGACGATTTTGATGTAATTATTGGAAACTATCTCCTTGTGGAAGCTTGTATAGTGCTGATACTCCATTTGGGCGGGCTATTCATTGGGGACGTTGCTCAGCCATAATTTGTAAAAGGGAAAGCGATTGCAGGAAGTCGTAAATTGTTTCCATGAAGAGGATTGCGTGTGGTTGGAAAAAGGGTGAGGCTGCTTTCCTTGCAGCCATCTTTGAAATGGACGAGGGTGAGTCTAGCAAGCCCTAATGATGCGCCACCAGCCACGAAAACGTGAAGAGACACGATGACGGCAAAACGGAACGCACGAACAAACCGAAGGAAACGAAAAGGGATAGAATTGGACCGCCGCTGGATACAGCCGAAGCACCACAAGGACCGCCATAAGAGTTGAACGCCACACAACCGAATACAGATAAACCACCAGTTATGGGAACGCTAGGATAAAATTCTAGCAACGCTTGGAATCCACCAAACGATAAGAGAAGTTACACAAAATTCATGCAAGAACTTGACGACAACCAAATTTGGGTAAAAATCTAAACACAAGAGTCCTATTTATAGAGGAACAAAAATGGGCTAAACCTAACTCCCCATTAGGCCCAAAATAATAAAAACCGAAGGCTAATTAAAAGCAAGTCCAAAAAGAAAAATAATGGAACTAGGCCTGACGTCGGCTGGCCCGTCTTGACGTCTTCTCGAGCTCCCCTTCTCGAGCTCTCATTCTCGAGCTAATGAATCAACTCAGCCACTTCAATAGCGTGAAGGTGTCCCTCTTCTCGAACGTTCCCCTCGATTTGGTCCTGACCTGGCCTTGCTTGATTCAACTCGCATCATCCTCCCTTTGCTGAAGAAGATTTGTCCTCAAATCAAGGGGTTCTTCGTCATCCACATACAATGCAAGATCCTGGACGTTGAATGTCGCTGACACTCCATACTCTCTCGGTAAGTCGATCTTATAAACGTTGTTGTTGATCTTCTTGACGACTCGAAAAGTACCATCAGCTCTGGGGATGGGCTTATTCTTCCACCTCGCTAGAAACCTCTCCTTCTGCAAGTGAACCCAGACAAGATCCCCTGGTTGGAATATACGCTCCCTTCGTCCACGATTCGCCTTAGATTGGTAGTTCTCATTTTGTTGCTCAATAAGGGTTCGAATCTTCGCATAGAGCTTCAACATCTCTTCAGCTCGTTAAACCGCGTCCTTCTCGAGAATACGCTTACTAGGCATTGGTAGCAACTCGACGGGAATCCTCTGGTTGACACCATACACCACTTCGAACGGTGTAGCTCGAATAGTCGAATGAGGGGCTTGATTATATGCGAACTCAGCTTGTGCAACCTTGATATTCCAATCTTTTTAATTATTTGACACCATGGCTCGAAGTAGGCTTCCCAAAGTCCTGTTCACGACCTCAGTTTGCCCATCTGTCTGCGGATGGCAATTGGTGCTGAACAATAGCTTTGTCTCAAGTTTGTGCAAAAGTGTCGTCCAAAAGTAGCTCAAGAACTTGGCATCTCGATCCGACACTATCGACAATGGGATCCCCTGAAGACGAACGATCTCTCGAAAATAAAGATCCGCTACGTGAGAAGCATCATCCGTCTTCTTGCAAGCAATAAAGTCAGTCATCTTCGAAAAGCGATGGACAACAACCATTATCGAGTCCTTCTGCCGTTGTGTTCGGGGAAATCCAAGGACGAAATCCATGCTGACATGCTCCCATGGAGCTAGACCTGACTCTTTTCGCGTTGACAGTTTGCGCAACGTCGGATCAACTTGTGTACGTCCTTAGCCATTCGAGGCCAGTAGAAATGCTTTTGTAACATCTCGAGAGTTTTCCCAACTCCTAAGTGTCTAGCGAGTCCTCCTCCATGCACCTCTCGAGTAAGATGCTCTCGAATGAAACTTCGAAGAGTGCATAACTTAGAACCTCTAAATAGAAAGCCATCAGACAGATGATAGTGCTCAATAGGCTTCTCGAGACATCCCTTATACACCTCCCCAAGCTCTGCATCACTGAGGTACAACTCTTTTACATCTCGATAATGCATCTGCTACGACATTCTTCACTCCCGACTTATGTTTCAAGACGAAAGTGAATGATTGGAAAAATTCCACCCACTTTGCATGTCGTCGATTAAGCTTTGTCTGCCCATTGATACGCTTCAAAGACTCATGATCAGCATGAAGAATGAACTCCTTGGGCATCAGATAATGACTCCATGTCTCGAGTGTGTGAACGATAGCATAAAACTCCTTATCTTAGGTCGAGTAATTCAGTCAAGATCCATTTAACTTCTTGCTGAAGTAAGAAATTGATCGACCTTCTTGCAATAATACGCCTCCAATCCCTACTCCTGAGGCGTCACACTCGACTTCAAACACCTTCTCAAAGTCAGGAAGTGCCAATACAGGCGCTTCACACAAACGACTCTTGAGCAACTCAAAACAAGATTGAACGACAGAAGTCCACTAAAAGTCATCCCTTTCAAACACTCCGTCATCGGGGCTGCGATCGAACTGAAGTCCTTCAGAAATCTCCGATAGAATGATGCTAGGCCATGAAAGCTTTGGACATCATGAGCTGTATTGGGACTAGGCCAATCTCGAATAGCAGCGAGTTTACTCTCGTCCACCTGAATTCCTTCTCTCGAGATGACATATCCAAGAAAGATAAGTTTGGAAGTCGAGAACTCGCACTTCTTGCTGTTCCCGAATAGACGTTGTTCCCTCAACTTCTCGAACAACTGTCTAAGGTGGTGAATGTGTTCCTCCTCACTACTGCTATATACAAGAATATCATCAAAATAAACAACCATGAATTTGCCGATGGAGGGGGGAAACACCCGGTTCATCAGTCGAGTGAAGGCGCTTGATGCATTCGAGAGACCAAAAGGCATAACCATCCACTCATATAAGCCGAATTTGGTTTTGAAAGTCGTCTTCCACTCATCTCCTTCATCCGAATCTGGTGATAGCCAGTTCGTAGATCCACCTTCGAAAATATTATCGACCCATGCAACTCATTGAGTATATCAACAAGTCGAGGAATGGGAAATCGATACTTGACAATGATCTTATTGATTGCTCGACTGTCGACACACATTTGCCATGAACTATCCTTCTTGGGAACCAAGATGGCAGGAACAGAACATGGGCTGAGGCTCTCTCGAACAAAGCCTCGTTCGATAAGCTCATCGACCTGTCGCTGCAGCTCCTTCGCCTTGTCGGGATTACATCGATACGTCGGTCGGTTAGGCAGCGACACTCCAGGAATGAGGTCGATTTGATGTTGTATATCCCTCAGCGGAGGAATTCCTCCCGACATCTCCTCATGAGACACATATTCAAATTCTTGTAAAAGTGCTCGAACTCGAGGGGAAATAGTCGAGGTCTGCTCTTTTCCTGCCTCGAACAACATCAATATGTAAACATACTTCTCCTCTCGAATAGCTCGAGTCAACTCAACAAACTTCGCACTGTCTTCTCGAGTTTGATTTCGAGACGACGGGATGGTTAATGCTTGGGTGGTCACGGGAAGTAGAGTAATCTTCCTCTGATCGAGAGTGATGGAATACGTAGTCTTGTACCCATCATAAACTGCTTGACGATCATATTGCCACAGTCTTCCCAATAACAAGTGACACACGTCCATCGAAACTACATCGCAAGTCACCGTGTCCTTGTAGCTCTGACCAATGCTCAACGAAACCTACATATGCTTAGTAACCCTTAGATCACTCTCTTTGCTTAACCATTGAAGCTTGTATGGTCGAGGGTGTGGCTTAGTTGATAACTTCAGTTTCTCGACCATGGTAGTAGATGCTACATTGGTGCAACTCCCACTATCAACAATCACATGACACGCATTCCCCTGTAAGGTGTATCGGGTCTGAAAGATCCTCTCCCGCTGGTCGATTTCATCGGACACCACATTTGCATTAAGAGCCTTTCGAATCACCAACAACTCACCCTCATCGAGTTCCTCCACCACTTCTTCCTCAGCATCTCAAATGGATTCTCCTTCTCGGTCATACACTTGATCATCATCTAAAAGCTCCATAATAGTGGTAGTTCGTTGATTTGGGCACTCAGAAGCTATATGCCCAACTCCTTCACACTTGAAACACTTTCTCGAGACACTAGTGTTTGGAAGTGGTCGAACCTCAACCTCGGCCTGATCCTTGGTATTACTCGAAATTGGGCTTCTCGAGGACGAACTCGAGATGGTTCTCGAGGACGAACTTGAGTCCCTTTACTGAAAGGAGTGCTCCTCAAAGCTGGCCTCACAAGCGTTCTCCTAGCTAGTTGCTTCTCGACTTTATGGGCTATATTACATATATCCGCAAAACACCAAAACAGCTGCAACTCGACAGCATCCGCCACATGGGTTTTCAGCCCTTTAATAGACCTTGCAATGGTTTGCTCAGGGGGTTTAACTATATGACACTGGAGCATCAATTGCTCGAACTCACAAGTGTACTAAAAAACACTTGAAGACTGTTGAAGCGAGTTCAATCTGAGGAACAAGTCCTATCGATATCACTCGGGAAGAAACCTCGTTTTTATCTCACTTTTCATCTTGTCCCACGAGCGAATCTTCTCTTTCCCTTCTCGACGACGCTGTCGATTCAAGTTCTCCCACCATAAGCTAGCGTACTTTCGAAGTCGAAGGGCTGCCACCTTGACTTGTCTTTCCTTGGGAATCTCTTCATAGTCAAATATTCTCTCAATGGCATGAAGCCAATCGAGACACTCCCCGGGGTCTATCTTTCCCTCAAACTCAGAAATGTCTACTCGCATATTAATGGGACGTGCGGGTTGACGTTCTCGAGTCTGTCTCCTAGAACTCTCCTTGTTCCGAATCGATCTCCTAGGGCTCTCCTCGTCCCCATATCTATCTACAAATGGACTTTCTTTCGCGTCCTCAAAATATTGAGGAGATTGTGGTTCAGGTTGTCCCCTTTCATTGCATAGCTGCTGCACTTGACGACGCAACTCTTCAACCTGCTCTAGACGAGTCGAACGCGGCTCCTCCAACGTCATCCCACGTCAGAATCTGTTTGCCATCACATCCATCGTAAGCTCAACGACATATTTGTACTCTACGACAACCTGCGCCCTCAACTACGTGCATTCTCTAACAAGCACCGCTACCTAGCAACCAGCGCCCTCAACAACCGTGCGCTCTCAATAGCCTAGTGCGCTACACAACCGTGCACTCTAATATCAACTGATGCGCCACCAGCCACGAAAACATGAAAAGACAACGACGACGAAACGGAACGCGCGAACAAACCGAAGGAATCAAAAAGGGATAGACTCGGACCGCCGCTGGATACTAGCGAAGCACCACATGGACTTCGACGAGGGTTGAACACCACACAACCGGATACAGATACACCACCGATTATGGGAACGCTCGGATAAAATTGTCACCACGCTTGGAATCCACCAAACGATAAGAGAAGTTGCGCAAGGTTCATGCAAGAACTTGACGACAGCCAAATTTGGGTAAAAAGTTCAAAGGGTTCTATCAAAACTTAACAAGAGTCCCATTTATAGAGGACCAAAAATGGGCTCACCCTAACTCCCCATTAGGCTCAAAATAGAAAAAACCGAAAGCTAATTAAAAGCAAGTCCAAAAAGCAAAATAATGAAACTGGGCCTGACGTTGGCTGGCCCGTCTTGACGTCTTCTCGAGCACCTCTTCTCGAGGTCCCCTTCTCGAGCTCTCGTTCTCGAGCTGATGAATCAACTCGACCACTTCAATAGCGTGAATATGTCCCTCTTCTCGAGCACTCCTCTCGAGTTAGTCCGGACCTGGCCTTGCTTAATCCAACTCGCATCACCTAATGTCTGTGTTTGCCAAGTTTGATGATATGATCTTGGTCGAACTCCCAAACGGCGACCACCTCTGAGGGCGATGGACCATCGCAAAATCTTCTTCTTGGGATGGTACCCACTGCCAAAGCATCCTATCAGATGGCTCTAAAAAATTGGCCGAGTTGATTGATGTAGAAAAATATTCAGCTTGCGAAAGCACCCTATGGTGCCATGGTACTCTTCTAGGCGAAGCAAGATGATAGTTTGAGGCTGTGCATTGACTATCGACGATTGAACAAGGTTACGGTGAAGAAGAAGTACTTGATGCCCCTCGTTGCAGATTTGTTCGATAGATAATCCAAAGGCACATATTTCTCGAAGTTAGATTTGCAATTCGAATACTAGCAAGTTCATAGTGTGGAGGGAAATGAGTAAAAAATGACCATGTTAACTGTATATGGATCGTTTGAATTTCTGGTGACGTCGTTCGGTTTAACAAATGCCCTATCTACTTTTTGTAACTCGATGAATAATGTTTTCAATTAATACGTAGACGAGTTAGTTGTGGTTTACTTATGTCGCGAGTGGATCCTTGTAGGCCCATGGAAACACCTAAATAAACCCATGACGGCGAGGTTTCAAATTTAGAAAATGTATCCAAGTCGCTGCTAACCTAGTTTAAGTGCAGATTGGAAAAACTATAAAGATTCATTTAGATTCGGGAATTAGGATTACTAACTCGCATGTGTCCATAAAAAAAAACTAGAAAAATGTTCATGTTTGTTTCTAAGTGCCTGAATTTATTGAAGCTCGGTTTTTGGAAAGATCATCATATGACTTTAAAAAAAAACGACTCGAGATAACTAACACTTGAAAGTCTTTATGAATCATCTTAAAGATAAGTTTTTGTTAATAATTTAATTTGGTAAAAAAACCCAAACAATCACGGATTTTTTAAAGTCCTTATCAGTTTTTAAGCCGAATTATATGCAAGAGAGAATCGAGTGTGGTATGAGCGAAGTCAATATTAATTCTCGTCTATCCTTTCAATAAGACGCTCATGTTAGGTTTATAACGAACCTGGCCAGCCGATGATGTCGAATGTTGGCAAAAGCGAAGTTGTCTACAAGTGGTCTTGATATTCGAGAATATAAATAATCTCGTGGACATAATTTCCGCACGTCTCGGTATTTGAAAACATTGAAAGATGTGCGTGCATTGGTTGTCAGCAAAGCACACCCCCGAGAGATATGCTTAAAAATCAAAACAATGAAGTAAAATGTTCGAAAAGTATATTGAAACGTGGATAATAACTAAATTATCACTTCATTGAGTTAATTTTGAAATCGTATGAAGCTAAATACTTTTCATTGTTATTATCATTGATAAGTTTTTCACAGGTTCTATTAAAAAGAATTTAAGGGGGGTTTTATTCATTTACTAGCCTAATTAGTTTTAGACATTCGATATTTATATGTACATGTAGTTAGTTTGCATGTTATTTTCAGTTTAGTAATATTGCATGGGTACTTTCTGATTTTCAATGCAAGTAAAGTGGTCGATACGACGCGAAAATCATGTTTAAGAAGATATCTTGACAGAGAAAGACAAATACGACCAGAATGAGAAGTTTTAAGGAAAGCACTTAGACAGGGACGTGTGGCCTCATGAAGATTTGGTGCGGCCACATGAGAAGAGTAGAAATGGGCAGAAAGATTGGTGCGGCCATACGAGAATCAGGTTTGGACACACAAGACGAGAATATATTTTCAAATATTTCCTACAATCTTATGAGTTATTGTGAGGCTTATCTTAGCTATAAAAAAGGCTTTGAACGTAGGAAACAAGGAGGGAGCCAAAAGATAGCCGTCGAGAGAAGGGAGTTTTTGTTGCTTAGAATGTTTTTTGGTTTTATTTTCTGGCTTTCGTTTGAACTTGTGATGACTAGAGCTTTTGTTCTAGGGTTATCACGAACCCAATTTGTGGATGGATCTTTCTTGAACCTCTTTGATTTAATGTGTGTAAGACTTCGTTTGCTTCTTGTGTTTAATGCGTATGGTTGCCTTATCAACAATACGTATTGAGTTCTTTGCCTATATGAACGCAAGAGGGAAATTTGAAGTTTAGAAGGAAAATAAAATAGGCTAAGTTAACGGCGAGAAATCGAGTTAATTTATCGAGTATAGGAATATATGCACTTGTCTTAGATTGCCAGATTATGATTGAATCTTAATTAGCTTGATTCTACAATTAATTCCCATAGGAATATAGGGGATTCCTCGTGATTAGGTATTTCTTTTGGATTCGTCGGGAGATTCATAAGAGTAGCCGAGAATCTTAGGTTAGTAAATATATTTTGGATAATTTAATGAAAAAGAGGGGTTGAGTTATCTAGTTAAATATCAGGCGGAAGTCGTGATCCTAGATTTTTATTAATTGATTAATTCTCGTGTTTCTTGCAATTTAATTTCTTATTAATTTACTTTTCTAAATTCTCAGTTTATATGATTTGACTACATCGTGGTTGCTCACCGTTAATCGTGGAAACAACTTTTGCTCATCACTCTATTATTTGTAGGATTCATGCACTTATGGATTCATACCATCAAACAATGTACCTAGAAAATATGATTAGGATAAATAATGAAGTCCGGATTACCTATAGATTGCAGTCCTAAGTGCATATACTTAATAGCAAACTTTGCAATATGATGGCAACCACCTGATATAAAAGATGGCGTAGCCTAATTCTATTGATTTGAGATTAATTTGAATTTGGATGTCTACAACAAGCATCCTCTCAACATTTGTTCATTATCTTAGGATTTTTCTTACCATAAGCTGAGTGCTGAGGAGATAAGGAAGGGTAAAGATTATACTCGGGATTGAGTTTTACAAATTTACCTGCCGCAGTCATTATTTTTCCACTGTTGAACATCTCAAGCAGGTTACTATCATGGTAGTAGTTCAAAGCGGAGATGCGCGCTAGCACCATGTGAGATAATGCTAATAGCTGTCCAATGTGCATGTACAGGTCGGACAGAGAACTCTACAACGCGAAGCACTGATTTTTTGAACCAACAGGTGTTGCTAGAGGTGAAACGACCAGCTCACAGTTCAAGGTACTTCTCGATAGTTGCAGACAACGTGGACTTGGGTACAGCACCGATGACGCTCTCCTTCTTTTCTCCATTCTTGAAGAAAAGCACGGTAGGTATGCTTCTTATCCCATACTGAGTAGCTATGTTTGGACAGTCATCTGTGTTGAGCTTGTAGCAGGCAATCTTCCCGGCGTATTCTTTGGCGAGCTCGTCAATTACTGGGGCAATCATTCTGCAGGGTCCACACCAGGGTGCCCAAAACTCAACCAGCACAGGGTTTTCGCTAGCTATTACCAGGTTGCTCCAACTCGAGTCTGTCACCACTTGAACTGCACAAATCGATAAAGAAAAGGGGATAAAAAAAAATGGAGGCCTGACCTTTGCAGTTACGAGGAAAAAATGTTAGCCATATTGCTTTGAGGCAGATGCGGTAGAAGAGAGTTTAATTGGGTGATTGGAAGATGACTCACCTTGATTCAAGGCATCTCTAGCCTGGGAGACTATCCGAGAAGACCTCGGGAGTCTTCTGCTCTTGACTCCCATTTTCAAGGAAGATGGAGAGGGAGAGGAGTTGAGGAAGGATTTCTTAACTCCATGATACTTGTAAAGGTTGAGCTTTGCAACAGTGGGATGATAGCGTTGTGGAAAACCATAAGTAGTTGCTGTGCTCATCATTTACACCGCCCAGTGTTGGTGAAGCAATCTGCTGCAGTCGTTTCCTCTTCGGGTTTGGTACTGGCTTTGCGCTGCTTGCAGCCACTAGGGGTTAGATATAAATAATTATTACCTCATTCCTTTCTGATTACAATTTATCTCACCGACTCGCCCTCTATTTTGTTTCCCGTCGTCTCGTGCGGTGTGTACGCGTCACGGTTACTACTTCCAAAAACCATGTGTTGGCTGGGGTGGGAGTAGATGATATTCCTGGGCGGACGAGCTGAGATTGTGAGGTGGTAAAGGGGCTTGAATGCTTGTGGATGACATTCCACGGTCATTTCCGGAAACCAAGAATCAAGGGGAAATCCTTCCCTAGGATTTAAACATCTCTTCTTTCTTTCCTTTTCTTTAGAAGAGATAAATCAAGCAAAAAATAAATAACAACCCCCCAAACACATCCCAAAAATCTCGTATATATCCACGGGTAAACTCTCACTCCGTTGCCTGTTAATTAATGCGTTCTTGACATCGGTCTGAGTTTAGAAGGTGATACTGGAAACGGCTTAACGTCCTTCGCGGAGGACGTTATCCGCATTGTACTAAACTTTTATCGATTTTAGTCGTAATGTAAAAAAGAAATAACGTAACGTTTTCTACAATTTTTCCTGCCGTGTACATATTTGACTTTGTACTAATTAGTACGAACTACAAACTACTACAGTAATTTATTTGTACATTCTATACATTTTCAAAATGTTGGTAATGTACAAAGAAAATCGACGTGTACATTTGTACTTTGTACTAATTTGTATGACAATTCGTCTGTACAATAATGTACTATGATGTTTTTGTACAAATATGTACATTCTACTTTGTACTAATCTGTGCGTATTTTTTTTGTACATTGTGCAAATATGTACGTTGATTTTTTTGTACGTTTCGTACATTTTCCGGCAGTGTGCAAAATATAAATTGTAATAATTAATACAAAGTACAAACTCGTGCAGCAATTTATTTGTACATGATGTACATTTTCAAAGAATCCTAACTTGTAGCTATATATAAAACGATGTGTTGTACATTTTCACGGCAGTGTACCAATTTGACTTTATACCAATTAATACAAAGTACAAACTCCTACGATAATTTATTTGTACATTATGTACATTACAGAGGGGGCTAACTAAGCATTTCAATATTTTTGAGGCAATGATGCTGCAATTCACCAAAGGATACTTAACTTCTCGCAAAATTTGATGACGCAATTATTTGTTTAGTAATTCTTAATTGTGTGACATATAAGGAAATAATATTTCATATTCACGTGTCGTCTCATATTCACCTGTCGTCATAATATGGAGGTAAAAAAGAAATGTTAGTGAGGGAGCGCCAACCTCCGCATTGCACGCGTGATATGTTGTTACTCTTTTCACACATTATGAAAATAATTCTTTTTTAAAAATATTTATATGGGCATATATGTATATGATTATTTCGTTGATAATATCATGATAAAATATGTTCTCTGGAAGAGCAAAGGAATGGTAGATTTGTCCTGGCTGCCACAGGGTAACGATCTACCTAATCTCCAAGTCTCTAATGTCCATGCTTGGAAACCGAAGATCTGGCTCGATCGATGGACACAGGGTTCTCGGATGAATGGGGATCTTTGCACTACCCTAAATTGGTGTGTGACACGAGTTTGGTAGGTTGTATGAGGACCACTCGATTCCTAGTATGGAATGTAAACACCCTTTGTTGAGTCGATGAATACATCATCCATTTGAAAGCAACAAGCCACGTAGTAGATATCATTTTTAGTGAGAGACTCGAAAAACTTATGATCCTGGCTGGAACTCTTCTTTGGATATATGGCATGTGTGGCTTTGTAGTGCATCAGGCTGGGTGTGTTGTTGAGACAATGTTTAACCAATGATTCCTAGTTGTCAGTAGCCATGTCGAAGGAGGCGTAGTAACATTTGAGTCCATGTTGAGCTTGAATAGAGATTTGGTCTTCCCATTGTAGGTTTCTTCAATGGATTCAGTATAGAGGGCGGTCCTCCACGATGGCTCTTGCAGTATAGACTACTCAGAGATGTATGAAGTTCTCGTTACAGGGGTAAAAAATAATTCCAAGAAAGACAAGGACGAATATACGCACAGATGCATGTTTTTCGCCTTCTTCTAGATAATAAGGTGCATGCCAAAAGGTAAGGATCCTGTCAATTGGAATGTCTCACATTCTTGTTTGTGCGATTACGATATAACCTGTAGCATACTTCATCCTGAATAGTAAAGGCAACTCACGATGCATTGATTCCTTGACCTATGTGCAAAACCCATAAGTGGAAGCTCCTCATAAGTGGCCAACTCAAAAGTGTTGAAAAGGAAGATATAGGTGGCCGTGTCCCATGTTGCTAGGAGGTTTTGCACACCGCACAATCTAGCTCTACCCAAATGACTTATCGTATCTTTCGGCTTGGATTTCAGAATCTCTATTCATCGAGTTAGAGGCCTCTAAATTAGTCCCTTAGCATCTTCATGGAAGATCCACTGGAATGAGACATTTTGAAACCAACAAAAGATTAGTTGTTTTACGATGATTATTTCAAATATGAGCCTATGAAATGCACAACGAAGAAAAAGACCCTATCAAGTGAGCCATAATATGATAGAAGAAAATTATCAGAGATAAAAAAAAAAAGATGTTTAAAGTGATATAAGTTTGCATGGCCTGTTACATTAAGAGGGGGTGAATTAGTGTTAAGGTCAAATTAAGTATTTTTAACTCCTTTTCGACAAACCCCACATCGAAAAAAAGCTTCTGTAAAACAGAACCTTGCGGACAGGATTCTGTGAAATAAAACGTACGTAACGTGCACCGAAATGACTTGTATGAGACAAGGATATTTATAGTGGTTAGGCACGTTTTGCCTACATCTACTCTCACCCAGAATTTGGATGGTTATCACTAAAACGAAATGTAGTAGCAATTACAAAAGGTGATACGTGATCAACCCTTTATAGCACAGACTAGAAGGTTCTACACCAAAGGTGACTCGTTGCACAGCACAGACCAGAAGGTTCTACCCTTGGGCAGTGTCCTCGCCTGCACAGCTCTGCACTGCAACTTCGTTGCGTAATCCCCACGGGACAACGACTTCGTGGCGTACCCCACGCGAACACGGAGCGAACTCTATACAAGTAGACAACGACCCCTGTCCAAGGATGGAGTTTCCCTCTAGCGGCTCCACCTGACCTGCGCGACCTCCTCATGTTAACGACTACGTGGCGAAACCATGCAAGCACATAGCAAGACCTACACAAGCACGCAACAAGCCCCACGCAAGCAGACAAGAACCTTGTCCTAAGTTCCTGCACACATAGAACGTTATGCTACAAAAGCTGGTCAGTCACTCATCTTCTATGTTCCTGGGGTATTTGCCCTTCTCTCTGGCCCACTACATGTTGACCATGCCGACCTCCATCCTCCAACCAAGAGTCCCTCGTGGCCCCCAAGTAACTCTCCTAAAAGACCTCACCAATGCTACAACCTTCTGCAGCTAACGTCCCTCGTGTGTGACTAACACAACTCAAACGAACAAAAATGAAAAGATCACAAGTTCACAATACAATCCCTCTGAATTTTACACTATGATACACACTCAACAATTGTGGCCGAATGGCGCTAATTATACAAGAACCAAAAAAGCTAAGCATAGAAGGTACAATTTACAAAACTAGCTTCTACACTTAAATAAAAAATGAATAAATAATTGATATTAATTCCATTACTATGCAAATCAGGTCTCCCACTGGTAAGTATCCGTGGGGATGAGATCTGATTAAGAATATTTAATTTAATCATATTCCTATGGATAAACGTCACAGAACGTTCAAAATTACGAGTAACCTTCTATGTATGGAAATAATAAAAATTAATTTCCACAAGTTATTTCGTTAGATTCGTTAGTTTATGTTGATGAATCTGGACAATTAAGACATTTTTGTTATCCAAAGAAAAATTATTAGTGGGAGATATCATTCGTATGATATATAATCAATCATGTCGAACCTTCCATAAATAGATAATTTATTTCCTTCAATTGAAAATATATAATTTATTTTATTTCTTTGGTAACCAAATCATTTGATTTCGATCAAATAATTATCCTGATCAATTTGGATAATTCTCATGGCACAATTACATTTGATTTTGTAATTATATATTAATTACAAAAATATTTCCTTACAGAAGGTTCTCACTAGAAGTAGCTTCTGTCCTGTAGAAGGTTGACTTCTATCTCACAGAAGGTCGAGTTTCTAATGGCTCATCATCAAAACCATTCCAACAATTTTTCCATTTTTGATGATGACAAAACATGCATCGTTGAAGGAAATATTTTTACAAGTAACTGCCCTTGACTCCCCCTATATAGGTGCGAATACGAGTCTTGCATTTATAGATCCGTATGATTTTTGTCAAACAAATCATAGAAGTTGCTGCTATAGAAACAAGCTATTTACAAAGCACAAGGCTTTTGTGATGTACATAGCAGCATAGAGCTTCTGTATTTTAGCCCGAAAAAAATGATGAGTTTTCACTTTTACACTCCCAGCAAAGGTGACTATATAAGATCACTATTCGCCTTCCTAGTAGAAGGTTGATTATGAGTTTTGATACTCATAGCCTTCTTCACCCACATAATTGTAGAAAATAAAGGATATTTCTACAACTAAACACAGAGCGAATAAGTCCCCCTCAACTAGATTTGTCTTCCTTTTTGTCACATCAAAAATGGTAGAAGAAATGTAATAATGAGAAGGTATTTATATAGTAGCTTTAATAACCTTTGCTTCTACAAAATGCAAAAGCTTCTGTATAAGCATATAGCTTGAACAGATTACAAAAACAATGTTCTTGTATATTTAGCCCGACAGTAGCATGTGCTTCTGCACTCCCAACAAAAAATGAATAGTACTCAAAATCTGCTTTCCCTATAGAAGGTTAAAACACCACAATGTGGATCTTCTAACCCATAGAATTTGCAGGAATGCATGAAGTTTTTTAGAATTAGCCGAGCTAGATCTCGTTAATATCACCGAATATTCAATCTCCTATGTCTCCAAACATCTCCAAAATCTCTCCCCCTTTCGGTTATAGGAGGTAGAAACAGAGAAGAATGGTTCTACAGAAGGTAAGCCAAAATGCAGAAGATTGAGAAATTTATTCATTGGGATGAATAAATCCTGTCCAGTTGACATTCATTACATGAAAACCATATGCCAAGTATACTTCAAATGAATCTGGCATGAGTGTAGAAAATGAAGTTGTAGAACGATATCCAATAGAAGAATGAGATCCTTCATCATATGATTTGGGCAGCTTTAGTCGTGCAGAGGCTTTTGTAGGAAGTACAACAATCGGGGTAGGTGTTTCCTGGCAGCCTTTACAGCAAGTGCTTTCTTCTTGACATCTGGAGAAGATTTGTTCCAATGATTGTAACGGCTTCTAGACCAGCCTTCTTGACAGTAGAGGCTATGCCTTTCTACTTCAGATACGGAAGACCGAGATAAGATCTCTGTAGTCTCATCATCTGCTTCATTAGAAAAGGGGTTCTTGGTCCTGCTTTTCAAACGTTATCATAGGTGAACGATATCCAACAGAAGAATGAGATCCTTCATCATATGATTTGGGCAACTTTGGTCGTGCGAAGGCTTTTGTAGGAAGTACAACATTCGGGGTAGGTGGTTTCCTGGCACCCTTTACAGCAAGTGCTTTCTTCTTAACATCTGGAGAAGATTTGTTCCAGTGATTGTAACGGCTTCTAGACAGCCTTCTTGACAGTAGAGGCCATGCCCTTCTACTTCAAATATGGAAGACCGAGATAAGATCTCTGTGGTCTCATCATCTGCTTCATTAGAAAAGGGGTTCTTGGTCCTCCTTTTCAAACGTTATCATAGGTTTTGGACGCCTTGATAGCACCAGCAATAGGGGCCTTCTTTGCAGAAGGTTAAGCGGCAGGAGATTCTCTGACTTGCTGATCGGAGTCTGCTCAAGTGCTCTCTCTCCTTGTCGACCTGGGCTTTAGGACCCAAATCTTCATAGAAGGTTTTCATGCCATTTGAAAATTCAGTGACGGAGGATGTGGTTGCAACAATCGCAATGACAATAGGAAGAGTCTTTGCCATTGTAGAACATTTACCTCTAGTCCTGGTGGTCAGGACTTTTTGTGGTAACACAACCTCTACTTTAGGCTTCTAGCTATCGTGTGTAGTCACATACAACTTTAGAAACATATTGTACCTAAGCTCATTAGTTTCCCAAGTTTTGAAAAGTTTTCTTCGTTCAAATTTGAACAAGCTCGACATCAACCTCTTGTAGAAGGTTGCTGTGGAAGGTTGCATGCACACCTGTTAATAGTTTCTATTCTAACCCTTTATTAGGAAGATACAATATTCTTTCTCAAGAAATATTGCACTTATTTTGTCAAGATATTTTCCAATAAATTGACAAATATATCAATGGAAGATTCCTCTAAAATAGGCTTCTACGGAAGATAGTCTATATCTTATTTTGAATGTTATTTTCAGAATAAATTGTTTCCTTTTAATTTCCATATTGAAGATTTTCTTGAAACAAAATGAAATAACTTATTTCCTTTCTGAGATTCCTTCTTGGAACCTTTCTTGTTCATGTGAATTATAGAAGGTGTTAAAACAACCTTCTGTTATGAGCTTCTTTCTCATAGATGGATACGATTATCTCATTTAGAGATGTTCGTTTAATACTTCAAGAATATTATTCGGATATATATTTCATAATTGAAATTTTCCAATTAAATCGACTATTTGTTAGAATTAAGTGGACTATAAAAGGTTTAACCTTCTGTGTGTAGCTTATATTTAAGAAAGCTTACAAAACAACAACCCTTATTTAGAAAATATATTTTAATAATATATTTCTTAATATGAGCTCCGAAATATACTTTTGGAGCCTTATTTGAATTTGACTTCTATTGAATGTATACAATCTGTTATACCTTATGTTGTATAGCATAAAGAGGATTCTACCTTATATAGTGAAGTGTGCAAAGGTTTGTACCTTATGTAGTAAGTTTCTACTTGATAAGGTATTTACTTAACTTTATTTTATCTTATGTAAGACGTCATATGGGATGACAGGTTCCTAGTTCACTTCTGAAAAAGAAAAACTTTTTCTTTAACCAGAGGCTTTGTAAAGATATCAGGCAATTGGTGCTCTGCGTTGATGTATTCTACGCAACAGAACCTTACTGGAAAAGGCATATAGGGCTTGTTCCATTGGAATTGACGAAAGCTCGTTTTGCAATTGATCATGCCAATGCAAAAAGGCTTTATCAACAATGCGTGGTAAGTTCTCAAAAGGTATTTTAAAATCTTCAATGTGGTTGATAACAAAATGTCTTGTTTGTACACCACTATTGATGTCTCCTATGACTTGGTCAATAGAATGTCGTTTCTGATATAGAGAAGGTACTCTAAAATCATTTTGTTGATTATTTTGTACTCAGGATGATGCCTCATGAGAAAGAATCAATAGAAGGTTTGAAACCTTCTATCTCTCCTGTAGAAGGTTTGGGTTTTATAGAAATTTTTATAGGTTCAAAAGATATTACAGCTTTTGTAGTTCTTCTGTATGTGAGTCTTTAATTATTATACTAATAGACTCATTTATAGTAGATGTCCTTTTGTTAAGAACTCTATATGCTTTGCTAGACAGTGAGTATCCTAAAAGAACCTTCATCTGACTTAGCTTCAAATTTTCCTAGATTGTCCTTAGAAGGTCTTAAGATGAAACACAGACTTCCAAAGGCATAAAAATAGGAAATGTCATGTTTCCTTCCCCTATATAGTTGATAGGGAGTTTTCTCTAGCATGGGTTTTAGTAGAACCCTATTAGAGATGTAGCAGGCAGTATTGACAGCTTCTACCCAAGGGTTCTGTGGAGCATTGCTCTTACATATCATGGTTTTGTCCATGTCTATAAGTGTTCGATTTTTCCTTTCTACTACTCTGTTCTGTTGAGGAGTTTATGGTGAATAAAAATTGTGATCGATACCATGTTCATCATAGAAGGTAGTGAATTCATGGTTTTCAAACTCAATACCATGATCCGTCCTTATAGCTTTTACAGAAGATTTAGTTTCATTACGTAATTTCTTAGCAAGATTTATGAAACTTTCAAAAACATCACTTTTATGAGTTACAAATTTAACCCATGTGTATCTAGAGTGGTCATCTACTACAACTAGACAATATCTTCTACCACCAATACTTTAATCTCTAGTAGGACCGAATAGATCCATATGTACAAGTTCTAGATGTTGTGTGGTAGAAACTTCATTCTCAGACTTGAATGAAGATTTGGTTTGTTTTCCAAGTGAACATGCTTCACAGAAGCTCTCTTGCTCGAATTTGATGTTAGGTAAACATTTTACCAACTCTTTTCTAGCAAAGTTGCATAACAATTTAAAGTTGGAATGTCCCAACCTTCTACGGCAATGATGGCTCTCATCCTTGACAGATAGAAGGCATCTTTTTGTAACATAGAACTCTCATGTGTCAAAGTATAGATGTTCCTTCTTCGATTTCCAATGAAACAAACTTGATTGTCTAGGATATCAGAACACTTATCTTGATAAAAAATTATTGTATAAACTTTGTCACAAAGTTGGCTAATGTTTAACAGGTTATGTTTGAGTTCTGTAACTAATAGAACCTCGTCTATAACTATGGAGTTGGGACTTCCAATGGTTCCTGTACCGATGATAGAGCTTTTGCTATTATCACCAAACTTAATAGACCATCTGTTCTGTAGAGTTAGCTGAGAAACGTTTGATGGATCTCCAGTCATGTGCCTATAACAGCCACTATCTAGATACCATTCATTTTCTGTAGCTTCTGTTTGAAAGCAAGTATGACTACCATTTTGAGTTTCTGTGTGAGTAGTGAGGCACATTAGTGCTCCGCCTTCCTCATCAGAATCATCAAGATCAGCCCATGCAACCATACGTTTCTTTCCTTTAAACTGTGCAGAAGGTTTTTTCTTCTCTTTAAGTAAAGAACATTTTGTTATGTAGTGTCATATCTTTTTACATTCAAAGCATATGACCAATTTAGGATCACTTTGCTTATTACGATTTTGGCTTCTCTTATTGAAGCATTTCTTAGTGGCGAACCATAAAAGACGTTTAACTATCATAACGAGTTCATCATCCGAATCAGCTTCTGCTTCATCATCAGAACCTTCTGTTGGTTCTTCCGATGCTTTGAAAGCTACTGTAGCCCCCGTTATGTCACATTGAGAGGTTCTTTCCATCTCATATGACATTAAGGAGCTCATTAATTGATCTAGTCATAGCGTAGAATTATCTTTAGCTTCCTCCATAGTCGCCTTCTTAGCTTCCCAAGGTTTGGGTAGAGTACGCATAATCTTTTGTACTAGTTCAAAATTTGTATAATGTTTGCCTAAATTTGTTAAGGCATCAACTAGAAGGTTGAGTATCTGGAACATCTATTCTACAGATTCATTACATTTCATAGTAAAATTTTTGTATTGATGAATTAAGAAATTCATCTTAGTTTCTCTTATCTGGTCTGTCCCAACGTACATGGTGACAAGCTTAACCCAGATTTCCTTGCCCGAAATGCAAGTAGAAACTTTAACAAATTCACTTTTAGACATAACATTAAACATCAATTTTGTCGTCTTAGTGAGTCGTTTGACCTTAAGGTATTCTCGTGTGGGATGGCCATCTTGATCATTTTGTTTGGTTCTCTAATATCGAAGGTGGACCATCTTTTATGTAGGACCACAAGTCATCGTCGATAGCATCGACAAATGCACTCATTCGAATTTTCCAATAGGCAAAATTCTTAACATCAAATATGGGAGGATTCTCAACATGTGGTTTTGGTACATAGTAGTTATCCGCCATTAGTTCAATTCGTATAGAGTGTCGGGCTCCTATAGAATAGAAATGTTGACGATATAGCGTAGACCCTCAATAAGTTTCAAGCTTTCGTTGGGTAGAAATCAGTTGTCAATCGACAGTCAAGCCTTTATTAACTCGAGCACGAGTGTCAATATGACTATTCAGAATTTTCTTTTCCATTGGCAGTTGTTGAATTCTCAAAGAGCTACAGGCTTCTGCAGAACAGAACTAAGATGCCAGCCGTAAAAAAACGTAATGAAGGTAGAAGCTTATGTAAAATCTCAACAAGCGATTAGGGCTTGGTTAGAAAGAAATCTTATACTAGTTGTTTGATTCTAACAGAGCATAAAACTTCTGTAAAATTATGGCAATAGAGTGTAAGCTTCTGTCAATTAGCAACCACGTAGAACATACGAGCTTTTGTGACAAGACAATTCAGTCTCTGTTGATTAGAACACTTATGTCAATTGTTGTATTCAAACAGAGCATAAGCTTCTATTGTATAACAATTGGATTCTAATAGGGCATAAGCTTCTACATAATGGTAGTTGTTTAATTTCACAGAGCTTAAAGCCTCTATGGAAGTGGATATGATTCTTTAAGGTAATCAAATTTCTGTAAACCAGAACAAGAATACCAACCAAAGTAATCCAAACAGATACTAATGTAATACATACTATTGCGAGACGAAAACTTTTGCAGCGTAGAGCGTGTAGCTGGCACGAGCTTCTGTGGGATCTATAACAAGTGGTTAAGCTCTGTTGAAACCCGCTCTGATACCAATTATTACACTAAGACCCTGTCACTGAGCCATAATACGATAGAAGAAAATTATCAGAGATAAAAAAATAGATGTTTAAAGTGATATAAGTTTGCATGGCCTGTTACACTAAGAGGGGTGAATTAGTGTTAAAGTCCAATTAAGTATTTTTAACTCCTTTTCGACAAACCCCGTAGCAAAAGAAAGCTTTTGTAAAACAAATCGTACATAACGTACACCGAAATCGTACACCCACCCATAATTTGGATGGTTATCACTAAAAGGAAACGTTGTAGCGATTACAGAAGGTGACACATGATCAACCCTCTGTAGCACAGACCAGAAAGTTCTGCATCACATAGACGGCACAGGCTAGAAGCTTTTGCACTGAAGGTGACTGAGTTGCACACGTTACGTGACTAACAAAGGTAACCAAGTGTTGGGCGTTTCCCTTTGGCAATGTCCTCGCCTGCACAGCTCCTCACTGAGACTTCGTTGCGCAATCCCCTCCGGACAACGACTTCGTTGCATACACCACGCAAGCACATTGCAAACCCTACATAAGCAGACAGTAACCCCTATCCAAGGATGGATTTTCCCTCCGGCGGCTCCGCACGACCTGTGCGACCTCCTCGAGATAGCGACTACGTGGGAACCCCACGCAAGCATGTAGCAAGCCCTACGCAAGTATGCAGCAAGCCCCACGCAAGTAGACAATAACCTTTGTCCTAAGTTCCTGCACAAACAAAACGTTATGTTATAGAAGCTGGACAGTCCCTCACCTTTTGTGCTCCTGGGATATCTGCCCTTATCTCCGGCCCACAGCACGTTGGTCACGTCGACCTCCAGCCTCACGCCTTCACCAGCGCTCCTACAGCCTCCAACCAAGAATCCATCTTAGCCCCCAAGTCACTCTCCTAGAAAACTTTACCGATGCAGCTTATGCATTGGTTTGTGACTAACAAAACTCAGACGAACAACAACGAAAAGATCACAAGTTCACAATACAATCCATCTGAATTTTACACTATGATACTCACTCAAAAAATATGGTCGAAACCATAAAAGCTAAGCTTAGAAGGTACAATTTACAAAAATAGCTTCAACACGTAAATGGGAAACGAATAAATCATTTATATTAATTTTATTAATATGCAAATGACGTCTCCCATTGGCAAGTATCCGTTGGGGATGATGAGATCTTATTAGGAATAATTAATTTAATTATATCCCACTGGATAAACGTTGCAGAAGGTTCAAAATTACAAGTAGCATTTTATGTATGGAAATAATTAAAATTAATTTCCACAATATATTTCATCGAATTCATTAGTTTATTTTGATGAATCTGGACAAATAACATGTTTTTGTTACCCAAGAAAAATTATTAAAGGAAGATATCATTCGTATGATGTATAATCAATCATGTTGAATCTTTGGTTGAAAATATATTATTCATTTAATTTCTTTGGTAACCAAATCATTTGATTTCGATCAGATAATTATTTTATGACCAAATTGGATAATTCTCATGGAATAATCACATAGGCCCATTTTAAATGGAAAGACCTGAATAAACATTGGCAATTATACTTTGGATTTTACTAATAACATGTTAGTATCGCTAGTAACATATTCTAAGTTCATGTTAGGAAAACTGTAAAGTTCATTTAGTTTTAGGAACTTGGGATTATTTTCACATGCGTATATCACAAAGAAAAAGGTTGTTAATCATATGTTTCTAGGTACTCGAGTTCAGTAGAGTCAGATTTCAGAAAAAATCTTCACATGTAGTTGGTTAAAGAGAAGACATGAAGCTCATTAACACTTAAAAGAAATCTCTATGAATCACATTTTTTTAGAAAAAAAAACTTTCTCGTTATCAATAATATTCGATTGGGCACAAATGAAAACAAACACAAATTCATTAAGGCCCTTAGCAATTTTCAAGCCAAATTGAATTCAGGAAAGAGGCAGGTATTTGAAAAGAAGAGTTTATATTTTTTCTCGGCTCTCATCACAATACAAAACCCTAGTTAGTGTTTGTACCTTTCGATGTTGTATTAATTAGGTTTACAACAAACCTAACGAGTCGCTGATGTAGAACACTGGTGACTGCGAAGCTGTTTTTAGATAATCTTGATTTTCAAGAATCCAAATAATCTCTCCGATATAAAAATTCTTGTCCTCATAGCATCACGCAGGGTGATTCCTTGGTTGTCGTCGCCAGCCAGTCACACCCCCGGGATATCTATATGAGTACGAAAGATATGAATTTAATTGTTTGAAGAAAAAAATCACAAAGTAGACCTTTTAGAAAGTTGAAGTAAACCATTAACATAGTCCAATCACAAGTCCAAAACAAAAGTTGATCGCCCTCTCTTACATAGTCTCCTTATGATTACGAATGTCTTTGATACGCCCATTCCTGTCAATTTCAAGCTGGTCTTCATCAAAGGAGACTGCCTCCGTCATCGTTGTCGTCAATTCCTTTATGTTTGCTCCCCGTTTCGTTTGTTTGGATGTCGTAGGTATACCTTTTATGTTCTTCAGCCACGTAAATTGTTTCGTGTTCAATGCAAGTTTGTCATGTGTTCTCTTCTTTTCTTTTGGGTTTTAAATCTCTGGCAACTGTTAGATCGTTTATGTACACTAAGAGGGGGTGAACTAGTGTTTATTACTTTTTCACCCTTTCTCAGTGTATGCGGAAGCGTACTGTGTCACAGCATAGCGTTTCTCAGAAGTGAGGTCGGCTCGCTGTAAGGACGATACTCGATACTCGTATGGATGTAAGGATGATCGTAAGGGACACAGTTGTTTTATAGTGGTTCGGCCTTAATCGACCTACGTCCACTTTCTACCGTAGAGGTGATTCGACTATATAAATATAATGTGTGCAAATGAACCTTTTGCACTAGACTTTCGACATCTCAACAAGTGAGATTTAAAATTCTTTATAGAAGAAGATCACTCATGGGCAACGATCAACTCCTCACACAATGGACGTCTTCTCATTTCCAGCAAAATGATGCTCACACTCAACAGTTGATTGCCCAAAGGATTTCCACATAGCTTTTCTCTCTTCTCAAGATGAGCCTATAAGAACTAAAGAGACAACCGCAAAGAGTGAGAGAACAAAAAATATAAAAAGGTTGGTTCCTCACACAGCGGAACCTGACTTCTCACACAACGAAGTCGGGGCATATGTCCAAAACACAGTTCGGACATGCACGGTTACCACAGCCATGACTCACTACACTGCACACCTAGTGTCTATGGTGGAATTTTCAACTCTGGTGGCTCCCACACAACCTGCTCTATTGTCTCTCTGTATCACGAGGTCGAGACTTCTGCACAGTACCCCTGTGCTCGGAAGGACATCTTTCCAGTACGGTGGCGTTCCCAACTCCTGCTCTTCCCAGCAGGCACGAGACTTCTGGCGTGTACCCACAAATGCATGTCTAACTGCTCAAACTCCGTAGGTTCGAGACTTTCCTGCGAAAAGACGCGACAAAAATGGCTTCTTGCCGATAGATCAGCAACTGGTTACTACAATCAGCACATGTATTCACTTAGATTCCCTTAGACGATTTGCCAGCTGCTCGTTGAACTCACCAAGGACACACAGTCCCTCTCACGACGACCAAGGTGGCACACATCCCTTGGCACTCCCACACGCAGTTTGCGAGAGGTAATAACCAGGCGATCGCTTAGCACCTTTCGTTCTCCGTCGAACACACAACTCCCACATCTCCTTAAACCTTCACACAAATCACACAGGCTTTGAACAACCACACAGACCATACAGACGCGTTTTTTTAGTGTATGAATGTCATCTATTTTAAATAGGGAATGAATCAGATCTTTTGTTTCCAAAATACCATATTTCAGCATGCTGTAATGAGGCTCGGCAGACAGTTGCTTAGCGATCACTATGACCAAGAAGGAAATGAATATATATCAACTTTCCTAATTCGTGTGATTTGATCCAATCATCGTCATAAGTATATCTGATTATTGTTTCAATCATTAGCAAGGATAAATCATGAATAACAATATTCTTTAACGGCCATATAGATAAGATAGGATAGAATATGTTGCTATAATTAGAGATTTCATTTTTAAATATCTCCAAACTTAGCCATCTGATCCCCACACGTAATTATCTTATTAAGATAATGCTGTTTATCATAAGTATGATAAGATCACAGCAATTAAGCTGAAATAATAAGTATTCCCTCGTTTTGGTAATTGTAGCGCAGTAATGCAGTACAACTTTGTTGTAGTGCAGCAACACATTTCTCAAGCGGTACAGTAACGCATTTCTCATGCGTACGTCATCATCGAAACAAAGGTCAACAGCAACAACACACATAAATAGAACCCTTAGCACACAATTACCTATGTGTTGCATTCGGAGCTCGGTTGATGCCAACAATAGTGAGAGCAATAAATGCTCAAAAAACTTAAGATGATTGAATCATTCTAAAGGATAAGATGGAGGAAAGGACGATGAAAATATTTTAGATTTAGGAGATATCGAAAGGACTTTTTCGAGTAAAAAACAGAAGTCTAATGAAATGAAAGGCTAAAGGCCCTAGAGAGCATTATTGCTTACCAACCCATGCCAACTTCAACCTCATCTGCGCTAGAGGAGGAAAAGATCTCTCGTTTAAGGAAAGGTTAGAGAAGGCTATTCTAGAAGGTATTCACGAAGAAAATTGTGAATGCACCCGAGAAAAGTATGATCTTGAGGAGGAGATCAACTACAGGTGCAATGGATGTAAGGTTGTGGACATGGCCTTTTTGTGAAAATAAGGTGATAGATATAAACTCTTAGGAAAGCAAGGATATATTTTTTCACAAGAAAACGATGCAGAGTAAAAAAAACCCTGGGTTCATTAAAGAGAAAGGAGATTGTGGCTTCTTTTAACCCAAGGGTTAAAGGAAAGAGTAAGAACATTATTTCTTGTTGGAGCATTTTGACAGAAATAACTTAGGTTCGTCATGGTATAAATACTAGAAGAAAGGCCTAGGGAAAATGAGACAATTAAATGTGAATTGGGAAAAGAAAAACTTGAAAAGATAATGCTAATGGTTCAAAAAGCAAAAACATATGGAAGAAATTATATTAGTAAAGAAGGCTAAAAAGCTGAACTTGTTCAAGATTCATAATTGAACATGGTAGTAGAGAGTCCCCCTTATTATATGAGACTCGAGATCTGGCTTGACAAAGGAATAGTGAGAAATTTTTGTCTTCAAGTGAAGCGAATACCCACAAACTTAAACAGTTATATTGTTTGGTGAGTTTTACAATGCTTTGAAAATGTTATCGAATGGACATGCTGATTCAATTTATTGTTTCTCCCTAAACTCGGCTCTCTTAAGGGATATCATCTTGAGAGCAACTTCTTTCCCTTGACGATACATCTTCTTCTTCTCGACGATACACCCTTTTAGTTCTTCATTGATAGAATTTATTGTCGCTGATACCTCTTGACATGTAAGGTGTTGATCTCTTCATCAATGGCCTCAAGTCTCAAGTCGTTCCTCACATACTTAGGAAGACGTTTGTGGCATCAATCTCTGTTGTTAGGAGAGGAAACTCAATTGTAGAGGTGATTTCAAAGCGGCTAAGCTCTTCACCCACTCTCTTAATGAGTACAACAATGACTTTACCATGCTCGAAGTTATCATAAGAACACCAAAAAGGGACGTTAGTGCGCTGAACAAAGCCTAATTGACGGGTGGACAATTGAGGATTATAAACTTAAAACAAAAGTCATTCTTCTTATTGCCTTTTAGATCACATAGAGTAAGCATTTAATCCCAAAAGATATGAGACAAGAATCCCCCTCCCCCAAGCTTATAATTTACATTTCCTGTAGGGAGGGATGTCCAGCCTCGAGAGCGATCATCGTCCACTGTATGACGCATACAACGAGTTACAAAATCTTTAGACCAATCCTCTACCTTGGTAGAAGACTGTCGAGCGATGTCCACACCATAGCAAACACCTTCTTTGACCGAACTTGGCATTTTATAGAGGACCAAGCCGGGCATCGACATGTCCGCCCATAGGTGCAATATCCATGTTAGTCCCCTGACTGCGTAAGCAAGGAATCCGTCCCCATTCTTGAAGGTGGAAGCTTTCATTGTAACAACAAGGGAGCAAAAGAAACGACATGTCCAATTAGCGTTAACCGAAAAATTACTAATCTTAGGCATGTACACAACTGCTTACTTCCTAGGATAGCAAAAACCGTATTTACTTTACCACTCAAGATAGAAATCGAACTCTTCTTCCTTTCCCCGTACATCGTATCCATCGACTTTAAACATTTCCATGTGACTAGCAATAGTTTTTGTTGATACGGTGATCCTTGCATTTAAACTTATCTTCCACTATTGAGTGAAGATGAACAAGTATCATAGTAATAGATCAGTTGGTCAAAGAAACGACATCCTCAAGAGTGATTGACATGAACCCTTCATGGTATAAAAAAAATTCAAAGTGGAATTCCTGAAGCCAGGTGACTTGTACAAGTCTTAGGGATAGAAAATTTTACTTTCCTTAAGAGAGAGAAAATCCTTGAGCTTCAAGTGACGAAGTTTCTTCTCTAACTTGCCTTCCTAGAGAGTGAACCATTCTTCACTCGCCTCACAAGTGGTTGGAAAAGATAAATAAACCATTTCCTACCATCTGAGTTCACCAGTGTTGGAAAATGTTAGCATGGTTTTGATGGTGCCATGCAAAAGGTAAAACTTCTGTTGTGTCGAAAGTAAGCTTCTACTACTTTGCAGAAGGTTAACCTATATGGACAGTCTATTACGTACCTTCTGTCAACTAATCATTACCATGATTTATTTAATTAATTAATTATCTGATAAATATATTTATATGGTATATTGCATTAATTAAAATGGTTTTAAATCATTTTAACTACGATTCATTTCAATAAATGTTGATTTATATTCTCTTTAAGGGAACAAACCACTCTATACATGGAAAGCACCGATGCAACGTTCTGCATATTGATTTAGAACTATCCAACGATCAATCAATCTTTCCTCTTGCATCTCTAAGAACGCCCAAATTCGTTATGAATCATGGAAAAGGACAAGTCATCTGAAAATGGACGCATTCTAGATGTGTTTATATCCAGAAGATCTGCCAACCACTTATGGAAACCAAGATTATCTGATTTTCATTTACAGAAGCCTAACGGAACTTATATGTACGAATCTTCTATAAGCCCTATCTCTTAGGATTGTGAACACAATAATTTTGAACTTGTTTTTAATTTGCTTTTGGTTTTTTCCATTTTCTACTTAATTGGGATTCAGGGTGGCCCATTTTAGGGCTCCTATAAATCGGGCTCTTGTGTTTAGGTTTAGGGAGAACCTTTTTAAATATTTTACCCAAATTTAGCAGCCATCATGGTCTTCGTGAGCTTTGTGCAACTTCTCTTATCGTTTGGTGGATTCTAAGCGTGGCGAGATTTTACTCGAGCTTCCCTATAATCAATGGTTTCTGTATCCGGTTGTGTGGCGTTCAACCCTTGTGGCAGTCGTGGTGGTGCTTAGGCAGTATCCGTGGCGGTCCGAGTCCTATCCCTTTCGTTCGTTTCGATTGGTTTCATCGTTTTCGTTTCTTTATTTTTGTTGTCGTTGTAGTAATTTCCGTTTCCGCGACTCGTATCGCATCAGGTTGTATTAGAGCGCACGGTTGTTGTATTGAACGCTTGGTTGTTGGAGAGCGCAAGGTTGTATTGAGCGCAAGGCAGTTGTTGAGCGTACGGTAGAAGTAATAGCGAATAGATTCTAACGTGGGATGACGTCTGAGGAGTCCTGTTCGGCTTGGAACGGGAGGTTGGTAAGTTACGTCGTCAGATGCAGCAGATCTTGAAAGAAAGGAGGCAACCTGAACTATAGTCTCCTCGATATTTTGAGGACACGAAAGAAAATCCGTTTGTGGATAGATATGGGGACGAGGAGAGTCCTAGGAGATCAACTCCGAACGAGGAGAGTCCCATGAGGAAAACTCGAGAACGTTAACCGGCACGTCCTATTAATATGTGAGTAGACATTCATAAGTTTGAGGGAAAGATAGACCCCAATGAGTTTCTCGATTGGATTCATGCCATTGAGAGAGTATTTGAATATGAAGAGATTCCTTATGAGAGGCAAGTTAAGGTGGCAGCCCTTCGACTTCGCAAGTACGCTAGCTTATGGTGGGAGAACTTGAATCAGCAAAGTAGTCGAGAAAGGAAAGAAAAGATTCGCTTGTGGAATAAAATAAAAAGATATATGAAGAAGAGGTTTATGCCCGTGCGGTATCAACAGGACTTGTACCTCATATTGAACTCGCTTCAATAGTCTTCAAGTATTTCTAAGTACACTCACGAGTTCGAGCAATTGATGCTCCAGTGTGATATAGCTGAGCTCCATGAACAGACCATTGCAAGGTACATTAAAGGTCTGAAAAATCATGTGGCGGATGTTGTTGAGTTACAACCTTATTGGAGTTTTGCAGATGTAAGCAACATAGCCCACAAAGTCGAGAAGCAGCAAGCTATGAGAACGCTTGCGAAACTAGCTATGAGGAACACTCCTTTCAGCAATGGGAGTTTGTCCTCGAGAACTCGAATCTCGAGTAATACCAAGGACCCGGCCAAAGTTGAAGTTCGGCAGCCTCATACACTAGTGTCTGGATGAAGTGTTTTAAATTCCAAGTAGTTGGGCATATAGCTTCCGAGTGCCCAAATCGACGAACTGTTACTATTATGGAGCTCTCGGTGATGATTAGGTTTTTTATCGAGAAGGAAAACCCATTTGAGATGTCGAAGAAGAAGTAGTGGAGGAACCCGATGAGGGCGAGTTGTTGGTCATTCGAAAAGCCATTAATACAAATGTGGTGCCTGATGAAGTCGACCAATGGGAGTCGATATTTCAAACTAAATGCACCATACAGGGGAAGGTGTGTCATGTGATTGTGGACAATGGGAGTTGCACCAATGTGGCATCTACTACCATGGTCGAGAAACTGAAGTTATCGACTAAGTCACACCCTTGACCATACAAGCTTCAATGGTTAAGCAAAGAGAGTGATCTCAGGGTGACTAAGCAAGTGTTGGTTTCGTTGAGTATTAGTCAGAGCTACAAGGATACGGTGACTTGTGATGTCGTGCCCATGGATGCGTGTCATTTGTTATTGGGATGACCTTGGCAAAATGATCGGCGAGCAGTTTACAATGGGTATAAGAATACATATTACATCATTCTCGACCAAAAGAAGATTATGCTTCTTCCCTTGACCACACAAGCACTAACCAAACCCTCACAAGGAGATAAGACTCGAGAAGACAATTCGAAGTTGGTAGAGTTGACTCGAGTGATTCGAGAGGAGAAGTACGTTTACTTGTTGATGTTATTCAAAGAAGGAAAGGAGCAAACCTCGATTATGTCTCCTCGAGTTCAAACCCTTCTAAGAGAATTCGACGATGTGTTTCTCGAAAAGATGTCGGGAGGACTTCCTCCGCTGAGGGACATACAACATCAGATCGACCTTATTCCTTGATTGTCGTTGCGTAATCGACCTGCGTATCGATGTAATCCCGACGAGGCGAGAGAGTTGCAGCGACAGGTCGATGAGCTCATTAAATGAGTCTTTGTTCGAGAGAGCCTCAACCCGTGTTCCATTCCCGCCATTTTGGTTTTCAAGAAGGATGGTTCATGGCGGATGTGTGTTGACAGTCGAGTAATCAATAAGATCATCGTCAAGTATCGATTTCCCATTCCTCGACGTGATGATATGCTCGATGAGTTACATGGGTCGACAGTTGAAGGTGAATTTACATAGTGGGTATCACCAGATTCGGATGAAAGAAGGAGATGAGTGGAAGATGGCATTCAAAACAAATTCGGGTTGTACGAGTGGATGGTTTTGCCTTTTGGTCTCTCGAATGCGTCGAGTACCTTCATGCGATTGATGAACCAGATGTTTCGTCCTTTCATCGGTAAATTCATGGTCGTTTATTTTGATGACATTCTTGTATATAATCGTAGCAAGGAGGAACACAATGACCACCTTAGATAGTTGTTCGAGATGTTTAGGGAACACCGTCTACTCGGGAACAGCAAAAAGTGCGAGTTCTCGACTTTCAAACTTATCTTTCTAGGGTACGTCATCTAAAGAGAAGATATTCAGGTAGACGAGAGTAAAGTCGCTGCTATTCGAGATTAGCCTGTTCCCACGACGGCTCATGACGTCCCAGCATCATTCTATCAAAGATTCATCAAGGACTTTAGCTCGATTGTAGCCCCGATGACGGAGTGTTTGAAGGGGACGACTTTCGAGTGGATGACTTTCGAGTGGACACCTATGGCTCAATCTAGTTCCGAGCTGCTCAAGAGTCGTTTGTGCGAAGCAACGATATTGGCATTTCCTGACTTCGAGAAGTTTGTTTGAAGTTAAGTGCGACGCCTCAGGAATAGGGATTGGAAGCAACTGTTGCATGAGGGTCGACCAATCTCATACTTCAGCGAGAAGTTAAATGGATCTCGACTGAATTACTCGACCTATGATAAGGAGTTTACGTATACTCGAGACATGGACACACTATTTGATGCCCAAGGAGTTCGTTCTTCATACTGATCATGAGTCGTTGAAGCATATTATTGTGCAGGCAAAGCTTAATCGATGGAATGCAAAATGGGCAGAATTTCGTCAATCATACACTTTCGTCTTGAAGCATAAGTAGGGAGTGAAGGATGTCGTAGCAGATGCCTTGTCAAGAAAATCAAATCTTATGGCCAGAATAGAATCGAAGTTGATTGGATTCGAGATGTTGAAAGAGTTGTACTCGAGTGATACAGACTTTGGAGAGGTGTATAAGAGATGTCTCAAGAAGCCTATTGAGCATTACCATCTGTCCGATGGCTTTCTATTTAGAGGAGTTAAGTTATGCATTCCTCGAAGCTCCATTCGGCTCACCTTATTCGAGAGGTACATGGAGGAGGACTCGCTGGTCACCTTGGAGTCGGGAAAACTCTTGAGATGTTTCAGGAGCATTTCTACTGGCCTCGAATGGCTAAGGACGTATTCAAGTTAGTCCGACGTTGGGCAACTTGTCAAAACGCAAAGAGTCACGTCGAGCCCGAAGGTCTCTATCCACCATTACCTATAGTTGAAGGTCCATGGGAGCATGTGAGCATGGATTTCGTCCTTAGATTACCCCACACACAACGACAGAAGGACTCGATCATGGTTGTTGTGGATTGGTTCTCGAAGATGGCTCACTTCATTGCTTGTAGGAAGACGGATGATGCTTCTCACGTGGCAGATCTTTATTTTCAAGAGATCGTTCGTCTGCATAGGGTCCCAATGTCGATCTTGTCGGATCGAGATGCCAAGTTTTTAAGCTACTTCTGGAAGATACTTTGGCTCAAACTCAGGGCAAAGCTATTGTTCAGTACCACTTGCCATCCACAGACAAATGGGCAAACTGAGGTCGTAAACAGGACTATGGGAGGCTTACTTTGACCTATGGTATCCAAGAATGAGAAGGATTGAGACATCAAACTCACTTAAGTTGAGTTCGCCTATAATCGATCCCCTCATTCGGCTACTCGAGCTACACCGTTCGAAGTAGTGTATGGTGTTAATTCGAGAATCCCAGTCGAGTTACTACCAATGCCTTGTAAAGGTATACTCGAGAAGGATGCGGGTCGAAAAGCTAAAGAGATGTTAAAGCTCCACATGAAAATTTGAATCCTTATTGTGCAACAAAATGAGAAGTACCAATCTAAGGGGTATCGTGGTCGAAAGGAGCGGATATTCCAACCAGGGGATCTTGTCTGGGTTCACTTGCGAAAGGAGAGGTTTCTCGCTAGGAGGAAGAATAAGCTCATGCCCAGGGCTGATAATCCTTTCCGAGTGATCGAGAGGATAAACAACAATGCTTATAAGATCGACTTACCAGTGGAGTTGTCCAGGATCTCGCATTGTATGAGGATGATGAGGAGCCCTTGATTGGAGGATAAATCTTCTTCAGCAAAGGGAGGATGATGTGAATTGGGTCAAACAAGGCCAAGTCGGGAGCAAGTCGAGAGGAGCACTCGAGACGGGAAGTACCTTCACGGTGCTGAAGTGGTCCAGATAATTCATCAAGTCGAGAAGACCGGAGTTCATCTCGAGATCAGCTGCAACTCGAGACCCGAGAACTCGAGAAAACTTCAAGACGGGCACAGCCGACTCCGGCCTAGACTCTTTAAATTAATAATGTTGGCTTGCTTTTAATTTACTTTTTGTTTTTTCCATTTTGGGTTTAATTGGGATTTAGGGTTAGCTCACTTTAGGTCTTCTATAAATAGGGCTCTTGCGTTTAGGTTTAGGGTGGCCCTTTTTAATATTTTACCCAAATTTGGCAGCCGTCAAGTTCTTCGTGAGCTTTGCGCAACTTCTCTTATCGTTTTGTTGATTCCAAGCGTGGTGAGATTTTATCAGAGCGTCCCCATAATTGTAGGTGTTTCTGTATCCTATTGTGCGGCGTTCAACCCTCGTGGCAGTCCCTATGGTGCTTAAGCTTGTATTCGTGACGGTCCGATTCCTATCCCTTTCGTTCGTTTCCGTTGGTTTCGTCGTTCTCGTTTCTTCAGTTTCGCCGTCGTCGTACCAATTCCCGTTTCCGCGGCTCGTATCGCATGACATCTATTGGTAGTGCAAAAACCTATAAGGTTCTGTGACAACCTTTTGCTACTACAAATATCTTTCAAATCTTGGAGTAGACCTTCTTGATCACGCTTAGGGTGGTCAGATTTGTAGAACGTTGATAGCAGAAGTATCAACCTTCTGCATCAACCTTTTGCTACTGTAGAAACCTTCTCAGGACTGGAAAGTCACATTCTAGATTTCGGTTGGTTGTTCGTTCATTAAGTAGTTCACTTTAAGATCTGTTGTGTACAAGGGTTCTGTAACTTACAGAAACCAAATATTCCGCTGCTGGGATCTATTAGTTGTAAAAATTCTAAAACAGTCATTACACTAATTCACCCTCCTCTTATTGTCATTGTTACATCAACAGAAAATCAAGAAGACATATTGGAATCTTGAACTCGGTAGACATGTAGTTGGCCTGGATGGTTCCCTCACTGAAAATAGGGGGAAGTAAGAGAGGACCCAATGTGAGCCTGGGACGTTCGTAGCAGAAAAAGGAACAATCGGCCTTCAGTCAGCATAATCGATGTATCAGTTGAAACGGACAACGTCAAAATAGTTCTCTTGGACATCAAGCACCATGTCTGAGAAAAAAGGAGATGTCGTCGTCGTTGAAACTGATTGAGTACAAAGGAGGTTAGCTGATTTTAGAAGAAGCACGGAGTTACACATCTCGTTCTAATCGAAAAGAAATTGAGAAAGAAAGGAATGTGTTATGTTGGCAAGCTTTTTAATTAAAGCTTATAGGACCCAATGTGATGAACAATAGGCAAAACGACGGCGTCTTTTGGGATGGAGGTTAAACATTTCGAGAAGGTGGAACGTTTCATCAGGAGATGATGATGCATTTCCAAATGATGATTAACCTTCTCATAAAGGAAGCATGCGTACATTGAAGTAATGATTCACATTAAATTGTCGTTTAGCTTAAACCGGGTAAATTTAAGGTTAGATGAAATGTGATGTCTCCCTTATCCCTAGGTAGACATCATGACCTAAAGGGGATAATGTTTATGCATAGAATATTCAAAGGTGGGCCGAAAAGAGAAGGCTCGTTTGTACAGCAAAAATGGGAATTCTGAGATTGACGAATCAAATATATGAACTCAAAATAGAGTATTGTTGTAACTTGATGAAGTAGTTAAGGTATCAAACCTCGATTTGAACAAAGTCCCTGAAAAGCAGGGTCCTTTGAATATAGGGATCTAACACACCTGTTAAATCTTATCAACGTCCCAAGAAATTTGACTTTTTATGGCAGTGTATAAATTGTCAAGAGTCATTTTAGAATTAGAAACGATCTATCAAAAGACCAAAATGACAGTTGATCGTTGTCGTCATTCCCTTTTGTTTGCTCCCCATTTCGTTTGTTAGGATGGTTGTAAGTTTACGTTTTATGTTCTTCAATCATGTAATCGTTTCGTATGAAATGTAAGTTAGTCAAGTATTCTTTTCTTTATGTTTGCATTTTAAATTTCATATGGCGACTACACACATAAATAGTACCCTTGTCGACCACACATGTAAGTAATGCCTTACAGGAACAAGGTTAACTGAAATATGAACTGTTGCATCACTACACCAACAAAATTACATCGGACATGAAATGTCGACAAGCATATTAAGCCGAAATTCATGCAAAATACATTTGGGTGCAACCATCATTAGCATTACCCTCTTACTACGAGGAGGAATGCAATATCGTCTCGTACATCTTGTAATTCATGCAAAACACATTTGGGTCCTTTAGTTTCACTATTTAAGAAAATTAGATTCTATTTTGTTTTTTCACAGTATAAACGCTTACATTGTTACTCGTCAATCAAATGAACTCCATCTCAAACGGAAGCCTCTAGCTCCTATAAAACATGGAGGAGGATTAGTTAACAAACTAAGTACGAATACCCTAATACATTCATCTAATTGTATCCTTGATTATCCATTCGTATAAAGCTCAAATTGAACTTTGTCTCGCGGATTCATCACACCCCGTCGGGCTCATGACCATGTAAGGATTACAGCTCACACACATAGATCTGCATTTAGGGTATGCCCATTTACAGCTCCTTCATTTGCTCCGCAAAGGCTTTTCCGCCTCGAGAATCCCTTGTCAACAATATATCGTGGTCATAGACCTTTCCATCCTATCACGTCGCCCATGAATTCCACTTTTCATTCTTGACTCCGACTGAAATTCTAGCCTAATGTCCAACCCTAAAGTTTTATCACTAAGGATTCCAAGAACATGTTTTATCATTCGAGTAAGTTCGGCCATGGACCCTCCCATCCACACCTCTCATTCCGGCATTCTTATGGCAGCCTCTTCTTAAGCCATTCCGCTTCCTTTTGGAGCTCATTATGAGGTGGATCCTCTCATCCATTCCCCCTACCCATTCGTCCTTAAGAAATAGTTCCTTAGGATACCACAGTATCGCACTATCTGCCTCAAATTGGACGCTACTTTTGGGCATTCGGCCCCCTTTGGCTATAGGAGCCTCATCAACGTTCTCCCATGCCTCTCATGCACACCCTTTTACCCATTTGACATAGCTCACTCTAGCTCATTCATCTGAATCTCCCTCCCCCTCATTTCGGGGAATGTTCCTCGTCCTCTTCGGACGAGCTAGTGACCATGTTCGACCTTAGTTCTATCCTGTCACAACGTATACATATTTAAGCACTTGTATGATAATGTTCGTCACATAGCGGAATCACCTCCACCACGGAACGTATCGTTCCTCACTCAAACTCCCAATGGAACGAGTAAAATCCGGTTGCCTCTTTCACCATTTCCTCCCCCCACATTATTTTTTTCATATACAAGTACGCGTACGGAAACGTCCATATATTCATAACACTCATAAATATGTACAAGGGACAACTGCTCAACTCTCAACATCTACCATAACGTGACCAGTCCTTAACATCACCCAATAGTAGAAGAACACCATAACAAGACTAAGGATCCAAGGGTGCCTTCCCTTACACTCTAAGGTTCAGTCTCCCCTTCCTCCTCAAGGGTCGGTCGTCCCATCCTTACCTTCTAAGGATGTTTCATACGCCCTCACCTTCCATCCAACTCGTCGATAACACGCACATAGTATCACACAATGAATAAGGACTATAAGGAAGTATGTTCGTTCTAAACAAGCGTAGGGGAAAAAGGGAGAGGGAGTCATACCTCCTTTCTTCCTCTAAAGCCCAAGAAGCCCTTAGTTCTTCCCTATTCCGGATAGCTTACCAATGGTGAACACCGTGACCATCTTACTGTCACGGATCATGCCCTCCTTCCTCATTTTCTTCTCGGATCCTTCTTCTCCTTAGCAACCTTTCATCGTCTCCCCTCCAAAGACCAGGAATTGTTATTAATTACATCTTAAAAGGGGTTTTGTATCACTATGCTTCAAGTCATGTGTACCACAAATACCCCTTTTTAGCTTCCTCCACAAGCCTTCGAAGGTGATAGGCTTCACTATTCATCTCTCCAATGGGCCTCATGTTATACTAAGAGGGGATGAATTAGTATTAAAGTCTAATTAAAGATTTTTCACTCCTTTTCGACAAACCCAGTAGCGGAAGAAAGCTTCTGTAAAACATAACGTTACGGAAAGGCTTCTATAAGGTATAATGTACAAAAATTTGCCTACATGCACTCTCACCCAGAATTTGGATGGTTATCAGTAAAATGAAACGTAGAAACAATTACAGAAGGTCATGCGCGATCAACCTTCTACAGCACATACCAAAAAGTTTTGCACTAAAAGTGATCCATTGCACGCGTTAACGTGACTAACAAATAGTAACCAGTTGTTGGATGTTTCCCTCGGGCAGTGTCCTCGCCTACACAGCAACGCGCTGCGACTTCCTTCAAAACTTTTCACTCCGGCGGCATCTCCACCTACAGAGCAACCCATTGCGACTTCCACAGGACTTTTCACTCCGGCGGCATCCCCACCTGCACAGCAATCTACTGCGACTTCCCTTGCCCGATCCCTAGACACAACGACTAAGCAGACACAAAACCCCTGCCCAAGGTTCTCCTGCGAAGTCCCTCGAAACGACTGCTAAACAGACACAGAACTCCTGCCAAAGTTTATCCTGCACGCACAGAACGCACCACAGAAGCTTATCAGCCCCTCAACTTCTGTGTTGCTAGGGTATATGCCCTTCCACAAACGTCTCCTACAGCCTCCAACCAAAAGTCCCTCGTGGCCCCTAGGTCAATCTCCTAGAAAACTTCATCAACATGTAGCCTTCTGTAGCTCACGTCCCTCGTGTGTGACTAACAAGACTCGAACCAACGAACTCATACAAGCTCTAGCTCACTTTAACGATTGTCAAAGGTATTTGATGTTTTCTACGCTTAAAAGGAAAACGAATAAAACATTGATATTAATTCCTTTAATAAGCAAGTGATGTCTTCCATTGGTAAATATCTGTTGGGGATGAGATCTGATTAAGAATAATCAAATACCCATAGATAAACATTGTAGAAGATTATGGCCTTCTATGAATGAAAATAATTAAAATTAATTTCCACAATTTATTTTAGCAGTGATGTCTATTTCAATGAATCTAGACAAATGACACATTTTTCTTATCCTAAGAAATATTATTAATGGAAGATATCATTCGCATAATATATAATATAAAATGTAGAACCTTCCATAAATAGGTAATTTATTTCCTTAAATTGAAAATATAGTATTCGTTTTATTTCTTTGATAAACAAATCATTTGATTTCGATCTATCCTGATCAATTTTGATAATTCTTATGGAATATTCACATTTAATTTCGTAATTATTCATTAATTACAAAAATATTTTATTACACAACGTTCTCATCAAAGAGTAGATTATATCGTATATAGGGTTGACTTCTGTTTCGCATAAGGCCAAGATTCATCGTCAAAACCATTTCAACACATCTTCTATGGTCCATGGCTTCCCTCTTCGGGGATTCCTTTTCTCCATGGGCTTCACTTACTATCTCGGGCATGGGCTCACAAGACAAAAGGGCCACGGCCTCTTTTCCTTTTCCGTTTGATGCAGCCCAAGCTTTCACTATTTTGTCCCCTCCTCTTCGTGTTGGAATGTGTTCGGCCACTACACGGTGGGACGTGGGTTTCATCAAGGGGCTCGAGTTTCTCTTCCCTCGCTCATAGTACTATGCTTTCTAAAACTTATAAGGATTATATTTAGATAGACGAAATCCCAAAAGTTCAGGTCATTACACTTACCATATCAAACCACTAATTAAAACATCCGCTGAGTAATTGAGCATGATCCTTTACTTTGCTTTAACCATGCTTACGTAATCGGAAGAAATTTATCCAACCGACACTTACGCTTCCCCATGAAACCAATAATTTAATATTTTTCTTAAACTAAGCTCAAATTCGAGGCGTTTTACAAATGAATAGAAACATCAAATGTAAAAAAAATATATATATATATCCAAAGTACCCCTTGCACTTTCCCAAAAACCACTAATTCAACATTCTGCTTAAAGGAAGCTAAAAAAAGCCAAGGGGTTCTACAAATGAATAGTAACAAAAAAACATGCATAAGACAAGTCACATGTATGAACAGTACAATGGCTATGTACAAAACCAAGAAACACATATACGAACAATATATTGATATATACGAAGACAAGGAAAATTGTGGTGAACGGTAAGTGGACAAATACGAAGACAATGGTCACATGTCTGAACAAGAAATCAAAATGTACGAAAAAAACGTGTCACATGTATTAACATTGTAATGACATGTCCCAAAATTACACGTGCATGTCTTAGTAATTAACTAACATGTACAAATAGTGAGTGCACATATACGAACGAGGTTCCGGCAAGTGCGAATAGTGAACCAACATGTACGAACAGTGAACCTACGTGTACGAATAATGAGAGTACGTGTATGAACAGTGATCAAACATATTTAAACAGTATCTCGGCATCCGCTCCGACATGTCCAAAATCACGGGAATCTCGTTACTTATAAATGGTTAAACAGTTGGCTGAACAATTGGGACTACGCTTTTGCAACCGTCGTTGCCCTTTCATCCTTAACAGATGGGGGAACCACTATCTAATCCGTCGCTTGTGTTAATTTCTCGTCCCCCTCGTCATTTGTACCTACTAACCGACGGTTTTCTTTTCTCCTGCTGGAAGATATCTTCGTAGAATTCTTCGTCTTGGTTATCAAAGATGGGTCTACCCTGATTTTGAACGGGTAAATTGTTCATGGTTTCTTTTACACCTGCATGAAGGAGGGCCCTTACAACGTCTTCATTGTCATACAGTGTGGGCTGGCGACACTTAGCCGGAAGCCTCGGAATCAGCCATCATCAGCAGAGTTTAACACAGGACCCCACCACCAAGAAAGATCAAATTGGTTTTGAGCTCTTTGGTCAAATGGAACAAAACAAATGTGCAATGAATAAGATTAGGTAGGGTTTGGTCTTTTAAAAGGGATGGTTGCAGGAGACCTCCTCCTCTTATTGGTATGGAGGGACAGATGTCAAAGCTGAAACTGAAACGAGGAAAAGTGATCAGGAAGCTAAGCTTATCACATGGCGACGTATCAACAGGGAATTTATGCTTTCTTCTGAGGAAAAGGGTTGTTCTGTCAGGGAAATATGTAATGATTCTCAACATTACTTTAGGGAAAGGCAACGTGGTGTTAAGACACATTTTTCCTGTTGGGATATATAAATCAAAGCCTGGTTCAGTTTCAGTGAAATAGAAAGTGACCGTGCCCCATGATGTGATTAACATCGTAACATAAAGACCCGGTCAACATAATATTATGAGTGGGTCGTAGAGCAAGGTTTGGGAGATTTAGTAAATCCATTGCATTCTAATTCAAAATTAGTGGGCGTGGATTAGTTACGGGTTACCCAAGAAAACCCACATCAACAACAACAACAACTGATCATGAAAAGCCAGCCTTCTTACTCTCTCTCTTTCTCTCGCCCAGAGATTGGGATAGGAGGAGAAAACTATTTACGAAAGAATGAATGGTTTGTCACCATTTTTCAAAGGCGTGTCACTCGGACCAAATGATGGCCCCTGTCCCTTTCCATTTCCCAGTAAATGTTGGATCCTTTGTCCTTCTTCATTTTCTTTTTCTTTATAATAATAACAATACAACAACGAAAGAACACAACCATAAAATAAATAGACCGGGTTAGATGAGCCGTCAAAATCCCAAGACTACACAAATCGGATGCATATCAAACGAAAGAAAGAAAAACCGATTGACAACTTCCCCTCCTCTCTCTCTCTCTCTCTCTCTCTCTCTCTATCATACCTACTACTACAATAACAACAACAACAACTAAATGATATAATATTAATTATTAATTCGGGGCGTCAAGAGGAGGAGTACCTGACCTGATCTCATCCCTCGTTTTTTTCGTTTTTAAGTTGAGACATATTCCGGTTAGCTCCAATGATGAGTCGGCCAAGAAAGCTCCCCGGAATTCACTCACGAATTTCTTGGGGTTCACTTCACCATCCGACCTGATTAACATTTGTAAATTTCAATGTTGGATAGTACGTTGTTTTGTGTCGCTCCCTCCCCTCCACAAAATAAACAAAAAAGCTCTCTCTCTCTCTCTCTAACTCTCTCACTCACGTTACAGCTAAAGAGTCGTTAATATACTATTCACTAAGATTTCGTGGCAACAGCTCCTCGTTTCACGAATCCGCAAGGTCCATCTTCAAAAACAAGGGTAAAGCTACAACGCTAGAACCTCAGCTTCAGCTGCCGCTAATATTCTCGCTTTATTTTTAGGGTTATGGGGCAATTGGTATAAAAGTAAATTTATTTCCCACACGCCATCGAAATATTATCATATTAGTTGTAAAGAAACTTTCGAGGTAAATAATTACCGATTTATATCCGAGTATTTGAACCCAGTGTCTCTAATATCAGATAAAAAAACTTTAAATATTAACCTAAAAGTTTAAATTAGTAGGTGAAAATTTGATTTATGTTACATAGTTAAACTTGCTAAAGTACTTCCTCAGTGAACGTGGGCTGATATATCCATTTATGAGTCAGAACAACTTTTTTGTCCAAAACAACCCCATTTTGGCCGTTCTTAAAGACACGGGACTCCCCCCGCCAACCTGAATAAATCAGATTGTTAGAGGTGGAGAAAATCATTGCCTCACTACGTCACAAAATCGAACCGAAACTAAATTCGAGACTCGACAGAGATGATTTTATTAGCATCCTGAATTCGGGACAAAGGGTAACATTTCGTGATTCTTTTCTTATTTTATTAAATATCATTTTGAAACAGAATCAAGAAAAGGTAAAATGTGTTGAAAATGAAAATGAAAATATATAGTATGTCACGCTTTCACGTAAAAGTTCGAGTTTTTAGGACAGTTGACGTTTACTGTTGTAGCCTATCTTGATGGTGTTCCAACCCACGAGGATGTAATTAATGGCATTAACAGGAGAGGTGAGGGGAACAAGGGGTTTGTCCAAAAACATTATTTGGGATGTGGGTGATGGCGAAGAAATAGTCAAACAGTATGTTATATTTGTTCGGGCGGGGGGAGGAGGAGGATATTTATACTAACTCTCTCCTTCCTTAGGTTTGTGTAAATGTTTAGGTTGTCCGACTTGAATAAAAGATATTTGTAGCTGTGGGAGTCTTATATCAACATAATTGGGATTGGGTAGTTGTGATCTTTCTTCAAAAGGGACTAGGAAAGGTTAATGTAAGGAATAGGTGGTGGGATGATGCATCATGGTTTTCAACTATTCATCATGAAGGTAGAAGGATGTTTTCAGCTTTTTCCAACTAACTCAGATTTAATATTACGCCCTTTTCCATCTACTGCTTCAAAGGATCCCAAAAGAAACACCCACCCAATGCAAAGAAAGAGTCATCGTCTCTTTCCTCGACCATTCTGATCAAAAACATGTGGCGGCAGTAGCTACAAATGGGAGGAGGTGTTTGATTTCGTGGGGTTTTGGGACTTCAACTCTTTCAAGAATTCAAGAAAGCATGAATGTATGTATGGGTTTTCCCCGCGGGATTCACTTGTGAAGTTCAATGTTCCGATCAAAGATCATGCCATTATTATATGATATCAAAAGTAAGTAGTCCCCGGAAACAGAGAGAGCAGCCAAAACTACCATATTCTTTTTCTTAGCTGGGTATTTTATTGGAAGCCCATACAACGGGGACTCAAATATTATTCACTTATCTCAATTCGACTTGATCATGAACTTAATATTATCAGCATGTGATAGACTCGCCCGACCGCCCCAATCGAAGTCGACTACCTCACGTTCACTTTGTATGGATGGATGAAGCAGCTTTCCGACCACTTCTCTCCGGCTATTCTCATCTCTCTTCCTTCTCTTTTTAATTTAGTAGGCATGCATTGTTGGAACAACAATTTTTGTTATCAGTATATTAATTGGGGCATCATTATTTGAAGGTTGAGGTTGAGTTTGTTTGTTTTTTTATTTTTTACTAAATGAAGGCAGGCATGAGTTTTGATTCATGTCAAGTCATCATTACGAAGTTAGGCTAAATAAACGAGTTGCGGGGACCACCTTTGGAATAAGTCCTTGAGATTTCAAGTCTGGTAATAATATCAGCCATATCTACTCGAAATTATCAGAAAAGAATAGGGGTTGGAGATCCTCGTTTCTTTCAAGTTTAAACCCCACCCAAGAAGAAAAATCAACTGAAATTGGTTGGACAATGCACATTTGTCTGACCCAAAATCCATATGACGATGAACCTTCACAATCTCAAGTCCTAATTCTCTCCTTTCTTTTGTTTTAGTTTCACTCAATATGAATAGAAATGTTAGTAAGTTCTTGGGTTACGGCATGCTGATCTGACCGTCTCTATTAACTTTATTAATTAGATTGACTGTGTATCCTCTTGCATAATTCTCTAATAAAACAACGTTACTTCTTTTAATGCCTTGTCAGCGAGAAGACAAAAGGGGAGAACACATAATTGTAGGTAAGTGAAGTTCATAAGAAGTTGGAAAAAGAAACCCCCCTCCATTGATTTTGATTATGATAAATACAATCCTTGAACCCGATCGTTCATTTTTAAGCAAAAGTTGAGAGAGGATGATTTTTACCAAAAGTATTGATGTCCGAGTGCCTATATTTGCCACGTATGCTATATTTCCCCACCTACGAAGCCTCTTTAATTAAGCGTGTCGGGCATCCCCTAAAATAGATACAAAAGAGAGAGAGGGAAATAGACAACCTCCATCAAAGTCCCCCTTGATTGGTTAAACTATTTCCTGGGCAAACGTATCATCATCACATGAATTGAAATCCCACCCATTAATCAAGCTTTTCCTTCCATTTTCAGTTGTTCCCTGTTCATTTTTTTTTTTTCTTTTTTTTTTTTTGAGATTGCAAGTCACAGTCCTCCCTCAAAGAGAGCGGGAGAGTGAAGCTTGACCATGAAATCAAGAACAAGAGATGACCAGTCCTTGGAACAAACTGGAGGGACGTCCTTGTAACCGGCTCTAATTTCTCAGCTTTTGATTTAAACGTTGCCCCGGTTAAAGATTAACTCATATAATTTTCGGAAAACAATGCAAAAATATACGCATGTTCCTACATTTTGGTGGAAAAGAATAATGTAAATGGCTTGACATTGTTTCCTTACGAAGTCAATGGCATACTTGTATATATTTTATTTTAATTTTTAAGGGGGAGGGAAGCAATATACCAAAGAGCAAAATTCAAATTTGGCTCCACGAATTTTATATAAATAATTGTCGTACGAAACCAACAAAAGTGACTTCTCATCCACAGTCCTGAATAAACCAAAGCCCTTCCACTAAAAAACCTTTCTTATTTATCTTTCCCCACAAGTTAGTTTAGCTTCTTCAAGATTTCATCTATATAAACCCAAAGCATGACAAGTGTCGTGATTGAAATCTTAATGCCTGATGGTACAGATCGGCATCTCCGGAGCCGCTGCCACCGCCATGGTTGAGTCCGGCACCGACTCAGGATCAGGAGACGAGGCAAGGAACTGCCCTCGCGGTCACTGGAGACCCGCCGAGGACGAAAAGCTCCGGCGGCTCGTTGAGCAGTTCGGTGCCCAGAACTGGAATTCTATAGCCGATAAGCTTCAAGGGAGATCAGGCAAGCATTTTTATAGTATAACTGGGTTTTATAACCATGTTTCATAACAGAGGTTTGTGCTCTCAATTTAATACTTTTTTTTTTTTAAATTTTCAGGCAAGAGCTGTAGGTTGAGATGGTTTAATCAGCTCGACCCTAGAATCAACAGGCGACCGTTCACAGAGGAAGAAGAAGAGAGGTTACTAGCTGCTCACAGCATCCATGGAAACAAATGGGCGCTCATTGCTCAGTTATTCCCCGGTCGAACTGATAATGCCGTAAAGAATCACTGGCACGTTATAATGGCTAGGAAGCAACGAGAGCAGTCCAAGATTTGTCGGAAAAGGAGCCACGATGAAGATAATGGGCAAGAACACCCCAGAATTAGCATCTCCCCGTATTCGAAGGTCATAGAAGTGAACCGGAGATCCAAGTCACAAGATAAAGAAGGATCGACTCCAAATCACGGATTTCAGACAAAATATCTGAAGTTTCAGTGTCCCCCTCAGGATAGATCTCACTGGAGTACTTCTGCACGATCATCCTCAATCTCATACCCTCATCTGCTGGCTTCAACTTGGGATTTCGCTGGACGAACATTGGTAATGACTGGGCCAACTGCGCCCTCTTCCTCAATGGATTCGTTGCTGCAAGAGAGGAGAGGTCTATACAATGCTCGTTATGGCCCCAACCATCTTCGTGGAGACACTGGTGACTCGAGATCAATATCCGGGAAAAATTTAAGCCTCGATAGAGTTGGTGCCGTGGGGATCATGAAAAATAACAGGAGGGTCGTGTCTAGCCCGTTTGGTCTTATCAGTTTGGTGGGCGATCATCATGCCGGAGATGCAGACACAGTTGGGAGGCTGGGTATGGGGGGGACCGACCGTGACGAGCTGTCGAGATTAGGGGTTGCTGTTGCGACTCCCTCGGATGAAAGACGAGGGGAAGGGGATTTCAGGGGTGATGTCCCGTTCATAGATTTCCTCGGGGTGGGGATTCCTTCCTAGCCGTCGGGAGTGGCAACACCGTCATCTAAAAACGCAGTAGAAATTTGCATGGTGTACGGAGAGAGCAAGTGGTGGGCTCTCCATTAAGGATAGTTTTAGTTTCTAGGGCTTAGGATTACAAACAAGAAAATTGAATATCAGATGGCTTCACTTATTCTTTGAGTTATATGATAATGTGGTGGATGTAAAGGGAGTGTGAATAGTAATACTCCCTTCTTGATGATGGTGATTTTCAGGTAATGTAAAGAATGTGGAAAGCGCTTTTCTTCTTACGTTTGTTTTGGCCTCAATTTTGTTTTTCTAAAATTGGTTTTGCTTTAATAAATAATGTCTGCCATAAATGAGAGCATCCGAAAATGAATACTCCCATAAATTATTGTTGAGTAAAATATTGGTGAGTGGGGCATATTTTGAAAATTAAATTAGAAAAATTGTTAATTAAGAACGCCTCACAGATGAAACCTCCTTTTCCTCGACATCTAACTTTTGTTTCCTATTTCTTCTTCAAAAGGTCGAGCCTTTTAAACTAAAAATAAAAGACAGAGATGAGAACTCAATACAAGGGACAATATTTTGAGATATATATTTAAGAAATAAAAGTTTCTGGATCTAATAATAAGTGGAATTGTGGACATTGTAAAGTATCAGGCCACCACCAAGGAAGCACGAGCCTGCTTAAAATGTGTACGGATACAACAACAGCACCATCACAGACGAACGTGAGGTTGAACAACAATACGTGCGAATATAAAATAAGCCACCGGAATGATGTGCGTTCGGATAATCTCGTCAATTTCGGAGTCCGTCGAACGATAAGAGAAGGAAAAAAACTTGAAAGAGCTTCCTGAGTTTTTTATTCAAATAGTAGATGCCCCTTCACGAGCACAGGACGAGAGCTTATAAAAGATTCTCGAAAGACAACAACGAAAATAAAAGTGTTGACACACATAAATTCCTAGGCTTGGTCCCTAGTGGGCCAATCAACGAAGTCCAGGAAATGCGATACCCGAGAAGCCGCTCGAGCACCGAGAGACATCTTGCTCGAGAAGCAGTCTGCTCGAGAAGCAGCTGATGAGCTCGATGGGTAAGATCAATCATACTCGAGAGCCTCACTTAGCCACGATCCCGGAGTGCTCCCAAGCGTACAACTAAGCCACGATCAAGAAAAGGGACACGTGGCAAACCCGGAAAAGATTAACAAGATACGATGTGCATGTCCCCTATAGAATATGAGATAGATCGTGCACACGATCTGAAAAGATTCTGAGTCTGCAGAATAACCGCAACAGAAAGATCTTGAGCTATAAAAGGGTCGCGACAGACAACCACAGAAACACACAACAACTCAAACACTGACTCAAGTCTTTTAGCCTTTACTTTTTATCTGTCCTTTACCTTTCAACCTCAGCACTGTTGATTCTGTCCGGTGTCGTTGACGTTCTCCGCTAACTCTCAGCGTCGTTGATTCTGTCCGACGTTACGGTCCACCCTCGGTGTTGTTGATCCCTTTCGGTGCCGTTGACCTGTCACCACTTCGACTCCGCCCGTGACACCGTTGATCTTGTCCGGTGTCGCGCTCCACCCTCGGTGCTGTTGATCAAGTCCGGCATCGTTGACGTACTCGGCGCTCCACAAGGGTGAATTCTACGAAAGGAGTTCGCCTCGACCGTCTTCCGTCCTCCTTCGACCGTCGTTAAGCGTCACTAAGTCTTTTTCTGTTGTTTATCGTTCGAGTGATGTCTGTAAGTATCGCGCAGTAAGCTTAATTCCGTCGCATTAAATTTCGGTGTCTTGTCTACTTGTTATATTTGCATTCATCCACTTTTCGGTGTACAACACCAAACGCTGTAAATTCAGTACCGTTGTATTAAATTCTGGTGTTGCGTTTACTTTCACTTTACGGCGACCACATTCACTGTAAAATTCGACACGTGTTGCAGGGATGTTTGTACTAAAGGGATTACCGACAAGATTGGAGGTGCATGTGTCGTTCTCAGGTTACGTGTTGTCATAGCAGAAACCATTGGATTGTACCCTTCGACCAGTTGTCATCCGCTCGAGAGTTTCATACAACATCTTGTTGACTCCTGTTGCTTTGGCTCAATTAGATTCTCGTCGACGAATGGGGTTTTCTCGACGTGAATCAACTACTCCAACAAATTGAAGGTTGTTTGTCGCTCGATTGACTCACTCGAGTAAAACCCAAGTCCAATTCCATCGCTCGAGTTGATCCTTCTGGCATCACTTTTAAAGGACTTCCTTTTCTTGGTGTTTTTTATTTTAATTCATTCTTGTACAATGATAGATAATGGCGAGACTGATATTCTCGAAGGTCATCCTCTATGTTTGGTCAGGAAGAAAATATTATACAAAATCCATTATTGTTGATAGTGTAGGTTTGATTGGACTTCAATCTCATGGTTTTTCCTCTCACATCGAGTGGTTTTCCACGTGAAATCCGCGGTGCTTCTTTTTATCTTTCTCTTGCAGTTGGTATTACATATTTTGGTTGTTCTCCAGAGGACGTTTAGATATATTACTCCGTTGGAGTTAGTGTTGAGTTAATGGTTGTTGTACTAAACCGAAGTGTCGTTGTTTCTGTTTGATCGACACAAGTCTAAGACGGCTTTTGTGTCGCACATCTCAACAAATTGGTGTCAAAGCTAAGTTGTCATATTGACAAGTATGTTAAGTGAATGGGAAATAAAACGACCAGTAACACCATGATAAAGTGTACTGCTTCAAACTACTCTATGTGGAAGCCGTGAATGAAGAACATCTTATGTTGCAGAGATTTACATGATCCTATTGAAGATTGCAATCCCAATACAATGTCTCATGAGGACTGGAAGAAACTTTACAGAGAGACGGTCGGATTTATCGGGAGAGGATTAATAAATAACATCTTCTACCATGTTTCATAGACAATAAATGCACATGCTCTGTGGGAGAAGTTGAAGAATCTATATGAGAGGAAGATTCCTCAAAACAAGACTTCACCAATCAAGAGACTTGTTTATATGTGATATAAAGATGGGTCGAGCATATCGGAGCACATGAGCATGTTTCAAGAAATTGTGAATTAGATGGCAAACCTCGATATTCCAATCAACGATGAATTGCAATCATGTCTGTTGTCTTGTACATTAACGGAGAGTTGGGAGACTTTGGTTGTTACTCTCAATAATTCATCTCCAAATGGGAAGTTGAATATGGAGCGAGTCATAGAAAGCTTACTTATGAAGAAACTCAACGAGTTAAGCAAGGTAATGGAGCGAGTCATAGAAAGCTTACTTATGAAGAAACTCAACGAGTTAAGCAAGGTAATGGAGCGAGTCATAGAAAGCTTACTTATGAAGAAACTCAACGAGTTAAGCAAGGTTTTACTCCCTACTCTGAAGCACTTGTGATAGAGAGGCGAGGAAGGAGTCGAAATAGAAGCTCTCCTTATTTTAAGAGGAGGTCTAAGTCCATAAATGAAATTAAATGTTATCATTGTGGCAAGTTCGATCACATTAAGAGAGAGTGCAAAATCTTCAGGAGGGTGACCTTAAAATAGAAAGGCGTAGAAAGTACCCAAAGGAAACTGAAACAGCTGCTCTTGTTCTTGATGGTGATGTTGTCATTCTTTCTTATGAAACTTCTATTAATCTCACATGTCACGACTCTATTTGGTTCATTAACTCTATTGGTTCTTTTCATGCGACTTTTATGCATGATTATTTTACATCTTATGTTGCTAGTGATTATGGTAGGGAAGGGATGGGAATAAAGTTGTTGTGAATATTATTGTCGTAGAATATTTTTGCTTGGAAAGTGATTTTGTCTATAGATTATGTTGAGAAATGTTCTACATGTACCAGATATGCGCCTTCAGTTGTCTCCACTTGCGTTCTTAATTATGAATGTTACGTTAGCAGCTTCAGTAATAATGTGGAAGGTGACCCGAGGAAACCTCATTATTGCTAAAGAGAAGAAGTCCAACAATTTATCTATGACTTATGCCGAGTTGATGAAGAAGAGGTCAATATCTTTGAAGATTCCTCTTTTGAGTTGCGGCATACACAACTTGGTCGCTTGAGTGAAAAGGGACTTTGTATCCTCATGAAGAAGTAGCTACTCCCAATTATTGGTATATCTCTTAAGACTAGTATTATTGTCTTGCGGGTAACTTGCAATTATTGGCATTTCAGAGGTTATATCCTTCTGAGAGATCACATGGGTCTGATCTTATCCACACATATGACTGCTCTTTGGTTGATAGATCTCTTAGACGTGCTTTGTATTTTGTTTGATGACCATTCTCTGAAGTGCGGGCTTATTTCTTGTGATCTAAAGATTAGGTACTTAAATTGTGTTCATGCTTCAATTGAGAGACAGACTGGCAGAAAACTGAAATGTGTTCAAGCAAATAATGGCGGTGGGTACCGAAGTCTATTTGAGCATTGTTGTCCAGAACATTGAATTAGGCTTGAGAAGACAGGACCGAAGACACCTGAGCAAAATGGACTTGCTAAAAAAATGAATCGCACTATAAAGGAGCGAATCTGATGCATGCTTTCTCTTGTTAAACTTTCAAAATCCTTTCTGGGGTGAAGTTTTGCTTAGTATAGTGTACTTGATTAACTTTCACTTTCATTTCCTCTTTGTTTTGATATTCTAAAGAGTGCGTGGACAAGGAAGGATGTATCCTGTGATCATTTGAGGATATTTGGTAATAGAACATTCATTCATGTCCCTAAAGATGAAAGAGCCATCCGAAGTCAAAGCAATGCATTTTTCTAAGGTATGGACAAGAAGAGTTTGGCTACATATTATGAGACATTGTAGAAAGGTAAATAGTCGAAAGCAAAGATGAAGTGTTCTAAGAACATCAGACTCTTGAGGATTGAGAAAAGCCAAAACAAGAAGGTGCCTGCAGAAGCAACCGTCGATTTGAGTTCAGTAACTTTTATGCCCTCTACTACGACAGAGAACCAAACGAATGATGTTATATCTGATGAGCCTATAGTTGAGGTCTTGGATGATACAGTTGAGCCTCAAGTTGATTTGGGACAATCGATCGGAGAGCGTCGACCGTATCAGAGATATTCTTCACATGATTATGTATTGCTTACTACCAGGGGAAAGCCAGAATGTTTAGATGAGACTATATTGGATAAGCAAAAGGAGAAGTGGATGAGAGCCATGCAAGATGAGATGAGATCCTTGCATTAGAACGACACTTTTTTTGAACTGATGAAGCTGCCTAAAGGTAAGAGAGTATTCAAGAACAAATGGGTGTACAAATTGAAGCAAATGACAGTGGTTAATAATAGAGATTGTACGAACGTTGCTTTCTTGACTTCGCAGGCGCGTGGTGGCTGTTTGGATGACACAGGTATTCGAGGTCCACTCCCCCATAGCTTCTTCCTCCAATCGGGGCCTCGACTCGAACGTTGAGGCATTACGGAAGGTGGCCGAGGTGAGCCCTCCCTTGGCTATTAGACGGACCGTCGAGGCATTCCTCCAATCGTCTCTTCATTCCCCTATGAGAAAGTAGAAAGTGACGAGTGAAAAGTTGCGCATCACCCCATCTAGGATTATTCAAGAGGATCAGGGAGCAGCTTGTATCGTCTTCCTCTCATCCATGATAGCTTCGTAAAAACAATATGTTGTTGTTTAACCTATGTAATATATTACGAAGTCGCCACTGAATTAGTTTTATAAAACAGTTTAAGTCGGACAAATAATTGGTTCGGGGATTCCGATTTACTAACTTTTATAATATAAACTGCGAAGATGTGGCATTTGCTCTAAACAATATTTTTGCTTATCGGCTTTGGACCCGATGCAGGTGTCATCCGGACTAATGTTACTGGTTTATGGGCGTTGGAACCGATTCGGGGCGTTGGAACCGATTTGGGGTTTTGGGCCTAAACTCGTGTTCATTTGATTTGCAACCATCATGAAACCTAAAGCATATAAGCTTATCAACAGGTACCACAACAACAGATAAAGAATTTAGATCAAAGGGTCGGGGAAGAGTGGTGACCACAGACTTATACACTCGCGTCGTGGCCCATTACAAGTGTAGAGGAAATTTTGGGGAGGCCTACAACTTCTTTTGTGCCTTAGGCCTGACCGAGATGGCTTTGCATCGACCAGGCTCGTCAGTTGGGCCTGCTCAAGTCAAGCATTTCCACAATGGGTCCCCCGCGTGCCATCACGTCTTGAGCACCGTCTTTGGAGATTCCTTCAATGGTGTCCGAAAAATGCTTTTATGTTGATGAAGGGGCATCGATGCCCAATACCTCCTCCACATGGTCAAAGCCCTACGAATGTGGAGAAGAATCAAAAGTAGGATGTTTTAAGCAAAATACGACAAAGCAAATTGATGTAGGGTTGAAAGGACATGCATAGGTGGTCAATATTCGACGGACTAAAAATTGATCAAAATGACCTCGAATCGAGATGGTCGAAACATGAATGTTGTAGGTCGACAAGAGATGAAGCTAATTGAACTTGTCTCGAGTTAAACAATCTTCTATATTTAAAGTTATGCACAAAACACCAAAGGAGTGTTCGTTCTCGAGTACAGAACCACAATATTCTCTACGTCGACATTCGATGGGCTAAAAGTCAACCAAGACGATCTTGTATCAAGATGGTCGAAACATGAAAGTTGTATGCGGACAAGAGAGAAACCTAACACAATTTGTCTGGAGTTAACCTTCTATGGCCAAAGTTATGCCCAAAACACAAAAGGAATGTATGTTCTTCAATACAAAACCATTGCATTATGTACGTCGACCTTCAACTGGCTAAAGGTTGATCAAGACGACCTCAAATCAATTTGGTCAAAACAGAAAAGTTGGAGGCTGACGACAGAGGGTGCTAACCCAACTTGTCTTGAGTTAAACCCTTCATGGCCAAAGTTATGCCCAAAACACCGAAGAAGTGTTTGTTCTTGAGTAAAACACTGTTGCATTCTCTATGTCGACTTGTGACAGGCTTAAGGTTGATCAAAACAACTTTGAATCGAGACATTCAAAAATGAAAGCTGTAGCCCGACAAGGAATGAAACTAACTTGTGCATTTTGTACGTGGACCTTCAACGGGCTAAAAGTCAGCCAAGATGACCTCGAATTGAGATGGTCAAAACTTGAAAGTTGTAATTAACAAGATGCCTCGAGTTAAACAACTCTCTATAGCCAAAGTTATGCCCAAAACTCTACAGGATCGTCTATTCTCGAGTATAAAATCGTTGCATTCTACACGTCAACTTTCGACGTGCTAAAAGTCGACCAAGACGACCTCAAATCAAGATGGTAAAAACATGAAAGCTGTAAATAAGCGAGCGAGGCAACTATCCCAACTAGTTTCAATTCGAATGACTTTTGATGCTTGAGTTATGACCAAAACATTGAAGTAGCCTTCCCGTTCATGTATAGAATCAGACTATTTTAATGATTTAGCTTCCAAAGGGCAAAACTCAACTGAGAAAGCGTCAAATGAAAAGGTTCAAAGCACAAAAGCAGAAGATAAGTTGAAAAGGTATTGACCCCAAGTGATTTCATGTGAATCCAAGTTTTGTAGACCAATTTAAGCCTAATAGGGTGCGACTGCTTGCCTCGCGAATACACAAAACATGACAAATTCAATCTTCATCATTCAAGGACCAAATACATCTCTTAAGCATGACCATTTGAAGTGTTCTCAACAGGAAAGTTGTTCCCTATCAAGAAAGGAAGAGGATGGGACTGACTTGGCTCGATTTCGTCGTTGGACGAAAGAGTAACGCCTCTGGGAATGAACCATCTTCGCCTTGTTTCTCACTCCTCACTTTCGATAATTCTGAGCTCATCGGTAAAGGTGTGATCATGCATATTTGTGCTGAAACAAACGTAAAGAGGATTCGGTCATCATGATGAATGTCATATATGCACGTTAAGCTAGTTAATATGTGAGATAAGATCTCGCCGAGGATTGCCTCACCTCGGGATGGCTCGAGGAGGAAAGGGAATGTCGTGGTGTCCGTGACGGACTGCCTTGGAGCTCGTCCTTGTCGAGCTTGGGTTGGTTAGAGGGGTTCCCACAAGAGGATTACTTTACCTTGGCGAGGAGGTCTTGAGGTAACAACCGAAGATGATGGTGAGCTTTATTGACATTCTTTTCTCTCGAGAGCTTGGAGGTGGAGGGAGACGAAGTGTGTAAACTCTAGAAGCCGACCCTCCCCCCCGCCCTTTTTTGTCTTTGAGCTTCCGCTCTGTGCTCTCTTTTTTTGGACCAGACTCAAATCCCTTCCGGTGGAGAAAATCGTCCTTGCCTTCAAGGGTTTAAGCTGTTGGTGGGAAGGAAAATTAAATCTCCACCAGAAAATAGCAAATCGTCCTCTTGATTGGAGATTTTGTTTTATGTGTGGGGGATTATTTTTCTGTAGTCCATTAATGAATGGCTAAATCCCCCTCTTTTTTGCCTTTGTTATTATCGGTTGAGGGTCTAAGATGTGTGACCGTTTCCCCTCTTTTTTAAATGGATAGAGAAATCGCCGAATGAGTCTTCTAATTTTGTTTTCCTTCTCAAACTCGTCTGGACTTAAATGAAAAACCTAAAATTCACTGATTGGTCCCTGAACTAACTAATTCACCATTTGGGGGATCTACATAGAAATAAACATGGTTTGTTGTGAAAGGATTCAATTAGAAGAAAGACCTCGGTTTTGATAAGATATTTTCTCTCATGGTCAAGATGTATTTTGAGTTGTTCTTGGTTTGATGGTTGGGGATTGAACAACATGATGTAAAGATCGCATTCCTTCATGGTGATTTAGATGAAGAGGTCTACATAAATCGGCCACAATGATTTGTTGTGAGCGGAAAGGTGGACCTTATCTGTAAGCTAAAGAAGAGCTTGTACGGTCTTAAGTAGGCGCCGAGATAGTGGTATTGAAATTGACTCCTTTATGACTAACGATGGGCATGAAAGAACGTATTATGGTCATTCTGTTTATGTGAAACAATTGTCGATGCTGATTTTGTTACTATTTTGCTTTATGTATATGATAAATTGATTGTCTGACATGATATTGCAAAGATTTCATCTTTAAAAGTATATTTGAGCAAGTCATTTACAATGAAAGACTTGGGCCAGCAAAGTAGATATTTGGTATGAGGATTGCTCGTGATAGGAAGAGAGGCAAAACTTTGGCTATCTTAGGACTGATATGTCAAAAACGTTTTGCAGAGATTCTATATGAGTGGATGCAAAATAGTTGTTGTTCCACTTGCGGGTTATTTCAAGTTGATTACTTCTCAATGCCTTCGACTGATATGGATAAAGAATACATGGGTAAAGCTTTTTATGCATCGGTAGTGGGAAATTTGATGTATGTCATGGTGTGGACACAACCAGAAGTTGCTCATGCAGTTGGTGTTGTGACTCGATTTCTATCAAAACTTGGAAAAGAACATTGGATTACAATTAAGTGGATTATGAGGTACCTAAAAGGTGCTTCTCGATTTTGCTTATGCTTTGAAATTGATGAACTAGTCTTAATTGGTTATGTAGATGCATACATGGCTAGTGATATTGATTCGAGAAAATCTTCGTTAGGCTATGGGGGCTATTTGATGACTTTGTCGGGGGAGCAGTGTCATGACAGTCCAGATTACAAGAATGCGTAGCTTTATGGGTTTAGGGTTTAGAGGGAGATTTATCTTCCATAGAGGCCGAATACATTGTTATCACTGAAGCAGGTAAAGAATTTATATGGCTAAAGAGGTTCTTACTTGAGCTAGGTATTGAGCAGGAGAGTAATGTTCTTCACAGTGACGGTCAGAGTGCTATCAATCTCGACAAGAATCGACCTTTCGCTTACGGTCGAACCATATTCATGTCCGATATCATTGGATTCAAAATGAATTAGTGATGTAGACATTATGACTTGAGAAAATCCATACTAATGAGAATACACCAGATATGATGATGAGGACCTTGTCTACAATGAAGTTCATATTTTCCCAAGACGAAACTGGCACGATTGAGTCTCCCACATGGACTTGAGAGGGAGATTTGTTGGATTTTCAAGCCCACATGGGCCCAACCCAAATCAAATGATGTTAAAATGTGGGATTGTAATCCCAGAGGCTTGCGGTGAAAGTCAAAAGAAAAGAAAAAGGAGAGGAGACAGATGTGAGACATCAGAGAAGAAACTTTACGGTATTGGTCCTCACGACGAGAACTCCACATTGATGTTTGAATCGTCATGCGATGTCATCATTTCTTCTTTGGATTTAGTGGTGCTCTGAAGAAGGAAATCCTTTTCATGGTGTTTTGGCCGTAATTCATCCTTGTGCGATGATGGTTAATGTTAGGGGGAATCAAGATTGATATTCTCGAAGGTGATCCTCTATATTCGACTAGGGAAGAAAATATTGTACATAACCCATTATTGTTAATAGTGGAAATTTGGGTTGATTCGAGAGGTTTTCCAATAAATAGTGGTGTCTCTTTTTATTTTTCTCTTGTGGTTGGTGTTACTTATTTTGGTTGGTATTCGTAGGACATCGGAATATATTACTCTGTTGGAGTTGGTGCTAAGATGTTGGTTGTTGTGGTATAGTCGAAGTGTCGTTGCTTTCTGTTTGATCGGCACATGTCTGAGATGGATTCTGAGTCGCACATCGCCACAAAGAGTTTGCTACTTAATAATGGACAAAATATTTTTGGGGCATACAAAAAAAAACATACTTGCAATAATTCTGTCTTTTTTACTCTCATTGGGGTGGATAAGGCTAAGAACTCGTGCTTTATGAAGCATGGTGGCGTTGTTCGTACAATTATACGAAACAACGGCTTAATGTTTCGCCTTTATGAAATTTTTCTTTTGTAAAAGGTTGAGAGGCTTCGTAATAGATTTATACAGATGTATAGGTTTGTACGAAAATATCGTCAATGGGCTTCATATAACCATACGAAATAGTTAAATATGAAATAATGAAATGTACAAAATAGTTACGTAGTGGCTGAGAGGCATCGTAATTATTTCATGCAAATGTATAGGCTTTTACAAAAGATCGTCAATGAGCTTCATACAGTTGTACAAAGTTTGTGGGCCTTTTACGAGAACGATTGTACAATTGTGTGAAATTGTTTCGTTACGAAACAATTATAATAAATTCAAACATAAGTACTAGTGTCTTTTTACGAAGCACGTTGGCCTTTTACACAAACGTTACGTATAATTGTTACAAAATAATTACGTAAAGTATGAATATGTTATGAAATTTTTACTATTACGGATCGTACAATTGTACAAAGCCGATTAAAAAAATGAATTTATGATATTATTATTATATATATAAATTTATTAAATTATGGAAGATGGTTGTGACAACCAAACCAAATTGGGAGTAGTGAAGTGGAGAAGTTGTATCAAGGGGAAGTAAATGAAAAGGGGGGGTTTGGCGATGGAACTGGAAACGATCATATGTAACTCATAGATCTTCTTTAAATATTTGGATTGTGCAAAAGTGGTAATAAGTGGTAAACGATGGCATCAAGAAAAGGCAGCTCCATGCCTTGATGGGCTGTTTATGCGGCCAGTTCATTTTCGAAAACAGGAGGCCCAGACAAAACACCCCAGGGCCTCCCAAACTACAAGGTATAGAGTGTTGTTTCGTATTCTATTAATAATTTTAAGTATTTTACACGGGCGGTGTCATCGGGGGCTCCCAAATTTAGAAAGGTTATTATTTACAATTTATAGATGTTATTGATTTTTTAACAAGTTATCGCAAAACAGATTGCCTGTTCCTTTATAGTGAAAACCCTTTTTTCTCTTAATCATATTTTAAAATAAATAAATAAATAAATGTGTTCTGTAACATAGTTTCATATAACTTCTAATAATAAAAATTAGGCCAAGCATTATTACTGATAAATATGTGTGAGGTTTAGGTAGATTATCGATTTTTAGACGCGCTCATTTAGAGGAAAAATTTATAATAGATCTACCGATTCTTTTTTTAGTAACAATTTTTCTTTTATCTAAATTATATGAGGCAAAATTATTGTTACTATTGCATCTAATATTATTTCAAAAACTATTTTTAGAAAATATAATACATTATCTTATATTATATATTATTAGAATGATTTTGCATCACCTCTACTGAAAATAAATTAATCACCTTTTTATTTAATTTGTGAAACACAGCTAAATAATTCAGTAGTTAATTTTACTTCATGCATTTTTTAATAATCACCTTTGTTTTCGTAAATCCCCAATTGCATTCTTAATTCTAAGTAATTACTTTTTTGTTTTCTGAAACTCAATCACTTCCAAATGCATCCATAGGTTTTTATTCTCAACTTGATCATTTTGTGTTTGTGTTGGGGGTTCACTTAAGGAAACTAAAAGGCATGTGATGAATTTGTCTGAACTAATAATTGATGACTTGTATATGTCATAATAATAATAATAATAATAATGTAGTTCCCTACATATAATATGGATAAGAGATTCGCCATATTGTATTTACTCAACTGATTCTCCTCTACATAGATCTGCACCAATTTGCTTTTACTTTTACTCTCATGGAGTGCCATCAAAGCATGGTTAGATTGCCGAGTGATGATGATCAGAGGCTGGAAGAGTGAAAATGAACTACAGGAATTTTGGTAGGGAAATGTTGTAAGCTTCGACAAAAGAAGAAAGATGCCTCGTCTTGTCTTCTTTGTATCGTGAGTTTGGGATTTTAAACAAGCACGCAACCAGCAAAAGATAGAAACTAACCAAAAAGAGAGGAGACGGATGGAAACTGTTTATTCCATTTCTTGGAAGGGAAAGGGGAAAGTCATGAAGTTGGGAGGAGTCGTCTTTGCATCAGTAGTTGTGGAAGCGATCGTTCTTTCCTTCCAGAATCCTGACCACCTGTGAATGAAGAAACACACCCACTTCCACTTTGAATGAAACCCCCCGGAATGTCTATCATCATCATCTTCAAAATGAACAAGAAAAGGGGGAAAATTTGTCTATTCACCTCTCCCATGGAAGGTCGCGATCCCGGATTCCTTTTCACACAAAGGTTTGCTGCTTTCGCCATGAGGTAGAGCTCGTATGTGTCGTAGCACTCCCCGATCCTCGGGTCTATCAGCTCGTGCAGCTCCATTCCATCAATCAGTGGTCCCGCCTTCAGAAATTCCCACCCATTGTGTATGAAAACAGAGAAATATGCATAGAGGGGTTCGAGGCAACGGTACGGTTCATACCCACTCCCTTAGAGATTGAGGCCGTTCTTCCTTCCTTGAGTCCTCTATTTTCCTACCTGATATCAACTGCAGCAGGACTATACCAAATGCATACACGTCTGTTCTGATTGAGACCGTCCCATTTTCTGCGTATTCTGGTGCCAGGTAACTGCATCATCTCGGAAACATTTCGTTATGACTGAGATCCGGCTACATAGATGGGGCGAAAATTTTGTTTAAGCTCACCCTAGTGTTCCCAGGATCCTCGTTTGCTCGGGATCATCGTTTGTCTTCCACTTGGCTAGCCCAAAGTCACCAAGCTGCGTCAGAAAATTGTAACACCATTGTTGTTTAATACAACACTCTGGCAAAGGATGCGATATGGTTCTCACTGAATTGAATGCTCTGCTCGGGAAATACACCAAGACGAAGAAGTTTCACAGCATGAGAAAGGCATGAACTTTGTTACCATGGGAACAAAGTCGTGAGTGAGCAGGATGTTGCTCGGCCGCATGTCCCGGTGGATGATCGGGCCGCCGCGACATTCCTCATGCAAGAATCGAAGGCCTTTTGCCGTTCCAATTGCGATAGAGTACCTTTGATGCCAGTCTAGGGTGGTCGCTGTCTCATCTGGAAATGGAAGTTAGAGAAATATTCATTATCAGATAATGTAGATGTCAGGTATACGTTACCTAGCTCACAGATCTCTGACTTACCGAATAAATGCCACTCCAGCGACTTGTTGCAGATAAATTCGTATACGAGGACATTGAGGTTCTCCTTGCAGCAAAAACCCAGGAGCATCACGATGTTCTTGTGCCTTGCGAAGCTCAGGACGTGTATCTCAGAATTGAACTCATTGAACCCTTGTGTGCTCGCTTCCTTCCTCACCTTTGCGGCTATGAGCTGCCCATCCTTGAGCTGACCCTTATACACGAACCCATAACTGCCTTCCCCGAGGAGGTTCTTCTTTGAGAAGTCATTTGTCGCAATCTGTATTTCATAGAAGCTAAATCGCATTGAGTCCTTGGTGTAGAGCTCCGTCCGGGTACCACAGCTCGCACAGAGGATCGGTGCAGAAGAGTTTTTTCCTCGGTAAACGATCTTCTTTTGGACTGTTTGACTAATAGAGATAATCTTTTCTTCTTCGGACAACGAACCTACATGGAGTAGTTGGTCATATGGCAGGTCAATTATAATTACCTAGAAAAGAAGCCGAGCATTTAGACTTGCCTGTATTTCCCTTTCCTGGGGAAGTTTTTGGATCAGTTGGAGCTTCAACTCGCTCTTTTGAAGAGATGCCACCCCGAGGAGTGGGAGCTACAGAGTGAGCATGAGAGGGAGTAGCAGGGGGAGGCTCGGAGACGTCAGAAACTTGGTTTGCGATAGGCAAAACTATCTTTGAGACAGAGTAGAATGATCTGTGTTCGATTGGACTTGATTCGCCCAATGGTTCAGGTCTGAGGACGTCAACAGTCAAGCTATCCTGGATGATTGCCACTTTGCATGGTATTTGCTTTATGTAGAACTTAGAGTCCTTCCGGAAGTGTCTGCGAAGGATTCCTCCAGTAAAAAAGAGATTGAGTCCAAAAGGGGATAGAATTCCTCCAGTAAAAAGGAGTCCAAAAGGGGATAGAAGAGTGATGGATTCATTACCGATCGAGAATGACCCAGGAGGCCTTGCCGATGGCGACCTCTTGTAGGATGACATGTTTGAGCGGGTTTCCGGCAATGATCTTTACTTCCATAGTCACCTTAAACATTAGAAAACAAGACTAACATGTCAATCTCAGTTGATTCTCATTTCGTTGGTTGAAAGAACGAAAGTGATGTGTCATGTTATTTACTCCATCGTTATCCCAAGCCTCGGGACACTCAAGCAGCATGTTTACATATGAGTCAAGCTTCTGGGAGACCTCTTCCTCCATTGCCCGCTTTGAGACACTAGGGCCCTCCGCGTCAGGAACAACATGGTAACCCACTGAATCATGAAAATTTCAGACCAGTTATCTGAGGCATTTCGGCCTTTGTGGTGACCATGTCCTATGTATAAAAGAGAATAGAAGGATCTTATGATCTAGACTTACTGGGATGAGTCACCTTGTGCAGGACGCCAAGGACGACGATGGCATCGCCACCTCGGAGGATATCCCCCCGTGTCTGGACGCTCTTTAAGGTGACCCTGAACTCATGCTCATTCCTCGCCTTGGTCGCGTCTAAGGCCATGATCAGGCGGGAAGGAGCCGGAGATGCTCTATGAATCTCCATGAACAGAAAGAAAAGGGAAGGAGAAAACCCAGACCCTCGAAGGGGAGCTGAAAAATTCTCAATTTCTGATCGAGGGGACAACCTCGTACCGCATGTCGGATTTATCCAAGAAAGAGAGACCAAAATGCTTTGTATTTTTTGAGTCGTCCGTCCAAATGAACAACGGAGAATGCGACGACGAAGGCACGTTTCTTTCGAGGAAACGCTTTTCATTAACAAGAAAATACGTCTAGCATAGGAAACAAACGCTATTTCCTCGAACCAAACAGGCCTTAGCCAGAGAGCTTTTAAAAATATATGGGAAAAGGAAAAGCTAATAATAAAATAGAAATTGATTTTAGAGAAATAACTTAAAAGCTTATCGGAATTGGATATTCGGATAATTTGGCAACAGAGGTTGGGTGCTGCGGTTTATAGCTGAAATAAATAGAGAAGCAGGAAATACTGTTTATAAGAAAGCATGGAGGGTCAAATTGTACTGCGACCAAAATAAAGCAATGGCCTTGCAGACCAGCCTTCCTCCTCGGGGGCTGGTGCACCAGAGAGGTGGTGTGGATGCCCCTGGAATCGCCCTTGGAGTTATTGAAATCGAAGCGGCGAGGGAACATGTTTATGGCGATTGGCAGTTGGGGACGGTTAAGGGGTAACGACCCGAAAATTTAACGTTATATATTTTTTATAAATGATTAATGGGAAGAATAATTATAGGCGTGTCAAAATGGTTAGACTAAGTCAAATTCAATATGAACATGAGAGTTTAATATTCTCGTAATCAATCGACAAAAATATATACTACATAATAGTATATTTATAAAGATGAAAAGATAAGAGTTTGACCTTTGACCCATAAATCACCACCCTCTAATTATAGGTTAAATACTAATTATAGGTTGACATGAATCTTTACCCTTGGAATTACAAATTTTCCCCAAGCAAGCTTCGTTGGGGAAAATCAGGAGGAACAAGACATCGGATTGGGGGGACACAAACGGGCATCACCTTCTTCACCCCTTATTCCTTTTGTGAGCCACGATTCCCACCATCTCCGCCTCCGCCGCCCCACCCCGTCCTTCCTCCGTTGCTCCGTCCATTAACCGCGTGTCTGTCGCAGCGAGGGCTGTCCTTCTTCCCCCTCGCCACTGGGCGGTTGTTTGGAGGTCGTTCTGGTCCAGTGGGGCTGCGGATTCCCCTGTAGCAAAAAATATTCGCGCCTCTAGGAGCTTCCGGAGATGCGGAGGCCGTCGAGACCGCCGAAGATTTGGAGGGAAAAGAGGGTTGGAAAGGAGTTCACCGGAAGAAGCCCTTCCTCCCCAAATCGACAAACTCGGACGATGTCGGGGATTCACCCGACAGCTAGATCAAGCACCCGACACTGACCTTTCTTTCCGTCCTGGTCCTCCATGTGGTGTCAATCCTTGTCATCACCCAGGGGTTCCTCCTCGCGAGAACAGAACTTTCCCTTCCACAGCGATTACGGTACGTTCTCACCCCCTCCCCTTTTTCCCGTCTTGGTTGTTTGTCCGTCTTGTTGATACGCTTGGGGTCGGAAGGTAGGGGAGGCTGGATAGGTCGGGTTGGCTTGGTGTGTCTTTGGTCGAGTCCCTGGTCCTGCTGGTTGCGTGAATGGCACGGTCGTTCTGGTTTTGCGAGGCCTGATGAGCGCTTGACTGTTGGTTTGGTGTGTCCTTAGCCGGATCCTCATGTTCTACTGATCGCGCGATTGGCGCGGTCGTTCTAGTGTTGTGAGGCCTGATGGGTGCTTGATTGGTTGGCGTGGTGTGCTGTGTAGCTGAATCCTCGCGTCCTGTGGTTGTGCGATTGGATCGTTTGTTTCTGGCAATGGTGCGATTGGCTCGTGGTTTGGAATTCCTCTGGTTGTTGGAGGGCTTTCGCGGTTGTTGGTTAATGGACTGATTGGCCTCGGATTCGTTGAGACTGTTTGTGGACGCGTGGTTGAGATAGGAATGGAAAATGCCTTGGGGTACCCCTGTGCCCCGAGTAAACAAATGAGAGAAAACCTTGGGGTCTTACAGGAGAATTGCTCCTGTACCTCGAGTAGACTAACAGGAAAAGAAAGACTTGGGGTCTTACCGGGGAATTGCCTTGGTACCTCGAGTGATTATGAGGAAATTGAGTAACGGGCGTGTCGGCTGACTGCCTTCCCGAGATTAAGACTTCGATCATCTTCGGCTTGAGATACTGGATTGGTTCTGCCTCTGTTAAGGGATGGTAACTGGATTGTCGTTGAGATGTGTTACCCGACTGTGATGTCGGAGGAGAACGGGGAGGTGGCGCCACTCGCGGTCGCACCTGCTGCTGTTGCCCGGACGCTCACGGAGGAGTGGGTGGGGACGCACTGCGGTGGTCCTGGCACCGTACGAAGAAGTGTTGATATATGGAGTGGTGGTGAAATGAGGGAGTTGCATTGTTAATTTCTGCCTTTCTGTTTGCTAAACTGTTTATTTCTATGCGTGTTTTTATTTATAATTGTTATACTTATGTTGTGTTATTTGTCCTATCTGTATTTCCATAATTATGTTGCTCTGGATCGTGTGGTGCATTACACTGTTTTAAAGTTGTATGTTAGGATGGTTTAGGCGTCGCACGGTTTTCATATGTGCATGGGTGGGGCGTACTCGGCGTTTATCGTTGACCCCAATCAGGGATATCATTTTTAGTCTTGTAGGGTAGAAAGGGAAGGACACGTGGCACAGAATAGTTGGAGATTCGAAACAGAGTCGTTCTCGGGTAAAGTTAATTTGTCGGTTTTCGCTAGATTGACTGGTCATCTGCAGTAAATTTTCTGAAAATTGGTACGTAAAAATGCAGGATGTTACAGTTAGTTAGGGAGGAGCCAGCCAGAGCGTGGAGGAAGAAGGCCATGTTTTTGTTGGCGTTGGCAAACCACGACTTTGGAGGGACCTTTTGTTTTTGGCTCATCTTCCCCTCACCCATTTTATCTAATTGTCGGCTAAACTCTTCACTTTGGTAGACACGAGTAATAGTAAAAAAAAATTAAATAACGAAATTCTTAAGTTATTTTAATTACTTTATATTTTATTTACTAGGAGAAACTAAAGTTATTAAGATAAATACAAGTTAAGTTATTAAGATAAATGAACATCCCTCCCGATTAAGGTTTGGCTGGTAACCAGAAGATACTCTTAAAAGATAAAATGAGACGACTGTTGATGGATGGACCTATAATTAACAACTCTCAATATACTCTCCAAAAGATGCAATTCCAGAGGTTGTGCTATCCTCTTCACTTTGGTAATTATTTCATTGGATTTCACTGTGCTTCGTTCACTTGTTTGGTGCCAAAAACATGAAATAAAAATGTAAGAACATACACTTTATGTAATTACGTTTACGTCCCCAAAACTCTCTATGTATTGTTGGTTTTAAATTAAACTTACTTTATCTTTGATAAATGGGTTATTATAAATTAATTGACCACAAAATTAGGAAACGATTTTGGACTTAGAACCGGGAAATTTACTTTGTTAATCCCTAATCCCCCTCCCTGTTGGTTTAATCAAAATTATTTCTCTCGTGTTCCCCCGCCCCCTGTTGACATGGCAATTAATTTTGGGCCTGGGTTTAGAACAGAAACTCAGTAATCCCTCAAGTCACACTCCGAGTCGGCCCAAGATATAGTCGTCTAGGCCGACTCACGACGAAGTCGACTAGGTCGATTTATGACGAAGTCGACTAGGTCGACTTATGAACGGGGTCGACTAGGTCGACTCACAACGAAGGAATATGGTGATCAAAGCCAATCAAGATGACTCAACAGTAGCTAGGTCTACTAGTAGGGTCAAGTCGACGGAATCCTGGATAAGTCGACCAAGTCGATCGTAGTCCGTACAGATCAGTCAAGTCGACGAGGTTGAAATAAATTTATTCATTTTCAATCACATTTGTTAAAAATCGTAACTGATCTTAAATATCCAGGAACGTGATCCCATATATCAAGGGGGTTGTTGAGACACTCCCACGACATTAGGGATCACGATCTATAACACGATCTGCAAAACGATCTATCTGTTACGCGTTAATCACGTACAAGTCCTCTATAAATAGCAGAGGGATTTTTCAAGACAGGACACGACCATACACAGCCAAAACTCTGAAGTTTGATCGTCAACCTTAGGAATTAGATACCTCGACCCGGTTTGTAGGTCAACCTCCCTCCACCAGCAGAGTGAGCTCGTAGGGCCTTTGCCTTGCCGTCAACCCCCGCCAGCGACACCACCGACGGAGTGAGCTCGTAGGGCCTTCGTCACAGCTTCCCGCCAGCGACCACCACCGACGGAGCGAGCTTCCAAGGCCTTCGTCACAAGTTCTCCACCGTCACAGATTTTCACGCCGTCGTCAATACTTGCACTTTTTTCCATTTTTAATGGCTGTAAGCCCTGTTTCCTTTACTCATTAAGATTGTAAGACTTGCATTTGATTTCAATAAAATTGTGCATCTTCTTACTGGCGACCACAATATAACTACTGTGAGTCCATTGCCAAATATTTCCAACGTGATCCGTTTCGCGCGCGAACACCCCCGCCCCCCCCCCCCCTCTAGAGATAAACGATCATCGTACGAATAAACGAACAAATTACATGTTAAAAAGGAAAACAAATATTTATAAAATTCAAATAATTTCTTATTTTAATTGAATGTACTAATTTATAAATATACCCTAGGATTTCCCGATATACCCAAACATTTAAAAAATATCATAAGACAACCCCAATAATAATCTTTTTTCAATAAAATCCATCGGAAACTTTTAAAATATTTGAATTTAGTCCCACAAGTCTTAAAAATCACCAAAAATCATCAAAATGTCTTGTAAAGGATAACCTTCATGAACTCCTAAATTGGAGTCCGTCCAAGAGTTTAAAGCAAATAACTTTTTGATACTGGATGACACCGGAATAGATGATTCCAATACCGAAAACGAAATGGGACATCACTAAGGATGCGGAATGGAGTGACGTGGGTGATCGGAGGATAGATAAGGCGATATGGCTGAACAATGGATATTAAAGGGAAATAGAACGATAGGTTGAGATCAACCACCACGGATACAGATGTACCACCGTTACAGAAGACTCGGATAGAACTTGTATGTCACATGGATACAGATACACGTCGTGAATAGGAATGAGCGTGAGGAACAACACGAAGGATACAGATTCACAACCACCGGTTGATACACTCTACTTAATCTGCACTTTGAAATCCACCAAATGAAGGACGATGTTGAAAGAGAAGCCACACCTTCGGATAGAAAGACAAAAGTCTAATCTGGATTTTAAAATCTGAATCAAAAGTTGTCTTCAACTCTTACAAGATGTTCCTTTATATAGGGATTACAAAGACAAGAAATTAAATGCTAACCATGAACCTAGAAGATATGCATGTATCACCAGATTCATGAATGTCATAAATGGCTTATTAGGAAAGAAAATATGCATTTATGCTAAAGGAAATATGAATGCTTATGGGATCTTGAATTGCCTTCATTGTGGGGCACTTTGATTTCCTTCCCTTAATGAAGTTGATCTCTTCGCTTGAATGTCTTTTGTTGCCAGAGATACGCGTTGCCTGAGTGATCCGTCACTCGGTGCCTTTCGTTGCATCGCTTAGTCGATGACGAGCAAGTTGATACCTCCCGTAGGCGACAGTGACTGAGATGTGGGAGAAGCGAAGACCATCCTTATATCACTTTTGAAATTAGTAGAGACATAAATGGCTTTTAACTCAATTAGTTATTCAAGGGAATAAAAAAAAATCTTGAAGGAAGAAAACACATTGCTCAAGAAGTAGGTTAAATCATAAACAAGATGTGTACACTGAGGTGGAAAAAGAAATAGGTCTAAAAAGGTTTATGAAAACTGAGGCAACTCCTAGACTAGCCATACAATCAGTAGACAAATTGAAATTGGGTGAAAAAAATTCCAAATATTGTCAAGATAAGATTATAGACGAAATGTTTAAGGAAATCGTTATCCCTTCATTTTTTATCCAGCAACAACGAGAGACAATATGAACTCACAAATTGGGTCTGGTAGAGGAAACTCCAATTCATCTGGACGAAAGTACGTTTAATGAATTGATAACTGGGAAAAGGTAAATTTATAAGTAAGATTAACCCCATAGAACAAAATTTGAATTCATTCTTAGGGATGCTTATAACTAGCCCTGATGATTTTCTAAATATTTGATTATAAAAACATATATCCAAAATGATAGATAAGTGGTTATCACTAATTTTAATGATTGCATATGTTGATATATTATCCCCTAGATCAGTCAATGATTATATATTGCTACCGTCATAAGAACAACGCAAAAATATTGGAAATCTTTGGTAGAACACACAATCATCAAATAAAAATTTGATCAAGTGTTGACCATTGATGGTGTATGAACAATTATTGTTGATGCACTAAAATGGAAGTTCTGTGGTTTTTTTTCTCCCCACTGAGACCGTGAAAACAACAATCTTTAACTATTCTGTAAAGTTATAGATCTACAATAACTATGTTTACGAATTCCAAAAGTATTACTCAATTTAGACGTAGTTTCTTATGGAAACGTTTTTTTTTTTTTTATAAAATCTCTAAAGTTTTGGACGGAGGCAGCGCAAAACGCTTATGAATTACTTCTTACCAGGAAACAATCATTACTAGATGAAGTAGAAACATTTAGTCGGTCAAGTACGTAATAAGAAAGATGTGTACTAAGCTCCAGGTAAATGAAGTAGCTAAAATGTAATTACTTTAATTTTATTTAAGGTTCGGTTATGTAAGGAGGGGAAAAAAGGAAGCAAATCCCCATGATTGACCGAGGTGATCTTACAAAGGGACTATGTTCATTTGACGAAAAGGGGCAAAATGGGACTAATGATGTGCATGTCTTTATTGACGAACAAAAATTCATCACTAAAGATCTTCTCGCACATTTTTTTTAGAAGCATTTGTTATTCTTGGAAATGATTTCCTTAAGGGACAAAAACAAAAAGGACAAAGCAGAAGCTGAAGTTGAATACATGAGGAGGCCAAATTTCAATCCTTCAAAAGGTCAAGGTTTATACCTAATTAGCGTTGGCCCGTAAAACAAAATTGTGAAATACGGTTCCAATTTCGAAAATACCCAAAATATCACCCCTAAGCCGCAGTTTGAGTCCGCGAATTTAGGAAACTTTGTCAAAATCGCAGTTTAAAATCGCGACTTCGGAAGACCTAGTGAAAAATTGGAGCAAAGGGGATCATGATGTATAGACCAAAGTCGCGGTTTGAAAGACATAGTGAAAAACTAGAGCGAAGGGGATCATGGTGTCTGGATCAAAGTCGGGGTTTCAAACCCCTACTTTCACGAAAAGTCGCGGTTTCAAACCCCCACGTTCAATGAAAGTCACCATTTGAAACCGCTACTTCCATAAAACATCGGACGCCCCTTCGCTTTAATTTTTCACTAAGTCTTTCTAATTCGTGATTTGAAACAGCGACTTAAGGGCGTTATTTTGGATATTTTCAAAACTTGAACCGTATTTTGTAAATTTTTTTAAAACTAACTGTACAACGGTACAATCCTCTCAAAAAGTCACCAAAAACAAACAGTGGAGACTACTAATATAATGAAAATGGAGTATGATAATTATTTCAATTATTGAAGAACCATGCTCGATGAAAGAGCAATTTTGAATGCCTTTGAAGGACACGGTGAAGGAAGCCTTGAGGAAGTAAATCCTAAAAACAATTACTTAAAGAATATAGTGAGCAGGCTCACGAAGAAGCAAGCCATTAGGGTTATGAAGAATACTAGTATTTTAATGTAGATGTTGTGGATAAATCCCTTTCGTGGGATGAAATGACTATCTATGTAGCACTAAATGAAGGAATTAAACATAACTCCATGCAACAGATTGAATGGTTCATAGAGAAAGCCTTAACATATATCAAAGATATGGAGTCCAAGATACATAATTGTGCTTCAGATGGAGTAGAATTATCTAAACAGGTGAATGTTAGAGAACGTAATCTCATTGCTATTATGTTCATGGTGCCTTGTGAGATAACAAAATAAAAGCCTCAAAGATAGGGGACAAGAGATAATCTTTTCTCGAGGAATCTACAGTAAAATTTTCTTTTTACACTAGGTAGAAGGTAAGTGGCCAACCGTGAGGATTAATTCAAGAATAGTGGGAGTGACTTTACCATTTTGATGCATGTTTTATGGGTTTCCATGAAATAGATCGTTTCGATTTTGATCAAATATCATAATTACCTTCATTAACGATGCCTTGGTTATGGACCTTAGTACGCCACGACATTAATTACCGGCATTTTGATGGAAGAAAGTGACGAAAGAGGATTCTTCCTAATCTTAAAGGAAATTCAGCCTAGTGAAGGAAGACAGTTTGTGAAACTCAATGAAAAACCTTGATCATGGGTTTATGGCAAAAGTATTGCAAGAATAAAGTCGTAAGAGAGCCATCAAACTTAAGTTCATTAAGGATGTGATGGAGCATATTTTATCCAAAATAAATGATTATTATATACTTAGTGGCGAATGACTAACGATACGATCCTACGTTTTGATTTGGATTAAGTAAACACAATTTCAAAAGAATGAGGATGAGAAAGAGTTTTGGATCTTCTCGATAGGTTATAGAGGAAAAAAAAACTCTGAACTTCATTTACGAGTTGATACATTTGAAATTTGAAAAGAAATCGTTGATGACCTAGACAAAATATGTGGTTAGCAATTCAAGGAAGAAAAAGTGAGGGTCCAAGAACATCAAGCCCAACTAGACCCTATAATCTCATAAAAAAGTGGCAAAACTGAGACCTAGACAAAATATGGGAGCAGCAATTCAAAGAAGAAAAAGTTAGAACTGAAGAACATAAAGCCTAGCAAGGTCTGAGAATCTCAGAAAAAATGGTGAAACATCAGCAATGACATCATACGCAGATAATGAATGAATCTTCTAAGATAAGGAGTGATGCAGGTGGAAGAATAAAATTGTACAAAATAAGGATCATTTGCTTTTGTTGGTAGTTAGGACCACTAGCCTTATCAGAAACACTAGTGTTTGTCTATTTTCAATAATTTATATTTAGTTATTTTCTTTTGAGCTGGCAAATGGTGTATAGACATCATCTTTTGTGAATATAATTCACATTTGTCTTTTACATCAAGGTAGGCAAATTAAATAGAGAAAAAATTATCTCATATCTCTCTAAGTTGAGTTTTCTTTGATTGTCTCCAAAAAGAGTCAAGAGTAAGTTAGTTGGAATTGACCTAACGCACGACCTTTGATTGGAACAAACTCAAGGTTAGGCCTGTTGGCTAATACCTTGGTATAGAGTATTGTTAATGGTATAAGTCCCTCAAGGGAAATGCATCTATTGCTATATAGAAGAATTCTCCCTCTCACATTTCTCTCGTCTTTGAAGGAAGTATGGAACTCTTAAAGTTCTAAAGTTATAGAAGCTCAGTGAATACTGAAGTTATCCACTTGATGTATGATAAGTAGTTTTTACTTCTAAAGTTTGATTTGATTAAGAATAGACTTTAATTTTAATGAATGATTGTCCGAACTTGAAATTACTCCATTTGGGTCACGAGGCATAAAATGATTCTAATATAGGGTTGTTAAACATTGTGATGATTGATTGGATAATCTATCAGCTCAGATAACTTAATTGCTTAAGCTAGTAGAGATTTATTCTAATAAATTAGAATAACTGATTCTATTTCAAATTGAATTTGAGGAATTATTTCTATGAAGTGAGCCCAGTTTGGGATTTTGACTACTTCAAGATACTTCAAGGTTGCCTAAAAGTTGACAAGTGAGACAACTGAAAAAATCTTCGCAAGTTCATTTTTCGTGTACAATTTTTTATCTGAGCTGCATGGTGAAAACTTTCTTGTTGTCTGTGAGGACGAATCGTAAATAAACAAAACATCAAGAACTCATTCACAAAATAGAAAAGTTAAAATTTTTGGTATTAAATAAAATTGAAAAAGAGGAAAAACGCTTAAACTATAGATATAATTGATAATGAAGTATATAAAATAAATAGAATATTTGTTGGGTACATGATATTCTTCTGTCAAATATGTCTTTCCCTCTTATTTTAACTGGAAGATGACCCATTCTTACATATCGAAGAACGCCATAGTCCATGACGTCTTCACTGTCGAAGCATGGCAGTGTTACACGTTTCAGAGACTTTTTACGGGCCACGAGATAGATTTCTATGACCATTTGATTGAGATGGTTCCTTTCCATACTCGACCTAACAATGATAAGACAGACGAGGACATATAAACCTTGAGGAGTGATGGAGTGTTCACCATTGTCTCCACTTAGAAGCATTTATGTGCGTGATCCTCTATTGTACCTTAGGTTATCTTTGTGTGATCCGAAGGAACATTATCTCGATTATCTTTTTTTGTGGCTGTTGATTCGTGACAGGTTATACACGACAAATTTTTGGCTCCGATTGGGAATTGTCCGGTCATCGATGTTCAATTTATATGGTATCTATGAAAGACAGTGGACCATATCATTTTCTCTTGCTGAGGATTGGAGACTCATCATGCAGGCATCTAGCTCTCCACCTCTCCCGGCTACCTAGAGTGATATTTGCGCAACACTTTTGAGCCCTATTAGAGCACTTATGCATAAGTCACCAACCTTTGCAAGATTATCAGGTGTTATGGTGTATTACATTTGGATAAAGTGCAACAAGTAGAAGGCAGGGAGCAATGTCTTCCCCCAAATATATTGATGGCTATCATTTTGACTTGATTTTTGTCATATAGTTTGTAGACACATATGTGTTTAGAGCTGGTTGAGCTCTTGATGGTACATGGTATGCCATGTATTACCACATTGATGATTAAGCCTCTCTAAATTATTATTAGTTAGTTCTTCCCTTTTCATGAATATTTTAATTTCTACATATTATTATTTATTAATGAAAAGATATACTTAAACTTGTGCATGTGACTAGGTGGGGTCGGCTCTCTTTCGCTTTGAGAAGGTGAGAACATTGGAGTCTATTACAAAATAAATGTTGATGTTCAATTTATTACCTAATAAAATATTTTTTAGAAAATAGTTAGAGTTGGAAATACGTGTAATTTGAAAATGTGTGATGATAACGTGAGAACTATTGTACCTCAAATAATGGTAAGAATCATACATGACAGAGTGTAATTGGTTGATAAATGTACTTACTTTTAAATAAATAAATAAATAAAAATTTAACGGGCAAATTATTAAATATATCATATGGTAAGACCATTTTTTATCTATCATGTCCTTTGAAATGCTTCATAACAACATATATATATTCATTGTTATCTCAATTCTTTCCTTTGTTAACCCCTCAACTAACGTAAGCCTACGTGGCATTAACTCTGTTATTAACCTCATTACTTTTCCCAACGTCCATCGTTTTCTTAACATTATTTCCCCCCAAAATCATATTTTCTCAAAATCGATCAACAATATAAATCGACAAGAACCCAAACACCCGTGTCATCACAATCCAAAAGAAACACATGCACCCCCATTTTCTTCACTTCTCCCTATTGTCTTCCCTTTCAGTCCCCTCGCATCCCTCTCATTTTCATCCCTCTTCAGTTGTGTCCACCTTTCACATCACTATGGCCTTGACCCCCTTCATTCTAGTCCACCATTTGTCTCCCAATGGTCTGACCCCTAATCTCCACCCATCTTCATCGATGGTTTGACCTCCAATCTCAACGTCTTCACCCTTCTCCCCGTGGTCTAACCCCAATCTCCCCAAATTAGACCCCCAATCTTCAACCCCCATCACATGAGGAGTATACTCAACCTATTTCTCGATATCTGTTCAAGAGATAAGTCTTTTATATTTCTTTGGCCGTTCATTGTCTCCACTTACTGATTAGGTCTTTCTCAACTGACCTTAAAATTTTTGCCTACTTTAGTTTTGATGGATGTGCAAAAGAGTGATTTGATATTTCATGTTGGAGGTAGACTTAGTTTGAGTAGAAGGGTTAGGTATTGTGAAAGTAAAGTAACTAAGTATGAAGATGTCGATGTTGATGAGATTGTTATTTTACGATGGCGCAAACTACTCAAATTTGAAAGGTAGATTGACAAGACCATAGTTTCAAAATGCAAATGGGACTCATTTGGATGAAGAAGGACACGACCAGCCTCAAAACAGTTACAACATGGGCACATCAAGCACGGAGGAGTCCTTTGTTGCTGGTTCTACCTTCATAGCCTCAGATATGGATCAACTTGGGAATGTTGGGAATTGGCTACATGTTGCTATGAAACTTGGAACTAGGATGCTCGACTTGGCTTGTAACTGGGATTGTTTGGCTTGTATACTGATTGCTTGGCTTATATAATGAGATTGTTTTGCTTGTTAACTGAGATGCTTTAATTGCTTGTGACTGCATGACTTGTGAATTGGATGAAAGGGTTATGTAATATTAGTTGCTCGGCATGCACCTGAATATGTATTGCTCTAATATTAGTTGCTTAGCTTGTGTCATGTTGCTTGGAAACATCACACACCATAAATCAAAATCAATAAATGCAAGGTCATGTTTTTTAAGTTCAATTTTACCAGCACATTTCATTTGTTCCAATAATTACATGGGTTATACATACAAAGGAAAACAAAACACAATACATAAGCAAGTATCTATTAGCATCAGCCTTCAACATCTTAGACTTGATCAATTCCACCTCAGTCTTCCTCAATTTAGCCTCAAGAGTAGTAGGATTTACCATTGCATCACTCTCGACTTTCTTCAAAACAAAACTAGCAATAACACCATCGGTACATACAAAGAATCCACAATCATTATCTGCATCTTTATAACGATGACATCCATAGTATTTCATGCCATATGTATTCATAGTTAGAGTAGTCTTCCCATGACATTCAATTTCATAATGGTAAGAAACACATTCTTCCTTCAACATATTCGTCGAAGTGGTTCTACTCGAAGAGCTTCTACTATATCACATTCCTCTTCCTTGAACTCTATGATACCAAAACAATGAAACTAATTTTTGCACAAACCGAAGGAAAGAGATCTCTACGTTATCAACATTGCACGAGCTAAAGGAGAGAACAAGAATAGTGACTTACACTACCAACACGGGTTGTATTGTTGAAATCCAACTTACCCTTACCAAAATCAAAGAGAAAACGATTTACTTACAAATGTGGGTTTGAGAGGCGATAAATCTAGGAGTGATTCCACTCTTTGACACTGCAAATCTTCTATTGAGATGTATTTGTCGTAATCGTCGGCCGATGATGGGTCCTCTTTGGGTTGAAGATGTGTTCGAATTGGATGAAAACCTTCGGTCGACGGTGGAGATTGTGTGTTGGGTTGGGATTGATTTAGGTTTGCAGTCGAATTGAAGGAAATGTGACTATGAGGGCAAGTAATGTTAAGAAGATAATATAGGTTGGGGGAATAATCGGGAATAATGGAGTCAATGACATGCAAGGTGCAGTTAATTGGGGGTTAATAGAGGATAAAATCGAAATAATAATTGCTATGAAGTATTTCAAAAGACATGATTGATCAGAAAAAATTAGTCATTTTATAGGATATATTTCTAATTTGGTCAAATTTAAATTATAAAAATTGGACCAATAAAAAATTATTATCTATTTTTTGAAAACCTTCGTTACGTTATCAAAACCCTTGGAAAGTATCCGCAGCCTTTCGCACGGCTTTTACAAAGTAGATTTGCTTAGTTTTTAAAGGTTCTTCATATGAAAAAAAATAATTACTCTTATTTACATACGATTTAAGATACTAGGAGCGAAATGGATTTTATTTAATTTTTTGTGCCTTATTTTAATAAAATTCGGGCAATGCTTTTCCGTAAGGAATAAATGGGTCTCCGCCCGTCAAAATTAAGATAAAATATAGGTTTATCTAATTTTCTCCAAGTTTTGGGTTCGAAATTAGTGTTTCCAGAGATTTACTTTGTAAAATAAATAATAACGAAAACGAAAAAAGAAGAATATGGGAAGATCGCACAAATGCTCATCCCTTCGTTTCTTGGTTTTCAAGAATTCGTCAGGCCTTTAAGTGAGTGAGGAGTAGAAGGAAAGAAACCTATGTTTCCAAGCGAAAGTTCGTCATCGTAGATCAGGCCGCCACCAAACCAAGTACGGCTGCTACGCTCTCCAGCCGATGTAGTTGCTACTTTAATGGTTCCGGTTAAGCCCAGCGGATTAATTCCTTGGTCGCCCAAACCTTCCATCTTTTTCTATGATCGCCTCCTGAATGCCTGCGCAGCATCGAAGTCCCCTCTCTTCGCGAATGCCATACATGCACATCTACTGAAGTCTGGCTTCTTTAGGCATACTTTTCTGGGCAACCGTTGTCTCGACCTCTACGCTGATTTCGGTCATTGTGACGATGTCGTGAAAGCATTCGGTGAGATTGAAGGCAAGAATCTTGTGTCTTGGAATGTTTTCTTGAAAGGGTTGGTCCAGTTTGGCCCATTGGATGACGTGCAGAGGGTGTTCGACGTTATGCCTGTCAGAGATACCGTGACCTGGAATTCGATGCTTTCTGGGTGTGTCTTGCACGGAGTTTATAGTGATGGCATGGATATGTTTAGGCGCATGATGAACGACGGGGTCAGGCTGAGCCATTACACGTATTCGATTCTGTCTTCACTGGTGTCGTGTGCTCGACATGGCAAGGAAGTTCACGGTGCAATGATAAGGAATTTGTGGCATGATCAGAATGCCGTGTTGGGAAATTCGTTGATCAACATGTATGGGAAGCTTGGTTTTGTTAATTATGCTTATACCCTTTTCCTGACGATGGGGAGGATTGATATAGTATCTTGGAACTCGTTGATTCTTGGGTTTTCTAGCTCGGGTAATTCACAACATGCCTTGGAACTGTTTAGCTTTTCATTACAAGAAGGTTGGTCATCGGATGAGTTTACCATGTCTATCACTATTGCAGCTTGTGGTGACCTATGTGACTTGGGAATGGGTAAGAAGCTTTTTGCCCTGTGCTATAAGTGGGGGTTTCTCCGTAATGTAATTGTATCAAGTGCTGTCATTGACTTATTCTCGAAATGCGACAGATTGGAGGATTCAGTCCAGTTCTTTGAAGAAATTGATGATTGGCACATGGCATCATCCAACTCCATGATTTCAAGTTTTGTTTCCCATGGTTATTTTGAGGTCGCCCTTCTGGTTTTTCACATAACTCTCTCAAAAGGCATTAGACCAACCGACTTTACTTTTAGCTGCATTATAAGTGCTGTTCCTTTTCTTCGAGTAGATCAAGGTGCTGAACTACATTCAATGGTTATTAAACTGGGCTTTGCGATGGATAAAGTAGTTGCGTGTTCGCTTATGGAAATGTACAACAGAGTCGGGATGGTAGATTCGGCATTGAAGATCTTTCTTGGGATGGTTGTACGAGATCTGATATGTTGGAACTGCATGATTATGGGATTGTCTCAAAACGGTGAAGTCATCGAGGCAATGAACACCTTCCAAAAGATGCTTTTGGCTGGTCAAAACCCAGATCGTGTTACCTTGTATGGTGTATTACAAGCATGCAACTTTGGAGGATTTGTGGATGAAGGATTGAAAATCTTCACTTCCATGGAAGGAAAATATGGAGTTGTTCGAGGGAAGGAGCATTATTCATGCATCTTAAACTTATTGTATCAAGCTGGAAAACTCGAAGATATGGCTAGTCTAGTAGAGGAGATTCCTCAACTTGAGGCTGATGCATGGGTGAAAATCCTCACTTATTATGCCTGCCACGGAGACCTAGAATTTCTAATGGACATTGAAACAAGGTTGACAGAAATTAAATTAAAGTCGTTACAACCCTTTGTAGGCTTGGCTAGGGCCTATGAGATGCATAACAAATGGGAGAGTGTTGTTCGGATTACGAATGCAATGACTGAGAGAAGTGTTGTGGAGGTGGTTGGCTGTAGTTGGATTGTTATACGTAATCATCTCTTCACCTTTAGAGCAGACCAATTAGAGCTTCATGAAGGGGAAGACATCTTTTCAGTTCTGAGTTTGCTGAACGTTGAAATGGAAGATGAGGACCATATGAATGTACTTAGGGAATGTGAAATGTGCAGCAGTTTTGAGGATTAGTAACTTTTAAGTGATAAAATACAAGTGATCCCCCTCTTATGCTAGTGTACAGACTCAACTCATACATGCACTGACTTTTTGATTTCCAATTTATGGGACTTTTCACATGAAAGTTCATTGTTTAGAGCCGATGTTTCACCACTGACATGCGCGTCACTATTAGAACCAATAAAAGACATTCAGCATTGAACCAAACTAAAAGCATCGGACTCACAAGTACTGTACAGCTTAGCTCAATGCAATTCTATGCTGTTTATGGATTATTCGAGTTTGTGCTGATGTTTCCAGTATTCCTAGTGGCTATTATTGCCATTGCACCTCATAATCTTCAAACAAAGTTATCTTCTGTTGTTATGATGCCCCAATCTTTTTTCTTGGTGATGTGTTTGGCGAATGCAGTCAACTGAAATTATTTGTATTTTATTCAAGGGATTGTTTGGTTTAAAGGGGGATGTGGATTTTCTTGTGGTAATGGTTGAAGTGCTTGCCATGCTTGGTGTGTTTCGCCTCTAATGTTTGTACAGGAGGAATTATTTGGTAGTTAGTACTATTGAGGTAATAGTTCAAGGAGATTGATAAGTATATTCTGGCCCTTTGGTTCTTCATTTTAGCTGAATTTATATAAATAAACTGATTGCTACTGTAGTTATCATAAATGGGCGTGAAGGAGGAAAATTTTAGCTGAAAGCTTCTTTATTGCAGTATAATTTTCCTAGAAAAATTCTCTATTACATATTGTTAAAACTGTCAATTAGATTCATCTGGAAACGTGATTTGTCATAGGTTTTGGGTAAGTAGACAAAATCCTGTCATGGGTTTGAACCGCTTCTAACCCACAATACAAGAACTATTCCCAATGAACAATTACTTTGAACTCATGTCATGAAGGAAGATAGCTGGTATTTTTGTTGGATCTGAATTTGCCAATAAAGTTGTGATCCCCGAGTTTATCCTTTTTCCAGGTTGTGTTGCATTATTCCGTTGGGCTGATGCGGCCGTGGTTTGAGGAGTCCAGAGGTAACGCTACTTTGGTCATGATGGGTAGAATTTTTTCAGTAGTACCTTACATAGCTCTGTTGCTGGTGATGGAGGTTACAGACGATATCATTTCAAAGTTGCTTGCTGTGTTTCATCCTTAAGTGTGTCGGCTGAAAGCATTGATGGGAGGGGTGCCTGCCTTTGTCAAAAATTAGATGTCGATAAAACATGCTATGATCATGAAATTACACTAGCTGTTTCGAATTGACTGCCAATAATATTTTTGTACTCCTTTTCTCATTTTCTGGGCAATACCTTATTAAAACAAAGGCTAAATTAATAAACATGTTATTGTCATATCCGTTTTCCCAATTTATCCCGTTATTTTAAATGCTTTATTTAATAATTTAACTTTTGGCGTCTACAACTGTGTTTGTCTTTCAGCCCTAACTACATTCAACCGACTTGGTGAAAACGTCATTTAGTTTATAGTCTTTTGTTCTCCCTTGTTTGCAAATAGGAATGATTTCAATGACATTCTTGCTGGATGATACTTATTTCGAGTCTAAAATAATGATGGCTAAGGTGGCTTTGATAAAGGTAGAAGCCAAAATTGAGATACTTAAAGTTGATGCAATACATATTTTGATTTGTGTTTTATTTTTCTTAGCCTGCCAACTAGGATATGTTGTTGCTGGAATATGGTTGTATTGATTCATTAGGTTAGTTAGTGCTTTTGTAGAAAACTGTAACTCTACCTCATTTCTTTAGTTAATGTTATCGTAGCTGGGTAATATATTATTAGTGCTGTTTATTCATGAATGTAGCGTAAAGTTGATAAATTTTGAATAATATGACAATTAACATGTCATGAGCAATATTTTTATTGCACATACAGGGTATAACCGGTCTTTTCACTGACAGACCGTTAAATTTGCTTGGTTTTTTTTACCTTACTACAACAATTGAATTCAACTATGACTTAAGGAATCAATCATGCCTTAAAAGATCATGATTGTGTTCGTAATCCTTAAAGATAGAGTTGTCACAAGTTATTGAAGAATATTCCATGTTCTTCTACGTGGAAATTATGGAGATTAATTTTTATAATTAGTTGATACGCCTTTTGCTTATAAACACACTTGAATTAATCTACATTCACAGAGGTTCGCCCATTCATTGTGAATCTTGATGCAATCAAGTGCTAGTGAAAAATCAGATGAACATTGTTTCTACCAATTCATTCTGCATAACCGCACACAAATACTTTTCATACACTGGAATGATTTATGAGAATGACTCAATTATCTTGAAAGAAATCGTTAATAAAAAATATTTCAAATCTCTCTAATTTATGAATTATATCATTTGAATATTCTTAATAAAAAAAATGATTAATTAAGTGATTCTAAGTGGATGCATTTCTCCATTTAGACAGATGCATCCATTAGTCTATCGAGTTCTTACAGAGAGCAAACAGAAGCATCCATCCCATTGTTATTTCTTATTTTCTTTTATTTATATTACACCATGTAACCCTATTTTAGCCCTAAATTCTTTCTTGTAGCCACCACCCTACTCTGACCTCCTTCATGCACGATCATTGATAACTCTATGAAAGTAGGGTTATTTAGGGCAATTTCATACTTAGATTTTGTTAGATTTGTGAAATATTGCGTTCATTGCATAATATTCTTGGCTATTTCACATTATTCTCGAGAAATGAATTACTGTCGAGTTTTTTTGGTCTATTTCAGGATAAATACGGAAAAAAGAGGATCTCGGCGTAATTACGAAGACTCTGTGCAGAGGGAAGATCATTGGATGCTGGTGCAAGACCTGAAGCTGACGATGGGGAGAAAAGAAAAGATTTTCTTTTCAGATTTTCTGAGAGGGGAGGAAGCTGCTGGTAACAAGGAGCCGTTGACGGAGACTTCGCCAATTATTTTTCTTTTAGTTTTTCTTTATGTCGTTTTCATTGTTTAAGATGGATTTGATGTTTTCGTTTACTTCTGTTATGAACTGATTTTCTTTGCCTAGGGTTAAGATGGATCTTGACAATTAGTCAAGAGTTTATCTCTTTTGACACACTTGAATGATTTAGGTTAGATTATTCTTATTCGTTCTTAACGTTTTCTTATTGCCTAATTTCCAATAGGATTGAATAGTGAATTTAGGTGAACTCGAAAGGGGAATCCTAAATTAAGCACGGGAAGATGAATAACCTAGGTTAAACTTGGTCGGAAGACGGGATTATTAACGAGCGGGATAGGAATATACCCAATCGTCCTAGGTAATCGAATTGGAATTGATTCTCAAGGGGCACTCGATAGTTAATCTACCTAGGAATAGAGTGATTACTATTTACAGAGATGTACGTTCTTATGACCTCGGGAGGGGCGTAGGAAGATAACCGAATTCCAGATTATCATCCAGATCATCTTAAGCGTGTTGATTGAGATATGACTTGTGATTAATTGTCCGGTGAAATTGTCGCCCTTGGTGCTTTTCTCATTTGAATTTTAATTCAGTTTACTTACTCGTTTTATTTAGCTTTACACTTAGTTTGATTGTTTCTCAACTCACTTAGTTGAATAATAGAGATTGACGTATTTTAATAATTGAGAGAAGTTTAGATCAGTCCTCGTGGGAACGATATCTTACTTACACTTTATTACTTATATGATCGCGTGCACTTGCATGGTGAATACGTTTTCGACGTGTGGTTCAAGGTGCATTTTGGGTCTGCACGGACAAATAAGAGCATGGATTGCTTCATCTTCGGAGGGACTTCGTGACGACCTTTGCTTTCGGCACACCCTTGGGCGTCCACACAATAGTTCCTTCCCGACTCTCTCTCTCTCTTGTTGCTCATGTGATTTGGTCTTGCAGGTAGGCATGACATAAGAAAATTCAACAAAGGGTTAATCTAAAAATTGTCAATAATATTTTTTTAATGATTATAAGGTGCTATATATATATATATATAAATAGCTCAAATAAGGAGATTAAATCCTAACTATGAAATTAAAGTTTACCAAAAAGTAGCGACATGCACAATCATATATGCATGTACTTAAAGGGAAACAAACGATTGTAAAAAGGTAATAGACGATTCGGTTTCACTCAACCAATCTGGCTTTTCTTAACAAAATCGATTGAACTCATAATCGACGGAACTCATTCAACTGGCTCTGATGGAGACTTTATCGCGTTGGCTTCCTCGAACAAGGCATATTCAATTGGGTATATTCGATTGGCTTGATGAAGACTCATTGAGTTGGCACTTGCTTGAGTCGACCGAGGCAGCTTGGAAAACCTGTCTTGCTTGGTCTTTGATGCTAGTCGGAGTCATTCAACGGCCAAGCTATTCAGATACAGCAGCCCACCTGGCTTGCAACGGCCATGGAATGATGAAGATATTGTGCATTTACGAGTGTACGTTCCGTTTCCCTGCCCTGTTGATGCTTTTGCCATTCCATTTAAAGTATTGTGGATTATTTGAAATTGTATATGTTGTTTAACCAGAGGTCTCGAAGTAGATTTTCTTCAGTGATTATCATTTGGTTTAAATTGTTTTTTACCAGAAATTAAATTAAATGGCGGGGGCATGAACAGGTGCTTGAACTTGGTGAGCTTATCAAGATGAAACAAATTACTTCTCAGAAACTTACAGGGGATTTTCTCAAGTGATTAAAAAGGTGGAGTTGCGGATATAATGGTATCTGGATGACATTTCTTCTCTGTTTGTTGCTGATATGCCAGATACAATGACCTACTTCGAGCTGCGGTCTCTTACACAGAAGTGTTAGCACTTGCTCAGGCAAAGGAGGCTGACAAGTTGCTTGCAATAGGGACATATGTCGGTATGAATCTTGATGTTATGGGATTTTCTTTTTCCTTTGTTCATGCATATTTTGTCATCGATCAAGTCAATAAGGGCATACGGCTGTGTGAATCAAGTTCACTGTTGGATATCTTGAAGATGCTGAGAGCGATGTTAGTCATTATATTGCTTGCTTTAAGTTAGTGGAGGAAGTACGGTTTGTCATATGTCCAAATTTCAAATACATGTCACTTAAGCTGGAAATGCAAGTCAATTACTATTCATCTGCAATCTCAGATAGTTGATGTCCTCTCTTCCCGGGAGTCAAAATGGTCCCCTTTAAGTAACCATACACGGTTCAATCAGTTCAAGTCATTCTAAACTTTACCATGGATGTGATATGCCAGCCCATTTTGACAAGTGGCAGCGAACAGGTAAGGATGACGATTATGAAGCCCAAGAACAATGCCCTACTGAATTTCGCCAAACACCATCTTCATATATGTATTAATGCCTTCTTGAAGCTATAGTATAGTTTTGGCCCCATGCGACTATCTCACAGATAGATGAGAACGGGAAGTGATGCTATAGCAAGATTTGGGTATTGGTTAGCATGATTTAACTGCATCCTATTACCTTTGTCAGTTTGGTAATTTTTGCCACTGCTTTAACAAGTTCTGTTGGACGTCTCTGAAAGCTACTATACCGGTTTCTTAATTGTAGATTGAAGTCTTGTGGTGGTCTAGAAAAGTCAATACATCCATGAAGGCTTTTCTGTGTGCTGCCTTAATGGAAAGAAGAATTCTCGAGTAGAGAGCAACAAACCACTGATGTCTCTTGTTTCGTGCAGGCACAGAGAGCTAGAGGAGAGTTGATTCGTGAAGTCAGAGGGAGCTTCACTTTAGACGTGTTCATCGGCAATGCTACTGACTGGGAGAAGGTCTGCATGGGAACTCTGGTGGTGTCATTGTTGTCCTGACGGGGCTTGATCCCCCACCAAGCGGCACCAAGAGGCGGCAGACTATTACCATCGGCATATACACTCCTCAAAAAGATCATATTGTAAGTCTTCACTTCCAGTTTGTTTCCTGTAGTTGTTCTTAGTCTTCTCCGACCATCTGCTAGGGAGCGGAATGAAGTTTTGCATTCTTTGACATTATTTATATTGCCTTGGGAAGGCGTCTCCTGCCAAGGAAAGAAGATACTGACTTTTTTATGCTTGCATCATGACCATCCAGGCTTTGGCAATGGCAATGGCTTACCAGGGGGCAGCCAATCATCATAAACAGAGGCCATAAATGGATGACCTCGGGCCAAACGAGCAGTGGACACTTCCCTTCCGTTTACTTCTTGGATTTGCTACAAGTGCCCTTTTTGTTGTGCATCAAATGAGGCATGATAGATTGTGAAATGCTTAAACAGATTACTTCAGTATATTATTGACGGTGGTGCTTGGGATGCACATGGGGTTTGTTTGCGTGAAATTGTGTCCCCCTCAACATATGCCGAATTTTACAGTGATTTGTGTGGTCAATGTAAAGTAAATAAATACAAGTTGAAAAGTAAAAGGTAAATACAATACTAAAATTGAATCAAACAGTACTGAATTACAGATTAAAACTTACAATCATGAACGACGTCGAATCCAACTAGGATTTTACAAACCGATTGTTCTCCACTTTATCAGATAGTTTGGGCAGTTGTGAACCAACATTCTTTAATTTGGGGAGAAATTGATTAAATATTTGCTAAAAATATATTTTAGTATATTTTTACTTTGGATCTCGAGTTCCTTTTTAATATAATATTTATATTCTCTCGTAATATATAGATTTTCTCCGGAGGTTCTTTAATCAAAGACTCTTTCTGGAGACGCTTTTCTCAATAATCACAAATATTCTTTCTTGAGATACTAGTTAAAAATCCTTCTCGAGAGTTACACGCTCTTCTCAAGAAAGACCGAAATTTTCATGTGTAAACATTGAGTCCCCCTTTTGTATCGTGATGTCAGCCAATGTTTACATGGTTCGACATCACGAATCTTAACGTCTCCAATACACACCCCTTCGATGTGGCCTTTAATAGATAATCTCGAGCGACGAAGATCCGATGTGTATGATCTCGAGGAAGACGACTTTGCATAACAATCTTCATTTCTCTAAGACAGTATAGAAGACGCTTCAACCGAGCATCGGGAAATATTTCAAGATGGATTATCAGAGGTTGGTAGTTCCTCTACCTGATTATGACCCTCTTCGTCTTGCAGTGAGCCATTTGCTCCTTCCGATAATTTTTAAATGATGGCGAAGTTCCATTCAACTACTTAATTTCTGAGTGTGACGTAATTAACGTCAGAAGGATTTTCTCAACCCAATTAATTGGGAGAATAGAAGGGAATTTCTTTGTTTCCTTTCCACATAAGATGGTAATAAACACCGGGAGGAAAAATTATCTAATTAATTTCGAGGACTTGGAATTAAGGATCTTATTAAGGCCAGGACAACGAGATTGCTTCTCGAGAAGATTTTCCTGCCTTGCCTTGACAAGAAAGTAATGTCTTTGCCTTCGACAATTCGTCACCATCTCATCCCTCAAAAACCTCGAAATAAGAATCATACTAAGAAGTCGGATCACTAACTCCTTGCTACTCAAGCTTTAACTGTCCAAGATGTAGGCAAAGGATGTTAACTTCCATAGATCGTGAGTGCCTCAAGATTCTCCAATTTTCTTGGGTGTTAATATGCATGAATAAACGCTTACCCACGAGCTCGGGACTACCGAAGGCCGGGAGGATGAAGCGGGGTGTCACCAGTCCACTCCCGGGGGCATTACCTTTCCATCCTTGGACGGACTCAAGCGTCGTCAAATCCATCCTCTTCCTTATTATCTTCTGGTCGTGTGGCTAGGTTGTGCGTCGGAATCAAGCGTGTGTAGCCCGAGATATAGTTAAAATACGAAACGCAACGCTTATGTACTCGAGTTGGAATATCATTTCAGTCGACTGAGTATAACTTTGGCCACAAAGCCTCACTTTGCTCGGACTTAGCTGAAATTATTCCCTCTCTCACTCTTCTACAATTTTTATGTTTTGATTTTTCTTATTCGTGACAATCCGAGCCGAGTTTTGATAGGTCGAAGTCGTATCTCCTCTGTTCTTGAGATCTGGTCTCGAGAACAACAACACTCTTCAAGTATTTTCATCATAACTTTGCTACAGAGATCGAATTAAATCGAAATCACTTAGGATAGTTTTCTTTCTGGATCCACTACAACTTGGATGTTTTGAGATTTTTTATTCGAGGTCGTCTTGGGTATGTTATGGCAGGTCGAAGTCACAGCTGTTTTGATCTCGAGATGAGAAAACTCATTCGGTACTTTGACCATATCTTTTGCTACAACAATCAGATTAACTCAAGATAAGTTGAGTTAGTCTTCTTTCTTCTTGATCTACAACATTTATGTTTAACACTTTTCGATTCGACGTCATCTTAGATGTGTTATGGCCGGTCAAAGTAGCAAACACCTGGATCTCGAGATCAATCTCGAGTTTAGAACATCTTCTTAGTATTTTAATCATAAGTTTTGCTAGACAGGTCGGATTAACTCGAGACAAGTTGGGTTAGTTCTCTTTCTTCTCTGGCTACAACTTTTATGTTTTTGTGCTTTTCTATTTGTGGTCGTCTTGGACACGTTATAGCCTATCCAAAGTCGAAAAACAGAATACAATGATTCTGATCTCGAGATCAAGTCTTGTTTTGGTTTTCTAGACATAACTTTATAAGTTTTTCTCGAATACTATCTTGGGATACTCTTTCTTGAGAACCTTTGAGTTTTATTTCAAGAAGATATTCATGCCTCTACTGGCATTCTCTACCTCGAAATTAAAACACGAAAAAAGGGCATGAATTCATGTGTCAACTTTTGTAGTGATGTCAATCGGTATTCTCACGGGTGACATCACGTTCTCGAGATGCTAGGTCTTGGAAATGAAAAAGTAGATATATGGATAAGAAACTTCTTTTACTTAAAGTTTTTCTTTTCTTTCACGAGAAGACACGTTTGTCTTTATCTCTAAACTTTCTTCTTGGAGTTGTTGGGGGGGCTTACGATGCCTCACAAATATAATTTTTTTTGTATCCCTTTCTCTAAGTGACATAATTGTTTTTTTCCCTCGAGAAGACCCATTCTCTTTTTTTTACAAATTTTCCATTCTCGATTTTGATGAAAAATTTTTTTCTATTGAAATTCATCGCACAACTTCTTAACCGAATTAGGTGGTCCGAAGCCATCGCACTTCAACGAAAGTTTTGTTAGATCTTGTTTATTCAGTGGAACGAGTCTTTTATCATCGCTCAATTTTTTGAGTTTTCTCGATATTCCAACAAAATACTCGCATGGTTAGATTTCACTCAAATATATCTCGTAAATATCATCCATTGAGATCCTATCACTCGTCAAAAGTCCCTCAATTCCAATTTCTTCTACATTAATACTTAGAATGTCTATTTGATTCAACAATGAGTACATGTCATATTAGCCAATTTTCTCGTCGCATTTTAATGTGAGGAAGTATATTGTTGGAACATCATTTCTTCATCCTTATCTTCTCTGGGAGCTTTTCTCTCGAGGGGAATGTAATTTTGGTTAGAATATGATACGACATATTCAAGTACATCCTCCTTCCTTAAAATTGAGCTACCCATACATTCATTTTCACTCTAACAGGATTCCTCTTGGAATTCCTTCTCCCTTAACTCCATGGACTTATCTATGGGATTTGTCTCGATAAAATTTCCAAATCGGGGATCGTATCCCTTTATCACCTACGATTCCACAAGATTAGATACAATAGTTATGGCATTTAATTGAGAAGTGCTTGCTATTTTCCCACTCGGTGTAATCGCAGGAACTTGAGAAGAATATGTATTTGAAAAACCCACTCTCTGAGCATCACCCATAAATGTTTTTTCTCCTAGAGGCTCAACCTTTTTCTCAGATCTATCACCCTTAGGGAGACTTATGGCATCTATTAATTCTTGAAGTTTCTCATCCATTCGCATTTCCAATTTTTTGTGACTTTCTGCCAATTCCAGTTTGGAAATGGAAGGTGGCATTTAAAGAATTTTCAAAGGTTTTTTTTTGTTAGAGAAACTTGGTTATTGAATTAATAAAATTCTCACGATCAGCTTAACCTTTTAACTCTCTTATAGCACAACCAAACTCTTGTTTGGTTGTAAAATCATTAGGTAAATAACCAAGCCAAGGATTATTTAGGGGCCCTATGAGCACATTTTGATCTTCCTCATTTTGATTTTCATTGGGATCCCCCCTTTCTTAGTAAGGTCAACCTCTATAGCATTCGTTTTGGCACAAGACATCTTTCAAGAATTTTTTGTGAATTTTTAATAACTCGACTCCCACTATGGTTGCTAAAAACGTATTTGCGCGGAATTGTGTTCCAGCAACACATGTCGAATTTTACAGTGATTTGTGTGGTCGTCGTAAAGTAAATTAATACAAGTTGAAAAATAAATAAAATATTGGAATTGAATCAAACAGTATTAAATTACAGTGTAAGTTGAAAGGTAAATACAATACTAGAATTGAACAAATAATACTGAATTACATATCAACACTTACAGATATGTCGTGAATGAAAAAAACAACAAAAGGGACTTGTGGACGATCGGCGTGGTCGAACGACACCTATAGAATATCCCTTTAATGGAATCTACCTTGATGGATAGGCGGTCGGATGTAGTGAGGATGGAAGGTGGTTTCGGGACGCTGGGTTCAGGATGCTTTCAGGATGCTGGGATAAAAGAGAATATAATCTAACTTCTGAGTTTTAATTGAGTTGTTCGTTCTCTAAGAATCCAACTGGGATTTTATAGACGTCTTTAATCGGCAGGTAGATACACGTTCTCCTCGGCGGTTGTTTTTGATCTTCAAGCACGTTCTTCACTTTATCAGATTGTTTGGGTATTTGTGAACGACTAAGTAACATTTCTTTAACTTGAGGAGAAACTGATTAAATATTTGCTGAAATTATATTTTAAAATATTTTCACTTTGTATCTCGAGTTTCTTTTTAATATAATATTTATATTTTCTCGTAATATATAGATTTTCTCGAGAGGCTTTTCAATCAAAGATTCTTTCTTCAGACGTTCATCTCGAGAATCACAAACTTCAATAAAAAATTCTTTCTCGAGATACTAGTAAAAAAATCTTTCTCAAGAGTGACACGCTCTTTTCGAGAAAGACCGAAATTTTCATGTGGAAACTGGGTTGAAGGTTCTTATGGTTGTGACATGGCCGACTTATTTTCCCTGTTTGGATTAAATTGAGTTGGTATCCAAAACAGAGTATATCATACTTAACGGTTTTGATCGGATAGAAGGGTGGATGATTAAATAGGTTAGAACTATATGTGGCATATTTGTATTGGTCTAATTTTTATTTAATTTTTTTAAGGTAATTACATTTAACAATCAAGTGTTCTTACCATACTTTTGGGTACATTAGCAATTACAAGCACTTCGTCAGCTAAACCAGAATTACGTAACTTCAAATGATACATATTCCATGAAATTAATATTTTTTCACAATAATAAGAATAACTAACGAGATGATATCCCCCCGGTGGTGAAGAGTTTTTGGGCAACGTCACTGATGATACAAGTCACATCGATTCCTTTGGAAGAATCTCATGTTGTTATCCAAGTTTGAATTTTATCGGTTCCTTTTCGTGTAATGGATTGACTTTGTCCACCTGAAAGAAAAAGAAATGTATGAAAATATCGTTAGAGTTAAAACAAATTATAGTTTCAAAAATACTCTGATCATATATTGCGCTTGGACCACGACGCTCAAAATATAAAAAAACCCCAGTTCCGAACCACAAAACTCAATAAGTCTAGTAGTGTCGCGGTATTTAACCGCGACATTATATAAAGTAATTTGCATGACATAATTTCGCAGTTAAGGACCACGATACTATTACATTTATTGAGTGACGCGGTCTCCAACCGCCACAATTACTAGATATATCAAAACAAAGGTTAAACCATTTCAATGATATCAGGATGGTGGAGTTGGTACATGAGTAAGTTTTGAGCCATGCTCACATTGACAAGATGACCGAGTTGCTCAAGGCGCGGATTTCCCATGAAAGGTAATGTGATGGAAGCCAGGATTCTAAGTTTTGATTTTTCTGGGTAGATAAAAATAAGTTTTGAACTCAAGAGACGTCGAATGCTATAACTATCACTTCAGATCAACTCAGTTCTCGTTATATTATTTGTATGTTGGAATTGTTTTTCTTAAATAGAACTAGTGTTGTGGTTCCAACCCCAAAATTATGTCATACGAATCACTTTACATAATTTCACGGTTGAAGATTGCGACTATTAAAATTATTGAGTATCGTGGTTTGGAACCGTAATTGTTTTGTATTTTGAGTATCGTTGTTTAGGAATACGTTATTTTGGGTATTCTTTTATACTAGAATCGTATTTCACGTATTTATTTTAAAACCAACTGTATTTTCATACAATCATCGTGAAAAGAAAGATTATGATATTTAAGTAACTCCCACCCCACTGAATGCGAATCATTTCCAGGTAAATTTTCTTATGTTATGTTATTTTAGTTATGATAAGATCAAAATTAACATTACTCTGTATAGTTTATAGTAAAATTTTAGAACATTACATTTAATTAATAACACAATAAATCATAAACCTTAAATTACAAACTCAAAACCAAACCAGCTCTGAACCCTAAAAGTTAAACATTAAATCATAAACTTAAACCCTTAAATCCATTGAGATGTCGGTGTTCGCTCCGGAAGTGATCACGGACAAGCCGAATCCAAGCACGTCGGAAATCTCTATCACTACAAGCAACCGGTACTCGGAGGATCGTTGAAATGTGTGTATCGTCGCCGTATGAATGAAGAAAGAGAGGATAAGGTAACGGACAAACACTCTTAAGTGGAAAGACTTACGAATGACATCGACGGCGCCTTCGGAAGGAAGCAAGAACACAGGAGCACGAAGAGAGCCTGAACGGTGGAACGCTTGAAGATAAAAAGACAATATGTCCGTCTGTAGAGAGGTGTTTTGATACAATGCCTAAGAACAACTATTTATACTAAGCTAGGCCTACGTATATACGGTAACGAAATATTGTACATATATTATGTATCTTTGTTGCTAGTCTTCGCGGAATATCTTCTTTCCATTCGAGCAAACTTGGCACCAATTTCCTTCCAAGTCTTGATACCGTATGGAATCTTCCATAATATCTACTGATCGACCGAATCGCACATTAGCCTTTGCTGTAGAGTTTCCACACTCGCCCAGTTGACTGTCGCTTGATCGTTTCTTTAACTCTTGTCATCTGGTAGCCTCGTCGCTGGGTTACTACTTCGCTCGCAAGCTTTCGCCTGGAATGTTTCCACAGTTACCTCCTTGCTGGGCTTCTCGTACTTTGGGTTTGTATTCTGAACCGTTGAGCCACGGATGAGGCTGAGATCTGTGGCCCAGAATTTCTATTGCTAAACAGTCGGGTTTCACCGACGCCTCTAGCTATTCGGGCCCCTCCAGTAACATAGCTACTACCGAAGCTTCCTTCCTCAAAATGGGGGAGACGCCAAATTTGAATGGCACGCGAGCATCATAGGAGTTGACCAAGGAGGTTACTTCTTATGTTGTGTGGTTGAGGAGGCCTATATTCCTCCTGTACTCTCCCAGGAGTTGGTTGGGGAATTCGCCCAAGACTCAGCGAACGAAGCCGAGAACTACTTAGCAAAGACCCATGAGGACGTCGCATACCACATCCCCTATAGCCGGTCGCAGACACGCAGCCGACAATCGAGGAAGACCTAGTGTGATAACCTTTTGCGAGGGATGAGAGTTAGACGAGGGAGGTAGAGGGGCCACCTGCTTCAGGCCACCTTTGGTTGACTGCTCGTACATTGGGACAATGTATGCCAAGGATGATACGTTGATAGCACTTCGATGTTGATGTGGTTGATATCGGGCTCATATTCTGATGTTGTAACTTGTAGGGTCTAATTGGCCTATCTTGCATATTACACTTTGGTATTTTGTACATTCATACATTTTTAAAAAGGCAAGGCGCAAACCCCGTTACTAGGAAATCAAACACCATTAATTAAATACTGCTTTATTATTTTTCAAACTTTTTTATTATTTACCTTTTAAGCGAAATATACTATTTTAGCCCAAATTTTATGCCATTTTTCTTTTGTAGCCTGATTTTTCAAGACTTCCTTTTATGACATTGTATTCTTTAGGTGAGAATCGACGACTCATCGTTGTGATAACAAAAAAAAAAAAATTGCACTCGATAAGATCGCAAACTACCAAACTGATCAAGAACACTATTAGCAGAGATCGACGAGGAGGAGCAGGGGTGGCCCGAGGGGAGGAGCATGATCGGAGGAAAGGGCGAGGCGCAAGGGACGAGGAAAAGTAGGAGGGGAGGGGGAGTCGCACGGAGGAAGATGAGGAGGGATAGAGGAGCGGGGGGAGGAGGAGGGAAGGGGGGTTGGGCGAAGGAAGATGAGGAGGGACGGAGGAGCGGGGGAAGAGACCCTGAATATGTTTAATGGGGTTTTATTTAGGCAAAATAAAAGTTATTTTTTAATTAGTTTAATAAATTTTAAAATTTTAAAAATTTAAAATTAAATAAAACAGGAACAACATTTGGTTTTTTTACCAAATAAAGTCATTTGATATTCTAATAACGTCATTTGATATTCTAGAACGACGTTCGTTTGTCATTTCAGTAAGACCTCGAAAGAATATAAGTTTCATTTTAAGGCTATAAAAGGAAGTTTTAAAATATCAATAAAAGAAAGTTGGCCTTCAACCACAAATGTATATTTTGCCTTATAAAAAATCATAAACCAAAACTTTAAAAGTTAAACCCTAATAACTGATAAACTTTAAATCCTAAACCTAGATGCTAAGTCTCAAAAAGTAAATTCCAAATTTCAAATATTAAACATTAAGCCATAAATACTAAATCGTAAATGTTAAATCATAAAAATTGAAAGTGATTATGTGAAATAATAAATTATATATCGCCATAATTTTGAAAACAATTAATAAAATAGTTTTAAAAATTCGCAGAACGAATAATAAAAACAGGCAATTAATTACAATTAAGTTACTGAAATATGTCGTTTGCTAGGGGGAAATTTCAGTGCCAGAGCCGTGTTGATTTTAGGGGTAATGTAATGTCAAATGGGCGGGGAAATTCAAAATAAAGGTAGGGTTTAGTCGTAATTTTCTGTGTCTTAAATTTTCTTATTATTCATTCATTCTTCGGTAGCAGTAGAGCTTGATATTTTTATGAATACTCACTCTCACTCAAGAATTATTTACCCATTTAAATGATTAATTTTAATAATAAATAAATAAATAAAAGGAGTACCCTCCGCTGGCATACAACACCACCCAACCACCCACCGTGTCACCACACCATACACAATTGATCACATCATGCCCTGTGTATATTAGCATAATCAAATAATTAATTTCTCTTGATGTTCAACTTTATATTCAAAACGAGTTATTAGTTAAATATAGTAGTAATACGACTTTGTCATCGGGGACGAGTAGTATGCTTAATGTATTTTCTTATTATAGAATATTTTAATATGCTGTATCAAGAATTGTGAATGTGATGTATAACCTACTCGATAAGAAAATAATATAATATCGTCTTCTCTTGTATTAGTCGTGTTGAGAAAAGGAAATTTCTTAAGAAAAATAGAAAGAAAAGCGATCCCCGGAAAGAAAAAAAATAAAATTAAAGGGTTGGATTTCGATTTCGAGGAAGCTTCACAATTCACACACGCACCTGCACTAAAATTTCTCTCTCTCGCCCCAAAACTATTGTCCGTACCCAGCAAGAAAGACCCAAGGAAAGGGAAACAAAAAACCCTTTTCCTACGATGACTCCGGCGGCCGACTCCCCTACGGCGATAGCCCCCGCCGCCTCCCCCTCTGCAGCAGCAGACAGTTCGGCATGGCCGCCTGGGTTCCGATTCCACCCCACCGACGAGGAACTTGTCCTTTACTACCTCAAGAGGAAGATCTGCCGCCGCCGCCTCCGCCTCAACATCATCTCAGAACTCGATGTCTACAAGTGGGATCCCCAGGAACTGCCTGGTATTCTTTTTCTCTTTTCAATCCTTACGATCACCTCCTGTACGATTTTGGAATTCGCGTTTTGATGTTCTTGCGGTCTCACGTGATTGACGCGTTGACTTAGCGTCTCCTGTAACTCTGATCCGATCGACTGCTTATCGCGGTTTGCCGTTGTTATGCGGCGTTGTTTTATAGTTCGGACGTTTCCCATTTCCGACTGGTTACCTCTCACTCGTGATTGCCTCCGACTTAGGGCAGTATGATGTGGTTAGTCGCGTCTGCTTGTTGTATTTAGCTTCTGTCGTTTTGAGGTTGGATGCTTTCCTTCAATCATGCGCTTATTGGGTGTTGATTATACTGACTGATGGGTCTCTTTTCGGAATACCCTAGTCAAGGTCAGGTTTGATGGGTCTTCTGTTGGGCAGAAGTCTGACTTTTGACTGTGTAGTAAGTTGCCCTTTGACTACACGAAACTTCGAGCTATGATGGGCTCCTTCCCTTTTGGAGGACGGCCATCCTAGCCATGATTAGGTCGAGACTTAAACTTCATGTGATCCCACGTATCTTATGTTTTTTCTTTTTTAAAAAGATATTTTTGTTTACATTGGTCTTTGTCATATGTTCCCTCGAATTTTTTTGATAGGATAATTTCATGTGTCCGTGTGGAATTACTTACCTGCATAAATTGACTTGTGTTCAGGTCAGTCTTTGCTGAAGACTGGTGATAGGCAGTGGTTCTTTTTCAGTCCGAGGGACAGGAAGTACCCAAATGCAGCGAGGTCAAATAGGGCAACCCGGCAGGGTTACTGGAAGGCCACTGGTAAAGATCGTAACATCTCATCGTGCAGCCGAGCTGTGGGAGTGAAGAAGACCCTCGTCTTCTATAAAGGCCGGGCACCCAGTGGTGAACGAACTGACTGGGTTATGCATGAGTATACCTTGGATGAAGAGGAACTAAAAAGGTGCCAAAATGCTCAGGTATGAGCCATTCTGCTGTGTTTTGGTTGTTAGTATCTTTCTTACACTTTTCTGTTGTTCTTTGTTGAATTTTTCTTGTTTTCTGTTTTTGCAGGATTACTACGCTCTTTACAAAGTGTTCAAGAAGAGTGGACCTGGGCCTAAGAATGGAGAGCAGTATGGGGCACCATTCAGGGAAGACGAGTGGGCCGATGATGACTGCTTTGATGCCATAAAGGTTACTGATACGGAATTCCCTGTCGAACAACCACCTGTCATCAGTTGCAATGCCAAGGCAGCGGATGTGGATCCAATTCCATTACGTCCTCCACTAAATGATATTGAGGAATTCTTCAATGACTTAGAAGATCTTCAAGATCTTGATCAAGTGCTGGGAGATGGCGATGGTTTCGTGCCACTGCAGGTTGGCGAATACTCTTAATAGAGAACAAATGTCGGCATGATATTTTCCTTTAAAAAATAATAAATGCCATGGATGAAGAAAATCAGCAGTTTGTCCACATCTAGTCAGTTTCCTGTTTGTGTTTTAAAAGAGGAGAAAGTGTCTTTCCAATATTATTTTGAAAATTTTTACACTGCAGTTGTTTTCTATGGCTCCTTCCTTTTTTCTTTTCTTATTGCAAAATACATTTTGTGTTTGGCTCAGGTTGACATTTGTCTTGGCAAATCTGTTTGTGAGCAAGAGACAACCCAATACAAAAGTTAAAATGGGTTGGATTGTTTTCTGTTACTGCATGGTTCAGTTGTGAAACCAGGTATCTGACTGTTTGGTTTTATTGCAGATTTGTTTGGAAGAAGAGGAAGAATCACGAAGCACTTTGGCAGATCCACCATCCATGCCAGGACAAGTGGCCCTCTCCGAGCCACCTTATTCTCTCAACACCAATGCTGGGTGTTATGACATGCCTCCCATAGTTAACGATGACCAACTTGGCTCTTCTGAGTGGCAACTCAAGGAGAATTCCGTGATTACAAATGCTGCTGAAAACTGCACCTTGGAATCTCAACGCAATGAAGACTTTCTGGAGATTGATGACCTTGCTTTGTTTCAGAACATGGAGAGTACTGGCAAGCTGGCTGATTATGTGGAGTCGGATGGGTTTGGGGACATTGACGTCTTTCAGGATGCTGCCATGTTTCTTCGTGACATTGGATCTGTGGATCAGGGCAACATTGCTGGCCATTCCTTTGGTGATAATATAATGAATGGGGGTTATTATGGCCTGCAGCCTTCCCAATTTGATGATGCGGATCAAAGTTGCAGTCAATTGTGGGATCATGAGCAAAGATTAGGCTACAGTACTTCAACTGAACCTGTTCGGGCCGTCTTTGAACCTCAATCAGGTAAAATGATCCTGAGCGTGAATGTTGACCGTCCGTTCTCTGCTGCAACTGAGGCCTCTATCTTTGTTTCCAATGTGGATAAAAGTGGCTCTCTCCATTGGCCATCCACTTAAAGCTCCGAAGGGGAGTGGATGGGATGGTTGGACTGTCACAATCCACAGGGAATAAGCGTCTTTGAAAGGACATTGGTCTTGGGCTGAGAGCTCTGTGAGAACAAGTATTTTTTTATCGTGTTGTCCTTTGCGAAGATAACTGGAATCACATTTTCTGTTGTCATTAAGTGCTTGATATGGAATATGTAAATGGCGCCATCAGCGCTGACTCTGCGTTACATCCACGTGCTTTTTGTTTTTCAGGTCCTGTTAGTGATACAGCTAATTTGCTGAATGAATCGAGTCCGATTCAATGGAATGATGATAGTGGTGCAGTGAGTAGATTATCTTCTGCACTTTGGGCATTCGTGGAGTCCATACCAACTACTCCAGCATCTGCCTCAGAGAGCACATTGGTCAACCGGGCTTTAGAGAGAATGTCTAGCTTTAGTAGGGTAAGGATAAACTCTGCAGCAGCGAACTCAAGTGACGGTAGTGGTTCTGCAGTTGTAAGGGCTGGAAGAAGCAGGCGTTGTTTCCTTACTCTGTATGTTTTGGCAGTAATAGGTGTTTTGTGTGGGGTCTTGGTAGGAAGTTTGAGACTATGGGGAACATCTGCATCTTAAAATATTCGAGCTAATGCGTCTGCATTTTACAGTTTGGGGCTGGGGGAATTTCCACTTAGGGTAAGGAATGAGGCACCATTCTAATGGTACAGAGGCGCCTGCTGCTTAAATTGCAAGTCCGGTTTATGTCCAAAATGTTTGGAGTGCTGGACTTCATTGGCCTGTCTATTCGTTGGATGGAAGCAGTCCTAGTGCATATATATATTATCACTGCATATGTTACCTGCCCTTTTGTGTTATATCTTTCTTAATACCATGTTCTGCAACTTCGGGACTGTATCGCCAGTCACTCTGTTGCGACTTATGCTGAATGCCGGCTTTTAAGAAGAGTGATAACTGCTTGATCTGAACATTTTACTTGGTTCTTGTACTCTTTTAAGGGCTTCTTGGTAGAACTTGGGCGTAGTGGCATGGTGTGCGAGTTTCAGCAGTACATTTCACGAGTTGGTAGATGGATATTCCGTGTAGTAGTGGGAAGCTGTTGAGACAGTTCGGAATTCAGAACTTAATATCGTGCTATTTACGGGTTCTAGTTAGGCAGGCAAAAAACCTGGTTCCCTTCCCATTGTTGTTGGCTTCCTTGTTTTTTATGCCAAGATCTGCTGATACAATATACCCGAACCTTTTTGGAGCGCCCTCCCTGCGTTGGGGTTGGCTCCGGTTAAAAGGGATTGAAGGTTCCTCAAATTCTCAAAACCTAGCTTTTGCTCTGCTGTTAATGTTAATGTTAGACCGGTAATTTCGGGTCCAGCATATGATTGAAGGCTGTATTTTGGGTCAAATGATGGGATAATCGGGTGAGAATTGAGATTGGATTTTAACTTGGGGTGGAGGAGACTAAAAGCAACCAGCTACGGGCCTGACCACATTTGGTCTATGGAATAAAATTCAATTGGCATCAAATAATAACGAGCTTCTTTGCAATCACTTACTCTCCTCTTTCATATACATACGTTATGTGGTGGGATACAAAGAGTGATTGATTCATTCATTCATAGATTAATCTCGAAAAGGTACAAGTCATACGAGCTCCGAACAGCCTTAGATTGGGGAAGAGGGGAAGACATTGTTTCCTCGTTAAAAAGAAGTGGAAGAGAATGAGGTCAATGCATTGGCTAAAGCCGTGTTGTTTGCCCAGCGTCGACCATACTCCCCCCCTTCTTACGTTAGCGCACATATCGTAGTACTCAGAATAAGACCGCACCGCATTGGATCTTTTATTATTTTTTGTTAATGGAGAAGTCAAAAGCAGCTATAAAGTTAAGTTTTTTGTTTTTCGCTTTGCATATATATATATATATATATATATATAGTTGGTTTTCCTAATTGTTTTTACATAAAATTAATGATAACTAATCGCTTGTTATTTCAAGAGAAATTGCAAAAAAAAAAATAAAAATAAATAAAGTGTTCCGACTCAAAAAAGAAGTGCGGGGGGGGGGGGGGGGGGGGGGTAAGTATAATCACATCATATTCTCCAACTCCAACACACTCCAGTTAGAACCGTCCAATAAAGCAGACCCCATTTGGTACGCGGGTTAAGTTGACACTCGGAGGAGGGTCATTTTCATGGTTCCCGTCTCTTCTCCGTCACAAAATTTAAAAACATATATAATAACTATTTAAATTAAAATTAAAATTCAGTAATTTTTCATTTGTTAAAATTTAAGAAAGTTAACTCTTCCCGATTATAAAAAATGAAAAAATATCATAGTCTCATGTCCAACAAACAATTATTTCAAATTCACACGTAAAAAAAAAAAAAAAATTAAGGCTAAGTTTAAACATAGAGCTGAATTCTTATGATTCTTGTGAAGTGTTTTGAGCTTGATTTTAAAAAATGTGACATCAATTGGTGAAATTACTTCAATTCAGAAGTTTTATTACACGTTAGCTGCCCGATACGATCGGATCCTGCCTTTTGTGGTGGTCAGTCCCAGTTACACCCCACACGGATTTATAAATTGGGGGAGTGGGCAAATTCTAATGACGTAATTAGTGCCCCACCTTATTTTAAGTTGTTAAAAGTTCACGCCCGGTCAGTTTTATTTCTTAATTATAATGTAGTGATTATTAGTTCACATCAAATGTTTTTTTTTTAGACAAAAAAAATGTAGAAGCTGAGCTATTCAATTTGTTAAAAAGGAGGGTTTTTTTTTGGAATGATATGTTTATTCATAATAGAAAAATTAAATAGGGGATATATATTTATTTGACCTCACCAACTCGAGATGGCTAAAAAAAGAAAAAACCAAGTCCTTGTTTTTATATATATATTTTATTTTTATATTTCTTTAGGCACACCCAAACCCAAATGGAATGATTTGTTGGAGATTAATGGGAAATGAAATCGGACGGTTGATCCACGGCCTTTTATTTATTAATAATCCCATCTATATTGACTTTTGGGGATGCTAATTGCCTTCATAATCCTTGAACTTGCTCCTCACACAACCAACCATCAATCAATCCTTCCTTGCTCAAGAGGGAAAAAAAAAAAGCGAGTGTTGTCCTCTCGGATCCACAGGTTAGTTGCTGTTGTCTTTGGTAGATCTGACTCTCTCTCTCTCTCTCTCCCTGCATCCCCTTTGTTTATGATCCTTCTTCTTCCACTGCACGCATGATTCGGCTATTTCCCTTCCTCCGGGGAGAGCTGTTTGACTGTTGTCGGTCAACGCGGTTTCTCCTCCGTTTTCTTTTAGGGTTTTCCTTGGGACCAAAATCTTCTGGAAATTGGTTGCTCCCCGTTTTCAATATTGGTGGGAACTGAGTCAATGTTTCCGTGGAGATGCAGGGGATAAGGTGGGGCGTTGTTCGATTTCGGTTAGGAATGGCCGGTGGTAACGCATCTGCTTGTGTGGAAAGGGCGACCAGTGATGGGTTGATTGGGCCGGATTGGGCTATCAACATGGAATTGTGCGACATCATCAATGTAGATCCCCGGTACGATCGGAATTTTCTTAATACTTTCTGTTTTGGATGTGGATCCCTCCTTTGAGCTCTACATCGGGTGGGTGTCTACTCGTAGATGCACATGCCCGCCCGTCTCTTTTTGTGCATGGTTATGGAAATAAAACAGTTCATCATCTTGCCTTCACATTAGTTGATACGACTGTCGGTCATGCTCAAACACTCCTCTAAAATCATTAATATTTTTATATGCTTGTTATTATCATCCAACTTATATGTCTTGTTTTGGCCAATCTATAATATTTGTTGGGTCTTATAATCTGCCGGCTAGATTTGATGTGCCGAATGCACAAATATTTGTGCGTAGGTTCAAGTTTCAGTTTATCTAAACTAGAGATAATAAACAAGAGTATATAATACGGTTATTGGTAAGAAGGTCCCTTATAGATATTGGGTGACAACCCCTGGGCTTTATTAGGAAGTTTTACCCAGTCCGTCCCTGTCTTCAATCGCATTTTGACCGGAAATATGTGCTGGAACAGTCATTACATATGGGTAATGTCACTACTTTCATAATGGTACAAGGAAGAATTTCTAAATAGTTCAGTTTTCTTTCAAAGATATACATTCTTTTCTTCCCATGAAGAAAATTTAAGAAATAAATTTTTTGGAAAAAATAAAACCTGAAAATTTGAAAATGTTTCACAGGCCACTCTAGTTATTAGAACTGGCTGTGCATCTTATTTGGCGGCTAATGCATTTTACATATATCATTTAATCACGTAGAATTATGTCTTCAATCATTCATAGCTTATTTAACAGCAGAAATTTCTGCTCATTTTCAATTTATGGGTAAAAGAAACAATGCATTTTCCTGCCATAAAGAGAAGATTGGGAATGTGGAGCCATCATGTCCGGGTTGTTTACTTCACTATTTATATTAAAATCAAGTGGTCTGCGTGGAATGATCCAGTGATTCCTTGTTGAGAGGACTCCCAGAAAAAGAAAAAATGAGATATTGGGGTTGTTCTGTTATCTTTTTGGTTGATCAGACCCAAATGCCTTGTGTAAATTTTGATTTCTTTCTTCTTTTCAAATGTGTCATTTTGATTTCTTCCTGCTTGTCTATAACCTTAGAACAATTAGTCTCTCAATTGATGTTCTATCTGTTCTACAGGCAAGCTAAAGATGCCTTGAAGACATTAAAGAAACGACTTGGCAATAAAAACCCCAAAATACAACTTCTGGCTCTTTTTGTGAGTTTCTATGTACTATGATGATCATTTATGCTTCTGGTCGATGCTCTTGCCTATCTTTGTTTTTATCTGCAGTCCTTCATATCATGCCCTTTCTTGAATTGGGAATTATTGGATTAGGTATTGGATGCCATTAGCAAGAACTGCGGCGAACATGTTTTCCAGCTAATTGTCGAGCGAGATATCCTGCATGACATGGTGAAGATGGTGAAGAAAAAGGTATGTGTTCTGTGGTCCGATTGGTATTTTCCCTTTAGAAATGAAAGTATCATCAATGGAATGTTGACCTTTTCATTCGTAGCCGGACCTCAGTGTGAGGGAGAAGATACTAACACTAATTGATGCTTGGCAAGAAGCATTTGAAGGGCCAAGAGGAATGCATCCCCAATATTATGCTGCCTATAATGAGTTGAGGGTAAGAAACTTAATTTTGTACCTTTTAGTTCATTAGATTGAATCACTGAAGTTGTTTCCCTTCCTTCCTTAACCCTCCGTTCCTCATTAAAAACCCATTCGGTACAATATTAAGAGCTCCTCAGTCTTTTTGACATTCTCCCCCATTTAGCGGCATCACTCTCATGATCTCGTGTCTCTGAAATATTGACCAATCTAATTTAATAGCCAATGCATTAACTACTTCCATCTATGGATTATTTGCAAAGTTGCATATTATTTGGCAGCAATAATTTATGATTTCTAAGCAATAATAACTCACAGGCTGCGGGAGTTGAATTTCCACCACGAGAAGATAATAATATCCTGTTGTTTACTCCTCCTCAAACTCAACCCACAATCCACCATGATACAGACTACGAGGATGCTGTCATTCAGGCATCTCTCCAAACTGATGCCTCTGGTTTGAGGTGATTTTTGACATCAGTACAATGACTCCTCTCTGATTAATTTAACATTTTTATTTTTTTACTGGACTTCAGTGAGGGAGAGAGTATATCTAAAGATTGTTGGAAGTTTATGCTGCATTAGCCTACTTGGAATGATTTATTGTTATTTGTTATCTTAGCCAACACTGATTGAGCACGGGATAGGTTGAGGATGAATGTACCTTTATGTAATCTAACCTTTGTAAACTATAGTGAAGTGGTCGTTTTCACAACCCACTATAATGGGTAGTCAAATCCTCACACCTGGTCATTATTGATCGTTGACCAAGAAGGCATCAAAGAAATATACCATGATGCCAAAACTGGCCGTATCATCATGTTCAACCATGGGAATGAATTACATTCAGTGTAATTAGTTGGCATTAGCAACTTCTTTCTATTATTGTTTTGGTCCGAACTGGAATTCGATGAAAATGGAAGGGAATTGGATCTTGCTGTGGAGTATCTGGAAGAAATATACCATGATGCCAAAACTGGCTGTATCATCATGTTCAACCATGGGAATGAATTGCATTCAGTATAATCAGTTGGCAATGTCAATTTCTTTCTGTTATTGTTTTAATTCAAGTTGAATTCGATGAAAATGGAAGGGATCTTGGATCTTGCTGTAGATTCTCTGAAAGAAAATAATAGGCCAGGCTTCTTCGTGAGTTGACAATCTTGACCTTACTTGACCCTGAGAATATTTTTCATCATCAGCTTGCCAGAGATACAAAATGCTCAGGAATTAGCTGATGTCTTGATGGAAATGCTCGGTGCTTTGGATACCAAGAGACCTGAGGTAACAACTTTTCTCCATATACAATTTAATGCAAGAAACACGGTGCTTATTTCTATTCTGAGATTGAAATTCAGATATTTGAGTCATCGGTAAAATAATTTGACCGACGATCTCGTCAATATAATGGGTGGGTTGGGCTGAACCCTTTATGTGCTGCATGTCAACAAGTGGAACCACGATCGTACTATAAATTAGGAATTTAGCGTTATCATTTCCTAGAGTGCTCATAGTTAATGGGATGGAGAAAGGTTGATGCATATGTTTGTAATTTTATCCTTGCATTGTAAAGATGATGTTTTCATTTTCGATCTCTGTACTAGGATATGCTTTGTAAAAATTGAATAGTGAGCGGCAAAACCGTGATGCAAGATTTTCGTCTCTTTTCCTCAGAAGTTGCTTTAATATGATATATTTTGAGACTTAATTATGCCCGTGCTAAGAAGGTAAACTGACGATTGCTTGCTCAATCTTCAACTAAAAGCTGTGGTTTTACATGCTATGTTTGGTTTGGCAATGGAAAAAGAAATGGAAACTGTATTAAAGAAGGGAATGAAATCCTCCCACCAATCGCGCCCTTACCTTCTTTATCCATGTTGCTTTTGGAGCATAATTCTTTTGTGAATATCTTTCCATTAGTTTGTCTTACGACCAAACTGTGAAGCCCCCTGGAAATCTGTATTTGTTTTATTCTTTTGACTTTGTACATGCCTATAATAAATAAAGCTTCAAACTCCACTTCTTATGTCATGTCAGGCTCTAAAGGAGGAAGTGATCGTTGACCTTGTTGATCAGTGCCATTCCTATCGAAAACGTGTCATGCTTCTAGTGAATGAGACCCCGTAAGTTCGTTTTTATTTTTGTTGGTAGAAAGGGATATTCAATGAATAAAAATCAGTATTGCACAGTAAGGATAGTCTAATGCAAAATCCGGTGGAAAACAAAATGTGATATGGTTTTCCTCTTAAGTTCTCGAAACAATTTTTTTGTCTCCTATTCCCTGGGTCGATCTAAACTCTATCGGAACTATTTTCCTTACAGAGATGAGGAACTCTTATGTAAGGGTCTAGCGCTGAATGATAGCTTGCAGCGTGTGCTTGACCGACACGACGAGATTTCTAGAGGCATATCTGTCACAACTACTGCTGCAATACCTGTGACTCAAAGTGCACCATCCGCGTCAGTGCCAACGTTGCATGTGGATCATGAGGATGATGATTCTGATGATGATTTTACTCAGCTGGCATATAGGTAAACTATTTCTAATAAATTGTTGGTGGAAAAACGAAAAGCTCTCGTGATTGTGATAATTGCTTGCCGTTCTTTCTTCCTTTATCATGAGTATTATTACTATTAATAGAAATCCAATGATCATACAATTCATCAGGGCCGGTTTTTGTTGCTGGAACCTTTCTCCAGGTCTAGAGACAACGGGCATGGCAGGAAACAAGAGCATCGCAAAAGTGATTCATCAGATGAAAGCCCAATTCTTCCACCACCACCCCCTCCCTTTTTGAAGAAGCCAGTGTCGGGCAATTCTGACCCGGTTGACTACCTGAGAGGGGATGCATTCAGAAACGAGTCATCTCGTAATAAATCAGGACCCTCACCCTTCCTGGGTCCAGATCGTTCAGTGTCCAGCTACTCTCCCTCATCTCTTCCCGCCACCAACAGAAGCATGGAATCACCAACATTGTACTCTGGGAAGCCAGTTTATGATGCACCCGTGGTTCCATCGGGCCAGTCCGTCGAACGACTGCCAGCTGTACCATGGGACAATCCTGCAATTCCTCCACCACCGTCCAGGTACAACCAGAGACAGCAGTTCTTTGAGCAACATCACGGGAACTCTAACTCAAGCAGTGGGTCGGGATCATCTCACGACAGTGTAGTTGGTCAGACTCAGAACCTCTCCCTCAATCCGACGGCCCAGTCGAAGCAAGAGGACGCACTCTTCAAGGATCTAGTGGATTTTGCAAAAGCTAAGTCGTCGTCATCCTCATCTTCGTCCAAACCCAATCGTTCGTTTTGAACAGCTGCTGTACGACTACATTTGGCCAGCTTCATTTACATCTTTCCGTCCTTATATATATATATATATATATATATATATTTATGATGTGATTTTGGGAGATGGGTTTGTGCATATTAGTTAGTTATCGTCCTTGTCTTGTGTTATTATTTTTTGTTTTGTTTTGAAGAGAAGGATATTTTTGTGATCGGTTTGGGTACACGAGAGAATCATTATTATTACATAGTTCCTTGTACTCGGACGACATCTTTGGCACATCCGACCATCCACTGTTTATTGCTTTTAGTCCATGATGTCTCCTAAATCTAAAATGATTGTGTTTCACCTTAACTATTACGAAAGCAATTATGTGTTTTATTATTAAAAGAAGAAAACTGAATATAACGTTCTAGCGTCGGATTAATTTGCTTGTTCCCTTCAAATTTCAAATAAATTTATGAATAATAACACAATGAATGAATTGGGATTTTTCCTATTGAGACCAAATTAAGTTTAATGTTTTTCCGGGTGAAGATAAAATATATGTATTGTGTAATGAACTTACAAGATGCGACTATTTTTTAGTATGGAAAAGATAAAATAAATAGATGTTACTTGGTAAAAAAAAAAGGCTTAATTATCAAATATACCCTCAACTTTACTCGATGTTTCCGATCTACCCTGATGTTTAAAACTTATCCTCTTATATCCTGAACTTATCCCTTGTTTCAATTTTATCCCTACTCAAATTTAATCCTCTCGATTAAATTTTTCCAGACAATTAATCTGTTATCTTAAGCGGCTCTGATACCAATAATCCTAACAGCAATCGAACTTAAGATGATTTGGTTAATTGTCTTTGTCGCCGGCGTTCTGCCAGCCTTGAATACTCGTTTGAGTATTTCAAACTTGCCGCAAATCCCAAGTTAGACTTGCCTTCAAGGAAGTATTCCTCGAATTCACTCTGAATTAGAGTCAGCTCTTCTAATTTTTTAGAATAGCTTTCTATCTGCTGTGATATTTTTGATATCTGCGCCGATAGATTTTCAAGCCGATCTACTATGGTATTAAGAAGACCTGTAGTAGAATCCTTGCCAACCCCGTGATCCAAATGAAGTAAATCTGGGTTGGGACAATCAGTCATAAGAATGACTCGTGCACTTGCACCACCTTGATTGAGTTGCCTTAATCAAGATCTTCTTTCAGGGCTGAAAGAACAGCATAAACAACTTTAAAATGTAAAGATGCTTATCATACCTTAATCGAATTGCTCAGTAGGTCCACCAAGCTTCCGCACCAAGAGAACTCAAGAAATAATTCTTCAAGAGTCTTCTTCTCAGGAACTTAGAGAAGGTGTTGGAGAGGTTCTTCTGTGCTTTCTCAATGCCCATACCATGAGGGACTTATATAGGCACTCCTCATCCAAAGCTTTAGCCTGATGGCTTAGCTTTACAAGGTTTAGTCTTAATGACTTATCCTTCAAGGTGTCGATCCGCAGATCTAACCTTTGGTTAGACTTAATCAGTTTTGATTACTTCTAACCTTCTTGGTTTCTTAAGGTATCTTTCGAAGAACAATCAGAAAAACTCAAACTCAGATTCGAGATCGAGGTTTTCGTTTTAGATTTTCTTCTGGAGGACAATCAAAGAATTCTTGCTCAAAGTTTTGAGAGAGAAAATTCTCTATTCAGATTGCCTCCCCAAATGAGGTAGAGGGCTTGTGAATATATACACAAAGGAGCTGGTGCCAATGCACTGTTTGCCAGCTCAAAAGTAAAAGGAATCTAAACTGTTACAAAAGTTAGTGGGGTCCTAATGACCGACAAAATTGTCCTATTCTAACAGTCTCCTCCCGTCTGCATTGGTGCGTTGTCCTGGGAGGTTCCTTTCTTGCTGTTGGCGCTTGATGGTTCGCCAACTCCTTCTTTCTCTGAGAGTCCCGGCCTGTCTCGAACTGCTTCAAGAATTTGTTGCGACATTTGTAGGGTCCTCTCATCATGCTCGATTTGCTGATTCAGGGTTTTGTCCGTGAAGTCAGCAATCTTGCTCCAAACCTCGAAGGTGTCGGTTCGGAGGTGCAGCTCAGAGTTTTCTCGCCTCCAGAAACTATCCAGAAGGTCGAGCATCCTCTGCCATCCTCGGTCTCCTGCTGGTTCGTCTATGAGACTTAGATCCGACCGAAGAATCGTGACGGTTATGATGCCGTCACAGAGCACGTAGTAGTCATCCTTGCGGGCTAACACATGCTCCAGCACATCTTTTAGGAACTCAACTCTTATGGCCTTTCGGACTGTTTTGTCCTTGTAGTATTTCCGCCATAAACCCCTCTGGTCGAGGTTCTGTCGTTGAGGTTCCACCAGACGTCTACTCTCACAAGGGTGGATGTTCCATACTTGCAGATTCTGCAGTATCACCTTCCCGTATAGGGGATGGTTTTCTTCTTCCATCATTGTGCTAGTAATCAATGCCGTGGCATACTTGGGTCCGTAACCAAGGCATCCGAGTACATACCTTACCAACATCGGCAGTGTTTCCATACACTCTGGTTCAGATCTATCTATTTCCAGAATGTCTACAAACCCAGCATGTATGTAAGGTGCTGCTACTCCCACCATCTCTGAATGAATTCTCAAAGACGGCCACTTTCCCGATATCCAGTGTAGATACGGTTGAAGTACAGCGTTCTCCTCAAGAGAGGATTCGCTCATGTCTACAATTACCTTTGGGACTTCATAATTTTTGACGTCCATAGGTATGATCGACATCGTTGTGGAGAAGATCTGCTGTCTTTCTCTTTCGACTTTAGACATCTCCTCTTCATCTGAAGCCATAATCGATAGCTTAAACTCCAGATCTTTGATATACTCAACAGTCTTCTTTGCAAAGTACTCAATTTGGCGTTTGTCATCATGTTTGATGCCGCCTAGGAGTCCTCCGCAGACTACAGACGCATCCCAACTCAGGGATCCATCCTCGAATGAGTCTTGATCAAAAAACCAGGATCCTTCCAGATCCTCTTGGGTTTCCCCAACATGGCCTTTGCCACCGTGACTTCCTCCACCAGACTCTCTAACCGAGTCTTTCTCAGGAATTGCTTCCTCAAGGTTCTCTTTCTTTTCTAGAGTCCCTTCCAATGCCTCGTAAGCACTTCCAAAGTCGAAGTATTGCTCACACTCCATTGCAGCCGTTTCCTCAGGTTCTACCCTTGGTTCTGGGTTTACCTCTTGGACTGGCTCGCCAATAATGGCCTTAAACTTAGCCTCTTCTTCAGCATATTGTGCTTCCATCCTTTCTTTCTGTTCCTCCTTGCTTTGCAACAAAGCCTTATAGGATTTTACAGCTTGATTGATGGAAATCTTCTGCTCTTTGGCTAAGTGGTTTCGGCAGTAATCGAACTGCTCCATGGTCAAGGGTGACCACCAAGGTTCTTCAACCTTATCGTCCTTCTTAGGACCTTCCTTTACAGAATCGCCCCCTTTGGGACCAGACGATCCAAGCCTCTTGGCTTTTCTCTTCTTTCTGGCTTTCTCCTGAGACTCAGCATTTGCCTTGTCTCCTAGATCTGCCATTTTCGCTTTTCCTTTGGAGCTTTCCTCCTTCAGATCTGCCATCTTCTCTTGAAGATCTTTCTTCATGTTTCCTCCAGAGTTGGTGTTATCCACCTTTTCCTCCTGGGAAACTTTCGCTTTCCCCTTAGAATTGGCTCTTGCCTTTTCTTTGGGTTCAGCCATCCCCTTCTGGGATTCTTTCGCCTTTCCCTTAGATCTGGACTCAGCCTCCTTGGGATTAGCCATCTCCTTCTGGAGATCTGGTTTCGCCTTACTCTTGGATTCAGCTTTTGCTTTCTCCTTGAGTTCAGCCTTCCCTTTCTGGGAATCCGCAGTTTTCAGCTTCTTGGGACACTCATAAGAGCGATGCCCCAGTTGCTTACACTGCCAGCAGAGAACTGCTTCTTTCGTTCCTGAAACGGAACCAGCATCACTATGCTCACTTTCTCCTTTGAGTTTAGGACATACCTTTCGGGAGTGTCCCTCCTTCTTGCATCCCCAGCATATCTTTCTCTTTGCAGCAGGATCCATTTGCAGAGTTTTTAGAAAGAGAGGTGTTTGCAAGTTCTCTAGAGAGAGAGTCGGCTATTAAGTTGTGGTCGGATCGAATGTATTCGACCTCATATTTATAATAGCTCAATTGTTCCTGCAACCTTAAGAGCCTAGTTTGCCTAGCTTCCTTAAGGTTCAGACTCATAAACCTTTTAACATAGGTCGAGTCAGACCGCACTAAAAATGCTTTCGGTGCCAAAAAGATGTAAAAAGCCTTTATTCCGTATTTTAAGGCTAATACTTCTTTTTCATGTATCGGGTATCGTAATTCGTACCCCTTGAAACTTCCCGACCAGTATTTACACACCGGTTCTGGTTTACGTCCCTTAATTTTAAGGACTGCTCCCCAATGTTCTTCAGAAGCATCAACTTCCAAGACTAACTCATCTTTATCAGATGGTAAAGCTAATTGAGGCAAATTTTTCACCTTAGCTTTTATCCTTCTAATAGACTGAGTGTCTTCATCTTCCCATATCCAAGGATTAGTAGAAGAGGTTTTCTTCGAAATCCTACTTAGATCTTGGGAAAGATCTTTCACAAACTTTCTTGCATAGTTAGCACATCCACAAAATCTTTGGACTTGCTTTCTATCCTCAAGTCTGTCAGGAAAATTAATTATTTTCTCGGCAATGTGATTTTGCAGTTTAATTTTACCCTGCTCAATTTCCATGCCTAAGAAGTTAACCGACTCCTTAAACCATTCTATCTTCTTCTCAGATAGAATCATACCTTCCCTTCGGAAGACATCAGTCACCTGATCAAGGTGCCTCATGTGTTCATCTTCAGACTGACTGTAGATTAGCACATCGTCAATATAGACCGCACAAAATTTCCGGACTTGCTTAAAAGCATTATCCATTTTGCGCTGAAACACGCCTGGAGCATTCTTCAGACCGAATGGCATAACCAACCATTCAAACATTCCTTGCGGAGCATTGAAGGCAGTTAGAGGAACCGATTCTTCCTCCATCTTGACTTGCCAGTATCCACTTTTCAAGTCAAATTTAGAGAAGAACTTTGGTTGGCTCAAACTTATCCTATCAATTAAATCTCCCGCAGTGGGAATCTTATAGCCATCGTCCTTTGTAGCTTTGTTAAGCTGACGATAATCTATAACCATTCGTGCTTTACCTCGCACCTGCTCGGCATGATTAATAACCATAAAGGCAGGACTAGAATGTGGACTGTAACTGTCCCTAATCAAGCCTTTTCCAAGCAACTCAGGAATTTGTTTATCAAACTCCTCAACCATCTCAGCCGTATACGTAATGTTTCTGGCTCTTATAATGGTTCCGGGATCTTTCAACTCTAATTTAGCCTTTAGGCCATTTCGAGTCCATAACTTCAGTGGATCCTCACTAAAATTATCGGCCAGTTTTATTAGGAACTTATCCCATTTTGTTCCTATTAACTTAACGGCCATACACACTTCTTGTTTTGGAAACAAGTCGTCATACCAGTTAGAACTTCTGGTATTCGTTGGAGAAAACAGGGTTTGTTCCCATGAATCGTTCTCATCCAACCGTATATCACCACGTTGAGCTCGCACTCTGAAAGCTCTTTCACATGGGATATTACCACAGTATTCTGTCCGTTTTACCGGATAAAAGCCAAATTTTAACCGAAGTCTAGGCTCTTGTAGAATACTTATTTTTACCCCACCAATGGAAACATCATTTTCATTCTGCACAAAAGGAAGGTTTTCCTTCTGACCCTTTAAAAAGGCGTTACCAATAATGATGTCGGCCTCTAGTAAAGGATGTGCGAGAATCTCTTTAATGATGAACTTTTGTCCACCAATAAAGACCGGCACGTTGCTTGCCTTATGACCAACAATTGTGGCCATACCATCGACGTTAACCATGTGGATGGGTTTCTGCAGTGGTTCCCACCACTCATCTGGCAGAGCATTGAGTCTAGCACATGTTATGCTACACCCAGTGTCTATCAGAGTATCCAGAGAATACTCATAGTATCCAGGAAATTTGAAAGTTAGAGCCACATATGTGCTCATGTCTTCTTTCCTAACACTAAACCCAATATTCTTAGGTACACTTTGGGATGGTTCTATCATCCTCCAGATATCGTCTATCGCAATAGACCTTTGCTCGGCTATTTGTTCAATAACCTTACAAACTTCAGGAATCTTAGATAAAGAGTATTCTATATTGGTAACTCTTAACATCCTTATAGATTCCTCTCTCGGTTGATCCACAGGGTCTTCATAGACTGGTAGTGATACCTGTCTATACCCCACGATTCTACCCGTATGTTGAGACGGGGTCCTTGAATCAACAGACCTTCGAGACATCTCTTCTACTAGTGGAGGTGCGCTTGCAACTTCTGGTCGAGAGACTATTACATCTTCTCCCACGTCACTAGCTCTTGAAGAGACTTCAGAGGGCGCTCTATTGAGCGGCTCTCTCAGGAGTGGCATCCTCACGGGCAAATGCCTGTCAGCTCTTTCACTAAGCATAGGCAGATGCCTATCAGCTCTTTCGTTAACCCTTGACGGATCTCCTAACATAAGAGTAATTTCATTACCCCTTTGTCGGATATTAGCCGCACTAATGGGCCTAGAGCTATTACCGGGCTCAGTCATAACCCAACTCCTTGGCCAGGTCAATTCCACTGGATTTACCTCACGCCTATGGAACTGTTGGTAGTTGTTATGACCCTCTTCGAACAACTCGGTAAGTCTCGAGATGTTCCTCACACCAGGACTGGTGGTATTTACCAATCGGTAAATCACTCTAGTGTGATACGCCAAAAACTTGGCCTGGGAATTCATCCTATCCATATTCATCGATTTGATTCTTAGGGTTAATGAATTTCCCAAACAGCGATCGTTCAAGGCCATCATAAAGTTTGGATGGACTTGGAACCATACAGGGCCATGTGCTAAGTTGGCCTGTATTCCTGATATCAACTGATCTCTAAACTCTCGCCACCGTTTATCGATCACAGCTGCTACCACAGGACTATCCGCTGGTAAATGAAACAGCGGGACTAATCCTATCTGGATCAACCCAATGTGTATATAGTTATATACACCTCTTGCGTTACGCATAGTATCTCTTATGCGTTGTACGTTTAAGAGTGGGATATCCAAAGTCTCAAGCTCAGTGCTTGTGACTTGTGCCGTCGCTTCTGTCTGCGCAATATCTATGGTTGATCGAAACCTAAATCTCGATACTTCATAAACTTCTCTCGCATTGACATTTGGCAACCTCCATTCCAGAATTGACTGGGATGGATCTTCATACTGGTGGGTTTCCTCCAGTACCTGATTCGTTGTTTCCAAGGGAACCAACTCATCACCATCTCCTTCCCTTTCTGCTCGCATCATGAACAGATGTTCGGTCCAGGGATCAGAATCATCCTCTGAGTCTGTATCATAATTAGACACAACCTCATATATTGATTCTACTTCCGAGTCTAAGTCGGAAATCTCTTGCTCATCAATTGGTTCGTAAGCAAGGACTTCTTCCTCATGACTCCTGTCATCCAGGAAGACCATACGGAGTCTTTCTCTCCTTTGGTTCTTCTTCGGACAACTATCCGCTTTGTGATCTTTTGAACCACAAAACCAACAGCAATTACAGCTGCTCAGGGGTTTGCCTTTAGGACATCTAGGTTCTCTGCCATGCTTTCTCTTGAAAGCATCGATCCTATCTTTATCTTTTAGGTTATCCCTTCTCCTCACAAACCTTCTTGGTTTGTAAGCAGAACCTCCTTTTTGCTTGCGCTGGAAGTCCTTCTTGGGCCAAACTTTCCTTTTATTGTACCTAACAAACTTCCTCTTACGAGGAAAGTTCCTTCTCTGTAAAGAGTCTCCTGAGGTACTGCGAGTATCGCATCCATACCTTCCAGGCACATACTCTATCTGAGAGCAACAGCTCTTGTTTAGGTATGGCAGCTTCTTAGCCGCCTCCTTAACTTGGAGCTCAGTACACGCCTTCCTCATCGCGTACTTTACCGCCTGAATTTTTCCTCCGAGTCCAGAGACAATCTTCTCTTCACTCAGAAGTAATTCATAGGCCTTTTGCGCAACTTCTGGCCAAGGTTCTGGCAGTTTTGCAAAAAAGGTTCCCAATATGAACTGTTGAGAGACTACGTCCAGATTGTAATAATACTTATGGAATTCGCATACGTAGCTATCAAACAAGCACATATCGCAGATCTGTAGTTTTACCAGAGCGGTCAGTGACTGCTCTTTTTCCACAGTTTCAGTAGATAACGAGAAACCACAGAACTCGCGTTTCAGGGCATCAGCTATTATTGCTAATACTCCGTCAACCGTCAGCGCTTGATCTATCTTTTCTTTGATGTCTGTATGAGCCACCAAAGATTTCCAATATTTCTGCGCCGTACCCATGAGGGCTGCCACACACAATTCATAGACAGATCCAGGGGATAGTATCCCGGCAGATGCAGTCATTCGAATTAGTGATAACCACTCATCTATCTTTTCAGATACATGCTTTTCACAATCTATGTCTAGAAAAGCACCAGGGGTAATTATAGGCTTTAAAACATTATCCCTAGGGACAAACTCCTGTTTAGTCCTATGTGGATAATCAGGCCTGTAAATTTCCCTCTTTGCAGTTACCAGTTCGTTAAACGTTCTATTGTCTAAATGAACTGGAGCATCTTCTGCCAGACCTAAGGCTTTCCTTAAGTCTTTTGCCAACTCTCCACTTTGAGAGTTCAAGTTTGCACTTCGCTTCTGTGTATCTAAAATGAAAGGAGCCACTGACTCCTTGTACATTTCCTCCACACTTTTGCCTTGATTTGGTCTGGAATTTCTTCCTCCCAAATTCAATCTTTCGACTGGTTTTCCTGTTGTACTTTCCAGTCCAGAGGTCGCCTCGGCTTCAGGCCTCTTTAAACCTCTCTCTCTTTCCAGAGCGTCTAGTATGTTATTAACATACAAGCCTACTTCTTTTGCCATTTGGTTTCGGCTTTCTAGACTTTCTGTACTCCCTTGAATGGTCAGCTGAGTTAACACATCGTTTATACTCTTGCTCATCCCAAAAGGAGACAATCTAGACTCTGGGACGAACTCCAATCGTGATGGAGTCCCTGAAGGATTTCCAGAGGATTTTCCTTCTCCAGCCATTTCGAAAAATTTTTCTCAAAGGATTTTGATGGGATATTTTTGAAATAGGTCTAAAGTTTAGGGTACTGAGAGATATTTTCTAAACTTCGGGATAGATTGGAAATTTCTCTGTAACTTTGGGGTAGTTTTGATAAATGGGCAAAAAAAAAATGATGTTTTCGAGAGAAGTCTGTTTAAGGAAAGGAAGTTTTTGTTTCGAGCACCCAACATTTCTCATTAATATCAAAGTCTTCTCGTGCAATAACACTCTCCAAGCTTATGCTATTTATTGTATAGAAGGTCTTAGAAGTTATCTTCTGATGGAATTTTGAGTTCATGACCTCAGCTATATCGTGCCATGTGCACGTAAACCGTTTATTATTATCATTATTATCGTATTCGTCGTCATTATTATTTTGAGTAACACATTTATGTTTCATGAGTAGGAATATATTATTCTAATTAATGACAACATTTGAATAAAGCCATACCGATGCCTCTAACCCAATTGAAAACCACTCACTAGACGCGCATTTAGTAGAAAAGTTTGAGCGGATAATTTCACAATTGATCATAGCACTATTTTTACCGAGAAGAAGAAATGCATGTAAAATACCGAGATTTGTTACTCAATAACGCTAGTCCGCAAAATAATTTACGAAATAGGTCTGTTAAACCTAAAATTTATAGATTAATGTCACTAACTCTGAATTTGTAACTCAGAGTTTCTAATCTTTTGAAGAAACTTCAAACATGTGTTTTTCATTTCTCAGAGTGAACTATGAGTTTTAAACTCAAAGTACCCTGCAACTTGACAGAAATCTCAACATCAAGTCCTAGACAATTCATGGAAATAAGACATATTAGATGAAGTCTGAGTTTAGAACTCTAAGTTTGAAGTGAGACTTTGAAAAACTTAGAGTTCTTCGCAAATTAAATTCTCAGTTACAAAATCAGATTTAGTAGTACTCGTCTACGAATTTTAGGCTTAACCGACGTACTTTGCAAATTATTTTGCACACTAACGTTAATGAGAAACAAACCTTTGTAAAATACCACATATACATTGTGAAGAAGGTGATGCTAGAATGAATGGTAGAATAAGTATACAAACAGCCATAAGTCATTGTATGGGATCAAATAAGCATCATAATTTGAAGTTTCTTTAGTAAATGTGGGTTTAAACCTTTGAATGAATGACTATATATAATATTTTTGAATCATATGAATCAGTAGCTCTTCATCTTATATCAACCTTTTTTTGAAATCATCTGACAACATTTCATGGCCTATAAAATCAATCAAATATTGTCTCCAATCTCAGTCTCCTGCATGATAGACGTATATGATATTTTCTTCCTCCTCTTCTTCATCGAAGATCGATGAACCACCCAAGTTTGGTGTAACTGATTGCTGACCGTCTTTTCCACTGAAGTAAGTGTAGACTCTAGATTTTTAAGGGTGTCTAATTATGCATTTCCTTTTCTTGACATATGACTTCTTGTAATATCATGGAGCCATCCCACGAATTTAGATGCATAATAATGATACGACAGGAGCTCATGCTTACAAACTTCATAAGTTGGTTAATTACGGGCTTAAAGTTCCATATACCTTAAACTATGTTATTTGAACATAATTGTACAAGGGTTAGCACATACAATATAATGTCTCCATCAAATTGTGATAAAGCCAACTTCAACTCTCGCACCTCTTTGAGTAGCCAATCCATCAACAAACATCTTCCATAGAAGGGGGGACATCTACCACCATCACATCCTCATTGGGCAATTCTCTAAAATTTCAATTATCTGATATAGGATGATTTGCTAAGAAAGCGGCTAATGCTTGTCTTTTCACTATCTTTTGAAGAACATCAGAAATCTTAAACTCTCGGAGCATGAGAGCCCATTTCGTGCGATGACAAGACAATATTGATTTTAACATGATATACTTGAGAGGGTTTACATGTGATATAATAAGAGTGCCTGCAAATAATGTCACAAACTCCAAATGAAGTTTCTTGAGCTACTACATGCAATGTGTTGTCTCCCTTGGATTGGTACACTTAGAATATGCAGCTTTGAGAAGTGGCCTTTATGTTATTGAACGACTTAAAATGAGCATCTTTCTTCATTATTTGATAATAGAAATGGCGTGGTCTAACCAAATTTGAAATAAACCTTCGAAAAATGTAAGCTTTCCCTGCCTGAAGGCTCTTCAACTAATGTAAGACTATGGTATTTTCATATTTGCATCTATCTTTCAAATGATAAACTTAGATGCGTTCGAACAACGAATTAATTTTTTTTTTTGAATGGTCAAATTTAATGGGTTTATGTTCTAGTGATAATTTCACAATCTATCGAACACCCTTATCAAATTCTCGATATGATTAAACCTTTGTTTTAATCTCACAATTGGGTCATCAATGTAATAATCTACATCCCCAAGGAGCATATCATCAAAGATCCATTGCATAGATCCCCTTGATATGTCCCTCGTACATTTTTCAACCCAAAAATCTTCAAATTATAAGAGCATATCCTTATTGGAATATAAAAAAAAAATCATACGTTCATCTCCCAAAAATCTTCAAATTATAAGAGCATATCCCTTTTGGGGTATAAAAAGAAATCATCTCTTCATCTTAATTTGATTGTATCATGAAGATCAATCCATAAAAATTAGAGTTTCATAGCTAATGGGTGCATATACCATAATCACAATTATTAGAAACGGAAAATTAACCCATACATGATGTTGGCCATTTTTAATTTATGGACACGATATTCAAAATCAATGTTTTGGATAAAATTCAACTTATTCACTATATCTTCTACCAATGTGATCAACACTAAGTGAAACAATCGTCGAATAGCTTTATAATGTGAGTCCCATTCTTCATAGATAATATATGGACCATGAGTTTTGGGTCCAGGTCAGGCTTTTCTTTATAACTCTACACAAAACGTTTTTGTATTCACTCAACAACTAGACACGTGATTTCTTTTCTTTGGGTATCAAACTTGTGTTAGGTAAGGTAGGATGTGGATCATCGCTTCTCCAAGGTGAACTTCTTTCCGTTCATTGACTGTAGACTTCTTTTCATTGGTTAATTTTTTAAGAGCTTCTTCAACATTGTCATATTTGAAACAAGTGTCTTCATCTTATTTAGAAATAACGTAGTAGGAAATGGACAACTCATCTTCAACATTATCCTGAGATGCATCATCGTTGCTACTCTCATTGATATGCATGTTCTATTGCTAATTTTCAACATTTCAACGATAATCACTTCGACAACAGTTCGATGCTTTATCCAAGAGGGAATCTTATGATGAAGATCATTTTTATCTTCTATCATAAACATAATATCATTCTTCTATTCAACTTTCTTTCACACCATTTGACTTCTTGTAGCCTGCCCCAATCTTAGTCACGCAAACCCTTCCATCACTTTTTTCTTCTTGAGCTCCCAGTCTATCAATGTCGATTTTTGTTTATATGACTATGAGTCGATAGAATACTGAAGTTCTCGCATGCACAATTGTATTTACATTATCAACGTTGATATATTGTGTTAATATCTTATTCATGATAAGTCAATGAAGTTTAATGGTGATATATCCATACCTAAGTTTGACATTTCGCCATTGCATCCAAGATTTGCTTTATTCGCCATGTCCCCAAGTGTCTTGAAGTTCCATGTAGCCATATGTGAGAAGTAACTCGAATGCATTTGAATCAAATTTGTTGATATGCGCCATCTAGGCAATGAATTTGGATGGAGAATTCGCCCATGATTTGCATTGATATTATTTTTACTCCTGAAAGTTGTTCCCTTATTGTCCTAAATGTTATGTAGCTGTAGTACGGCATATCGTGTTTCATCGTATTCTTCCCCACATTTTCAAGAGCAAGATCGATAAGAGATTCTTCCTGTTGGGTGATTGGTACGTCTACAACTAATTTTTACGATATATGCCTCATAATTGATTTTGATTTTAAAGATTTTTCCTACATGTCGACACTCTTATTATAGTAGAACATATCATTGAAAAAGTATGATTATGCTTTTATGTACGGCTAAGCATCCGCCCGTACTGTGTGGACGACTCCATCCTTCATAAACTTGAAGCATTGATGAAGTGTGGAGGCAGTGATTTTATATTCATGCAACCATGGTCAAATAAGAAGCACATTGTAGGTTGTTCTTGACTCAATGACATATAATGTTTATCCATATTCCATATCTCTTATGGCAAGATTAAGAAAAGTTTTTCTAGCGACATGTTTTCCGCCCAAATTGAATATTTGCATAATCAGTTTACTACTCGATGGGTTTGCCAACTCTTAATTCAATTCTTTAATTGCCCCTTAACAATAAGAGATTGACTATGGAACTATGGAACCTCGATCAATAAGAATGCAATTAACTTCTGTATTGCAAGTTTAGCTGGACATGTAAATGTTTGTTATGAGACTTATGTCATAGAAGAAGATATTTATCAAAGGATGTGATTGTTGCATAATTCTCTTGCACCTTCTTGATATAATATAGCAGACCTTTCTTATCATATTATGTCGCTTTTTACCTTCATCATTATGACATCTTATGGGTAGAGACGCAAGCTTTTGATAATATGCAGAAAATAAGTCTCACAACATGATCATGATTATCTTCTTCATAGTCATGTCCATCACAATATAATTTACCTTCGTTAGAGCCCTCCAGCTCAGGCATGAGATGTCCTTATAGTGAACTTGAAAGATTTTCCCCCATTTCTCCTATGAGTCACCATAACCTTGTTTTTAGAAGATGCTTCTTCAAAGCAAATCGTGCACCTTGCCAGACTTGTCATACCATCTCACCTTGTCTTTAGATATAGTAAATGACCACCTTGGTAAGGTTGAATGACTCGAAGATGATGTCACATAAATCATGGCTTGACATAATGATCATATTTTGGGTTCCAAGATCGACATCTAGATTATTCTTATTACCAAAAAAACGTCCAATGACCTTCTCCTTGAAAATAAAACATTTTTAATCAGATAACCTATGATGCGATGACACTTCTAGAAGTTAGGATTTCCAGCTAGATTCGTCTGTTGTGAATGCTCCGATCAGAGAAATTCGATCATCTTATAAGATAATGTATAATTAAATATCTCTGCAACACCTTCGTCGTGAAAAGGGGTTTTCTTATGTTGCATATATCCAAAGGTTAGACGATTCTTCTTTGGTACTCGGATGCTGTTGTGAGGATTATACTGTGTAGAAATGTTCCTTTTTACACTTTGACACTTTGACAAGAGCTACATTGGTAGACGTTGGAATGTCCAAGTAAACTAAGATAATATGTGGAGTCCCATTCTTCATAGATAATATATGGACTATGAGTTTTTGGGTCGAGGTCGGGCACTTTTTATAACTCTTCACAAGCACGTCTTTTATTCACTCAACAACTAGACACATGATTTCTTTTCTTTGGGTATCAAACTTGTGTAGGTAAGGTAGGATGTGGATTATCCCTTCTCCAAGGTGAACTTCTTTCAATTCGTCAATTGTAGACTTCTTTTCATCAGTTAATATTTTAAGAGCTTCTTCAACATTGTCTTATTTGAAAGAAGTGTCTTCATCTTATTTAGAAATAACGCAGTGGGAAATGGACAACTCATCTTCAACATTATCCTGAGATGCATCATCGTTGCTACTCTCATTGATATCCATGTTCTATTGCTCATTTTCAACATTTCACTGGTAATCACTTCGACAACAGTTCGATGCTTCATCCAAGAGGGAATCTTTTGATGAAGATCATTTTTATCTTCCGTCATGTGAAGCTTGAGAATGTTCCAGCTTCATGGGGAAAGTTCTTGCACTTTCGTGTCCTTGTTAGTTTCTTTGAGATTGGTTCTTGTACTCTCGTTGTTTCCTAGGAGTTTGTATCATACTGTGTGGATGCTCTGTACTTACATAGTCGACAATCGATAGAGATGGAGTTAGCTCATGTAATTCGAATCTTGCTTGGGGAAATAAGGTCAGGCGTCCCCTGGGGAGAGGAGGTTGGGAATGTCCATCTCGACTGCCCTTGGGGAAGAACATGATCACATATTCTGCTCCTGCTGTGGAATGCGATGTGTTCATGTAACCAACATCGGCTTGGGGAAATGGGAAGTATGATTCCAGTTGGGGAATGATAAGAAAATTTGTTAGGGAATAGTGCAGACGATACTTCCTTTCATGAAGTCATCCATGGTGATAACAAAGGCACTCTCGAATCTTTGGCTCGAAATTTTCACCCGACTGCCCACACATTGGTTCGTAATGCAGGATGTTCATGTACCTACACTCGCTAAAAGACGGACAACAAGTGAGCTCATGTAACTTGTTCCGATAAAGAAAGTAGATTAATACTCCCTTTCATGCCTTTTTGCCATTGCATCTTCGTCCGATGGAATCAAATGATTGACGAAGTGCTACTCTTGTTATGTATTATTGTATAAGGCTGCTCATGTACCTGTCAAACAAATTGCGAGAACACAAGTGACTTCGTGCGACTTGTTTCTTTTAGAGTAGCAACGAAATTTGCTCATGTAATTTCGTTTGCAAGAAAGGTCAAGTAGAGCTTTAGTACTTCCCTTTTGTGTTTATTTCGTTAGTACATCTTTGTCCGCATGAATCAAAGGATTGACAGAGTTTTACTCTTGCCTTGTGTTTGTTGTATAAGGCTGCTCTGGTACCTATCAAACAGATGACGAGAAAATAAGTGAGTTTGGACGACTTGTTTTTTTTAGAGTAGAAACGATGTTTGCTCATGTAACTTCATTTTTTGCAAGAAAGGTGAAGTAGAGTTTTGATAGTTCCCTTTTATGTTTTGCCAGTCCATCTTTGTCCGCATGAATTAAAGGATTGACGAAATACTATTATTGCCATGTATTGTTTTATAAGGGTGCTCATGTACTTGTCAAACAGGCCGCGAGAAAACAAGGTAGTTCGTACAACTTGTTTCTTTTAGACTAGAAACGAAATTTGCTCATATAATTTCGTTTTGTAAGAAAGGTGAAGTAGTGTTTTGGTACTTCCCTTTTATGTTCGTTTTGTTATTTCATCTTTGTCCGTAAGAATCAAAGGATTAACGAAATTGCAACAAGTCATTGGCTTGTGTCCGTTGTATAAGGTTGCTTATGTACCTATCAAATGGCAAGAAAATAAGTGAGCTCGTGCAACTTATTTCTTTTAGAGTAGAAACAAAATTTGCTCTTGTAATTTCGTTTACAAGAAATGGAAAGTAGAGTTTTGGTACTTCCTTTTTATATTTGTTTCGTTAGTACATTTTTGTCCGCTGGAATCAAAGGATTAACAAAACTGCAACAAATTTTTGGCTTGAATCTTTGCCACCCTGCCACCCTCGCCTTTGTCATAGGAGTTGTGTATCGTTCGTGTGAGGAGCTCTTATACCTGCCCATGAGGCAATGGACGTAAACGAAATGAGGTCATTTAATTTCACTTAGTTGGTTAAAGAGAGTAATGATTGTGTGAATTTTTCTTTTCATGTAAGTGTTCTTTGCCCTAGTTCCTTGGGGATGTTAAGAAGTTCTCTAACGAAGCTTCTTTCGAAGCACTGGTTCGAAATTTTGCATGTCTTCATTGTCTGCCTAGGATGTTCGGGTACCTATGAGACAAGCATGAACGATGAAACAAGTGAGCTCAACGTAACCTGTTTTTATGTAGAGAGTATTGCTTTTGGAATGCAAACTCCCTAATGTATATTGTCTTGTTGATGACGAATGTTGTTTGAAAGCTTCGGTTCGAAAGTTGTCGTGATTGTCATGATAACATGTTTTTGGACCTTTGTCATAAGAGTTATGTACCATTTGTGTGAGGAGCTGTAGATTCCTCAAATCAAATTTTAAAATTTTTAAATCAAACAGGCAACCTAAAGTGGGGCCAACGATGTCTAAAAAAAATAAAATAATAAACAAATAATTTAACTTAGCTTTCCATACTAAATGGATATTAAATTTGAAAAAGTTTTCCTTAAAATTACTTTACAAATAAAAGTAATTAAGGTTCAAAAATCAACCACTAAATCAATTATTTAGTAAGTTAAAAATTTGAACCTTTTCGAAATTTTTAAATAAATTCATGTTATCATGATCTTTTAGAATTTTACAAAAGCATCCCCAAACATGATTAGTAGACTAACTTTGCATGAAACTATTCTTGTCCTTTGTCATATTTTCGAGTTTTTTTTTTTATTTTTGTCCAAGGAAAATTTACTTTCATGCCATACTTTTATTTTCATCCAAAAAAATAGTAATACACAAAAAGAGGAAGTAAAAGAAAGAATATAAAAGAAAGTTTTTTAATAATATTTATGAAATTCGGATTTGGACCAATTTAAAAAGAAAAATTAATTCGGACTAATTTGTGATTTTTAGAATTTCGTTAAAAAAAAAACACTCCGACGCATTCGAAAGGAAAACAAAAATCAAAGAGTAAGATTGTAACATCCTAACTCTTCATTAAATGGGGGGACGAAATCGAGAAACTCATGGGATTTGGGAAGTAAATCACAATTTCAATTTTCTTTTGAGAAAAGAATGGCAAGGACGGGCCGAAAGCGGCTAACGGTTACGTACATTGTTTACTAAAATCGCCTTTTTTTTAGTTAACTTTACTAAAAATCGACCGTTTTTAGTTAAAAAAAACCTTAAAATTCGTAAACTGATTAGTAAAGTTATCAATTTTTCACTATTCACAGTTAGTAAACTTTACTAATTTGCGTTTAGTAAAGTTACCCGGTTATTTCCAGATTTTTTTGGTAACCGTTTACGAAAAAGATCGGTGATTTCCACATTTTTTTAGTAACTTTTACTAAAAATTCACTGTTCAAGTTTAGTAAATGGTTACTAAACTTTTTAGTAAATTTGTCATCCGATTTACTACTTATAGTTTAGTAACTTTTACTAATTTTTTACTGTTCAAATTTAGTAAAATTACTAATTTTATTTAGTAAAACTTCAATATTTAGTAATTTTTTCGGTTGGCTTTCGAACGAAATTAGTAATGATTTACTAATTTTTTTAGGAAAAATAGTAAAATACTGTTGAACATAGTAAAATCGTTTGGAAATTACTAAAAATGAATTTTTTTTCGTAATTTTTTCCTAATTTCTGAGCGAAATTTTTAGAAAATTTAGTAAACAGTTACTAAAAATTTTAGTAATTTACTAACATAAACAATACATTCCGAACCTAATTACTAACCTATGCTCAATGTGAAATTACCATTTTAACGCGTGGTAAATATACAAAAGTAAATTTCACAATGAGTGGAGGTTATACTTTTCATAATAGGCAGCTATGAAAAGGGGGTAAAATGTTAATTTCACATTACAATAGGATAGTAATTAGATTCAGAATGTACTGTTTAGGTTAGTAAATTACTAAAATATTTAGTAACTGTTTACTAAATTTTCTGAAAATTTCGCTCGGAAATTAGTAAAAAATTACGAAAAAAATTCATTTTTAGTAATTTTCAAACGATTTCACTATGTTCAACAGTATTTTACTATTTTTCCTAAAAAAAATTAGTAAATCATTACTAATTTTTTTTAGGAAAAATAGTAAAATACTGTTGAACATAGTGAAATCGTTTGATTACTAATTTCGTTCGCAAGCCAACCGAAAAAATTACTAAATATTGAAGTTTTACTAAATAAAATTAGTAATTTTACTAAATATGAACAGTAAAAAATTAGTAAAAGTTACTAAACTATAAATAGTAAATCGGATGACAAATTTACTAAAAAGTTTAGTAGCCATTTACTAAACTTGAACAGTGAATTTTTAGTAAAAGATACTAAAAAAATGTGGAAATCATTGATCTTTTTCATAAACGGTTACTAAAAAAATCTGGAAATAACCGGGTAATATTACTAAACGCAAATTAGTAAAGTTTACTAACTGTGAACAGTGAAAAATTGGTAAACTTTACTAATCAGTTTACTAATTTTTAGGTGTTTTTTTACTAAAAACGGTCGATTTTTAGTAAAGTTTACTAAAAAAAGGCGATTTTAGTAAACAACGTAACGGTTACGTGCAGGTACCGTTAGCCGCTTCTAGACAGGCCAACTGAACAAACGAAGTAATTTTAAAGACTCGATCAAAGTAAAAATAAAAAATGAACAAACGTCAAAACACAACGAAAACACACCGAGCACACCTTCCCCCACACTCCCCCCACAATGGATATAAAAGGATGATTCTGTTGGGGAAGGGGGTGGTTGCAACAGAATTTTTCCAACCCGAATAGAATCAACCGTCCTCCTCTCGCTCACTCCTTTCATTCACTCCCTTTATTGAACGATTTGCTGGGATGTTTGTTGGTTCTTTTTCTGTCTTTTCACTATTTTGGAAATAATACTTCATTGATACTTGTCCTTGGGAGTGGCTTAACTGGTTTCGAGATGAAATCAAAGCAAACAGATAAGAAGCCAACAAGTCAAAATGTTGGATTTTGCAGCAACACTGCCGGACCATTTTCTCCTAATAGAGAATCACTCATCTGTCAGCGAAATTCGCAGCAACACTTAAAGGCCATGAAGATTTCTGCCAACGCACTGACTCCAGAAAGGAGGACGAGAGCAAGGATGTTGATGTTGCAGTCAACGTAAATCCCTGAGAATTCACTGTGATCGTATCTCAAGAGACAATAGAGGAGTCAAGCTTAAACAGAAAACTCCTAAGGCAACATCGCAGTTTGATCCTGTCGACGGCTGATGTTGATGATGACCAGATCCCCTCATGTTTTAACAGAGCAAGTCTGGCCAAGCTTGGGGCGAATCTCCAACTCCAGCAGCTGTAGGGGGTCGCCAAGGGGTTCCGTCATAACCAGAGATTTTACCTTGACGAGGGAGACGAACGATGAAGGAGGACCAGAAACGGGAGGGAGGAGGGAGCTGCTGGATGCGGAGGCCACTCTGCCGCTTGATGGACGATGAGCCTCGACTAACTTCCGTTCTCTGACGGCCAATCTTGACGGCAACGTAGGGGATGGTTCCAGAACATTTCCGCATGGTAGCGGCGGCAAAACTTTGGCTGAAGACGGCGGAAAGCTTGCTGGACATCGGAGCGAATGAAAGAGGGAGTGAGCGGGAGGTGGACGGTTGTTCTGCCCACGAGACAAAGGACGTAAACGAAATGACATCATGTAGTTTCGTTTAGCTTGATGAAGAGAGTAATGATTATGTGATTCTCCATTTTTATGTGTGTTGTCAGCGTTATTTGCCCTAGTTCCCTGGGAATTGAAAGAAGTTTTCTGATGAATGTTGTTTCAAAGTTCGATTTGAAGTTCGATTGTTTGTCTTCATTGTCTGTCCAAGACGCTCATGTATCAATGAGACAAGTATGAAGGATGAAACAAGTTAGCTCGTGTAACTTGATTTTTCTTTTGTAAGGAAAGTATTTAATTTTAGAATAAATACTCCCTATCATGCAGTTCACTGTATTGTTCAGAACGAAGGCCGTTTTGAAGCTTTGGTTTGAGAACTTTGCTAGTTTGTCATCATAGGTTGTTTTTATACGTACGTACAACAAGGGCAAAACCAAGTGAGCACATGTGACTTGCTTTTGTCAAGAAGTATTGATCAAGGAACGAATACTCCCTTCATGTGAGTCGTTGTTTTATCAACGGAGAACTATCAATGATTGCTCAGAATCTTGTCCCAGGATCACTCGAAGATTGGCCCCATGATCGCTTGGAGATTGGCCCCGTGATCGCTCGAAGATTACCAGGATCGCTAGGAGATTTGTTCCAGGATCGCATGGTGATTTGTCTAATGATTGTTCTTGTATTACTATCGTCATTGCTTTGCCAACAAATGCTGTTTCGAAACTTTAACTCGAAACTTTTCTACCCTACCACTCTCGCCTTCGTCGTCTGCCGAAGATGCTCATGTACCTATGTGAGACGAAGGGCAAAACAAGTAAGCTCGTACAACATGTTTTGCAGATAAGTTAGTTGAGGAACGAATACTCCTTTTCATGTCGTTCATTATTTTGGGAACGAAGATTTCTCCAAGAGAACGAATACTCCTTTTCATGTCGTTCATTATTTTGGAAAGGAAGATTTCTCAAAGATTGCTCAAAGTTTTGCCTCAATATTGGTTGGAGCTTTACCACTATGTCGCCCACGCCTACTGTTGTCTGCTTAGGTTGCTTTTGTACCTATGAGACGAACGTATGACGAAAATAAGTAAAGCTCATGTAACTTATTTTTGCAAAGAAAGATTAACTTGGGAACGAATACTTCTTCTCACGTTGTTCCGTTGTTTTGTTGACAACAAAGGATATTTTGAAGCTTTGGCTCGAAACTGTTTGAAGGCTTTGGCTCGAAGTTTTACCACCCTGCACCCATGCCTTCATCAATATGCGACAAGGGCTAAAATAAGTAAGTTCATGTAACTTATTTTTGTAAAGGAAGTATTAACTTGGGAACGAATACTTCCTTTCATGTTGTTCCGTTGTTTTATTGACAACGAAGGATATTTCAAAGCTTTGGCTCGAAACTATTTCAAGGCTTTGGCTCAAAACTTTACCACCCTGTCACCCACGCCTTCGTCAACATGCGACAAGGGCTAAAATGAGTGAGCTCATGTAACTCATCTTTTAAATATGAGGTAGTGATCAAGGAACGAATACTCCCTTTCATGTGTTGTAACGTCGAAGATATCTGCGATGATTGTTTGTGGCAATTCTTCTCCGTTACGACAATTGCTCTTTTGAAAGGCGTGATTGCTAACGAACGACCCTTTGTAGTTTTGGGCGAATTATCTTCTGGAATTGCTGGTATTTGATGTGATCCACTTGAGGATGTAGTCAATTGATTGAATACCATGGGACGTGCGTTGTTGATAGCACTTCGTGGTAGGCATGAGTGGGTATCTAGTCGTTCTTGCGGTGGGCCGATGTGGATCGACTGGCCGTTCATGTGATGTGCCGATTCTTGTCAGTCTTGAAGCAGTGGTTGGCCTTCTCCTGTTTCTTTGGCACGGCCTCAGAAGAGTCGATCTTCGGTTGAATTGACCGTTTAGGTACCTTAGACAAGTTCGAAGGGAGCTGTCCCCATTAAAATGTGCATCGTATTGTGGCAAACTGCCTGTCTTTTGTTGTTAGGAACTGTCGTATGAGCGTTGTCCCCAAACAATTTTTCTCGTAATGTGATGTAAAAAGGATGTCCCGGTCCTGGAAGTTTGAATATATGTGGCTCCGTCGATCTTGAATTGTTTGCAGGCGAGTAAAAAATCAGGAGCTTCTGATGTCGATCGTGCTATGCATTCGCCATTTCTTGAAGAGTGCTCTTCATGTTCTAGTTTTGGAAATACTTTGGATTCCATGTTCGCCAAGCTCCTGTTGTTAGGAGACGATGAACGTTGAATTTCCATGGCATTCGTGCCTGGAGGGCTCCTAATCTTGCGAGGTCGTTGTGAAGACCAGAGTTTGCTCTTTGTGATGGAATGCACTATTGGTGTAGTGAAGAAACTCGACGGCGGGACGTGGGTAAGAAGATTTTCCCCTTTTGCCGGATTGTCCAACGCTTATGATTAGGTTTGATATGTAGATAGGAGAATTGCCCATTGTCGTACTGCCACGTTGAGGATCGAGAATTGAGTTGCTAATTGGGAGATTGCCCCTGTTTGGATTGTCTGATGTTGATGATTGGGCCTTGAAATGAATGGAGAATTTTAATCTCCATCTTCGCGGTGGAAGAAGCTGGGAAAGATGTTCCTATTGGTGCCGAATTTGTGGAGACTGGTGTTGTACCAAGATTGCTTCTGCTTCTTTAAGACGGTTGTTAGTTAGTGGGGCAAGCTGTTCCACTATCCCCGAGTTTGATCTAGACATGTCAGTGAATACCTCTTTGGGCTCGTCATCCATCCCAATGTTGATCAAGATCGACATCGATTGGGGCCCTCAAATATAACCTCCTTGGGGTCTCCATGTCATTGTGGACTCGGCTTTGGACCTTAGTAGCCGATGGGTGATCTTTAATCTTCATGTTTGGTTATGCACCTTGGCAGTAGTTGAGGACACTTTTTTTTATAAGTCGTTGAGGACGCTTTGGCCTTAATGTCATTGGATGCACGGCTTTGGTCCTTGGTAGCCGTGATGGAATCTTTGGCCTTCATGTTGTTAGATTCGGCATTGAGCCTTGGTAGCCGTCAATGGTCTTTGGTATTCTTGTGGTTGTAAATTTGTAGTTGTCATGCATTACATCTAATCTCGTTGGAGAATTAAACCTCAGAAAGAAAGCATAGAGAAGGTTATGATTAGTGTTGTGCAAGTAATCAATGCATGATAAGTTTGTAATGCTGCTTAATCATACTCGTGTATGCATATAAGCATGAATTACGCAAAGCGGTCACAATGAACAAAAATAGTAATGCGATGAAGCAATTACTGTAAATAATGCGTTAATGTGACTACTACAGTTATGTAGACACTCATGTGGTCACACAAATGAATAAATGCAGTTAGCAGTAAAGTAGGGGCATGAGTAATGAAGGTTCTTGAAGCTCATTGTAATAAACCCGACGCAACTGCAAAACAAGAAGTGTTAGTTTTACAGTTATACCAGACAAAGCTTACCAGACACCTGTCCCAGCACATGTAGCAGTCACTCAGTAATTGACAAATGCATGTGCGATATCTAGTATATGTAGTGAACAAACAATTCTAGACTAGGATGAAGGTTTCTAAGACCTCCCTTAGACAAAGAGAAGCGTGCCCCGATCCATAGCCTACATGCCGCAGAAAACAGCAAAGCCGTGCCACTCGGTGACCCCTTAAAATCCTAGTCTCGGGTATAGAGACTTACCTAAGTATGCCTAGGAAAGCGGTAAACGAACACAAACAAGAGGCAAACGAAGGGCACTGAGCAAGTACATACGCAAACAATAACTGCTATCCATATATGGATAAAATATAAGAGTGTTTCGGTAGGAATCCACATGTGGAGTTCCAGCGGAGTCGCCATCCGAAATGTACGCGCTCCCTCCGGCTTATCACGCACACGGCGGTCTCGACGACATGGGGATCCGGGTCCACTTCCCCTAGTGTCCCCAAATTGATGCCTGGACTGGAGCGTCGAGGCGCTTAGAAGGAAACCGGGGTCGATCCTCCCTCGATTCCTAATCGGGCCTGCCTGGGCCCTCACCGATCGTCTCCATGCTCCTTAGATGGCGAAGGGCGATAAGCGGAGCATGATCCGCAAAAGGGATTTTCGGGAAGATTAGCGGCTCGGGTCGCCTTCCCTCATCCATGATGGCTCCGTAAAATGATTGTTGTTCCTTAACCTAGATAAGCTATTACGGAGTCGCCACCGACTTTTTTTTAGTAAAATTGTTTCAGTCAGAAAAAGAGTTCAGTTAGGGGATTCCTGTTTACTATACATCTAAACATGCGAAGAGGTGGCGTTTGCTCCAAAAGTTTACATTTGGTTAACGAGCGTTGGACCGATCCGGGCATGACTCCTGACTCATGTCATTATTTTACGGGTGTTGGACACGATTCGGATTTTCGAACTCATGTTTGTTGATTCACACCAACATGTAGTAATAAAAACTAAGTGTCTAGCGACATGCGCACAAATACAAACGACTATTGTGATGAAAGGGAGCGGGGAAGGGCGGTGATTTGCGGGCCTATACACTTGGACCCGCAGCCCGTTTGGAGTAATTCGGAGTGGCCCTCACCTCACCTTTGTACCTTCGGTTTGTCGGTTGGGGCAGCTTTACTTCAGACCGACGGGTTTTAGGCCGCGGTAGATCCAACCAAACGCTGTTTGTTATACGCGCCTTCAGGCCTTCAATATTTGAAATTTGTCTTATCGAATTCCCGTGAAGCTCGATTGATTTTCATGCAAATCAAACCAAAAAGCGGTGGAGGAAATGGTTGGAAAATTCTAATTAAGATATGTCAAATAATTAGAATGGACCGGGTGAGTGAGAATGATACTCATGGTGCGTTGTGTGGCCTGTTGATGTCGATCCTCCATGATGTCGGAAGATAACGGGGCTTGTGTGGCCCGTTGATATCGATCCTCCGCGATGTCGGAATAAAATGTTCCTTAATTGTCGAATCCTTGGTTGTTTACATGAAAAACAGAGGATACAATGTGGTAGGGATATGAGAGACAATCGAATTTATCATAGCCGGCTTTGAACCCATAGTGGGTGTTGTAGGCTTTCGATGAGCACAAAGTAAATCAATACGATTTTAAATGCAAGCTCTCCAAACTTAAAAGTGATAGATAACTTGTAGAGGAAGCTAACTTGACAAATTTCTGGTCAAGTGAAGCTTCGGAGCCAAAGTTATGCCTCGTCAACTGAGGCAGCGTCTCTTCGCGCGTGCAGAACCCTTGCACTGTGCAGTTCGACTTTCGACTGACAAAAGGTCGACCGGGACGGCCTTAAATCAAAATAGTCAAAACACAAAACTTGTAGGTTGACTAAAGAGGGATCTAACCCAATTGGGTTTGAGTTAATCCAGCTCTATAACAAAAGATAACTAATCGACTGAGGCAACGTCTCTTCGGGTTTGTAGAACCTTTGTGTTCTTCAGCTCGACATTCGACTGGAAAAATGTCAGTTGAGATGGCCATGAATCGAAAAAGTCAAAACATAAAACTTATAGCCCAGTAAGAGGGGGAACTTTCTCAATTAGTTTCAAGGAAAATGAAGCAACGTAGCCAAAGTTATGCCTCATCGACCCGAGTAGTGTTTGCACTCGATAGCAGAACCATTGCATTCTGCAGGTCGACGACCGACAGGAAAAAACATGAATTAAACGACCTCGAATCGAAAAGATCAGAATAAAAACATTGTAACTAAGCTATAGGGGAACTGATATAGTGTAACTCTCTCCTCGCGGATACACGAGACATAACAGTTTGTTTTTCCGCGTGCCGAAAACATCTCACAAACGTGTTCTTTTGAAAATATTTTCAACATGAAAATTATTCCCCATCAATAAAGCAAGGGGGGGGGGACTTGGCTGAGCTTGATGCTGTTGTTGGACGGATGAGTAGCGCCTCTAGGAGTGGACTGCCGACATGTTTCCAATCCCGGCCTCCGGTTACTCGGAGCTCGTGGGTAAGGATGTGTTTATGTACATTAACACCACAAGAGACATGAAAGGGAGGTGGTCAGCGAGTTGAAAGTTATAAGAACATGCTAAGTCGATGGATGAGTGAGACAAGGTCTCACCGAGGGATTGCCTCGTCCTGGTATGGTTCGAGGAAGAGAGGGGACATCGTGTAGTTCGAATGGGTTGCCTCAGGGAAGGTTGCCGGGAGGTACATTCACGGGATGAGAGGAAGAATCGTTGGGAGGAATTGTGAGGAGGAGAAGGCTGAGTCCCACGGAAGAGGAGATGGCTCCTCCGTGAAGGCCTTGGCTCCCAAGCATCATCCCTTCTTTTTTTTTAAGAGACCGAAGAAAATCATGACTCCCTCATTTTGTCCTTGAGAGGGAGAAGGGAAGTGGTCCAGGGAGAGCCCCCTTTTATCCTCGGGGTCATCGTGGCTTCTCTTCAAGAATGAGAAGAAGGAAAGGACAAAACCCAAAGTGCAACCCCTGTTCTACTAAGACCTTGGGGCACCCAAGAGCAAAATCTGCATGTTTCACTAGAATGGTGTTTGCGTCGAAAGAAATAGATTGAATTAAATAAATGAAGTATTACAATAAGATTAAAATACTTGCAGCCATGAAAAACAAAGTAAGGACGGTGGTGCAACGCTGTAGACAACGTCGTAGACTTGCTGCTAGGCGCTGCAGAATAAGAGGGTAATGAGGCAACGCCGTAGACTTGCTGTTGGGCACTGTAAACTGGTGAATTTGGATGATGGTGACGTCGTAGACTTGACGCTGGGCGCTATGGACTTGTGAATCTGGGCGGTGACGTCGTAGACTTGATAACAGGGCGCTGTAGACTTGCGATCCTGGATGGCGGAAACTGGTTGCTGGGGCTTGGTGAACGGGAGTGTGGCCGAAGTTGGTGACGGATGTGTATACCAAGGCTACGGTTGCTCACCCTGGTGGCGGAATGAAGGCGAAATTGGTTGCCGGGACTATGGTTGCTCGTCCTGACAGTGGGAGGAAGGCGAAGATTGGCTGTCGGAACTACGGTTGCTCGTCCCGACGGTGGAATGCTGGTGGAAATTGGCTACCAGAGCTACGGTTGCTCACTCTGGTGGTGGAGGCGAAGACCAAAGAACCCTTGCGAGTTCGCCCAGGCCGGGGTTTCTACCTAACTAAAATCTAAGGGGTGACGAGCAATGCAAAGCTTCTGTTTGGCTGATTGATCGTGATCCTTTTCAGGGAAGATCTCCTTCCTTTTATATTCGATTTATGAGTCCAGGATATCTGTCACGTTTCCCGAAGATCCTCCCAATCTAAACTACCTTCCATGGATCTCCGGGTCAACAAACTGTCTTTTAAGACGTGCGACCTGTGTAGACGTGGGTTGTAGACTTCGTAAATCTCGGAGTCAACAAACCGTCTCTTAAGACGTGTGACCTACGCTGGCGTGGGCTGTAGACTTGACGTGAGCACCACATCCTTCTTCATCCTTTACATTCCTCTCGTGGGCTTTAAATCGTTAGAGAGTAGGCCCAAAATAGCTTATCATGTCAACATAAGCCCCCTCTTTTTGTTGAGGGGACTTCTGTCGCCTGAGCAGTCTGTCAGTTTCTTAGCGTCAGTCTACTGCTGTTCGCGTCGAAAACGGATCACGTCGGAAATATTTGGCAATAATACTCACAGGTGTTTAGATGTGGTTGCCAGTAACTAAATGAAATAGATTAAATCGAATATACGAAGTCTTACAATAAGAAAAAGGTGCTTACAGCCATAAAAATAAAATAAGGATGGTGGTGCAATGTTGTAAACTTGCTGCTGGACGCCGCAGTCTTATGAATCTGGACGATGGTAACGTCGTAGACTAAACTCTGGACGCCGTGGACTTGAGAATTTGGGCGGTGATGTCGTAGACTTGATAACAGAGTGCTGTAGACTTGCGACTCTAGATGGCGAAACTTGGTTACTGGGCTTGGTGAACGGAGTGTGGTCGAATGTAGAGGCGGATGTGGATACCAAGGCTACGGTTGCTCACCCTGGTGGCGGAGTTGAAGGTGGAATTGTATACCGGGACTACGGTGGCTCGTCCTGGCGGTGAAATGCTGACAGGGGTTTGTTACCAGAGCTACAGTTGCTCACTCTAATGGTGGAAGCGAAGACGGAGTTTGGCTGTCGGAGCTACGGTTGCTCACTCTGACGGTGGAAGCGAAGATCAATGAAACCTCAAGAGTTTCGCCCAGGTCGGGGAATCCCAACAACAAGGGGTGACGAGCAAATAAAGCTTCTGTTGGCTGAATTGATCGTGTCTTTTCCAAGGAAGATCTCCTCCCTTTTATACTCGGTCTGTTACGACCTCTGAAGATCCTCTAATCTAAACCACCTTCCGTGAATCTCGGAGTCAACAAACCATCCTTTAAGACGTGCAACCCGTGCGGACGTGGGCTGTAGGCTCCGCGGATATTGGGGTCGATAAACCGTCCTTTAAGACGTGTGACCTGTGCAGACGTGGGCCGTAGACTCCATTGATCTCGGAGTCACTAAACTGTCTTCTAAGACGTGTGGTTTGTGCATATGTGTGCTATAGACTTAGTGTGAGCACCGCGCCTTTTTTCATACTCTACACTCATATTGTGGGCTTTGTCAGAGAATAGGCCCAAGAAAGTCTATCATGTCAACAACTACTATATCGGGAAAGGCTGAGGAGGTTGAGTTCTTCAGCGTCTGGCTGAGCAAGTATGTCTTCTGCTTCACCGGCAAGCGAGTGCTGAAGCTGGTCTACGGGATCGCCAACTTCCTGAGCTCGCCCTCTAGCAAGATCGTCTGGGCCCCATTTCTGTTGGGGTTAGTCTATCAGGGGCTGCACAAGGCTACCACGTGCACAAGCCCCTTCCCAAGATATCCGGCTGGTGGCCCCCTTTGGATCGTGCATCTGTGGTCCTGCTTATGGATGCTAGGGCTCACAGGGTATCGGATGCCTTCTGGTGCCACCCAGATTGGCTGCTATGGGACGCATATGCTGGAGTCCTGCTGCCAAGCCAAGAACAAATGGTTATATGCCTCTGTGACGGGGCATATAAAGTACATTGTAGATACCGGGCGGGGTGAGCGCCGTAATTGGGTCCCCTTCCCTGCCGACCACTTATTTTGAAGCGCCGGCAGAGGCTCACACCAAGCCTATATTCGGATACTGTTTTGACTAACAGGGACCTGGTCTGCGTGTCGGAGGGGGGTTTTTGTTTTGAAGTCTACAACCCCCAACTCTGTGCAAGACAAATTGGTTTTGTTCAGAGCTCTTCAGTCCCCTTCTCCGACACCTTTAACATCTCGTTCAATACGCGAGTTACCAGCGTTTTTTCAAAGGATTCTTTCCAGGCCTCGATGAATCTTCTTCACATGGAGCTCGGGTCTACCCCAATTTTTGCCACAGAGTTTTTTGCTGTTCAATGGGAGATCACATTTGACTCCCTCCTGAAGAAGATGTCTTTTCTTCAAACCTCCAAGGAGCCGGACCTCTATCTCTCCTCCGAGATGATGTTAAAGACAGGACAGAGGCCTCCTGGTATAGACTTATACTTGTCTTCCTTGCCCTTTGAACTGAAAAAATCCCTATCTGACATATGTTGCAGTTTTGGATGTAGGCTCAGGGGATTCTTCACCAGAGAGTGGCCCTCCTCCCCCGGCTAGACGTTTGACCCGTCTTCGCCGACAGACTCTTGCCTCAAAGGGCAAGAAGGTCGAGCAGGGAGCGGCTAGCAAGCGAAAGGCTCCTTCCCCTGAGTCTTCTGACTCCGAAGATATACCAATTTCCCTCTCGTTCAAGCATCGTCGTCCTGTCATTCAGGACCCGGTCCCCATTTCTGTCAAGGCCCCGGAGTCTTTAGGGACCTTCTCTGAGGTATGTGGCGCTTTTCATCTTTAAGTACTGTGAATCTTCTCCCAATAACCCTTGGGAGATTGAGAGTACTGCATCAAGGAGATTGAGAGTTCCCCTGCCGCTACGGTCCAAATGTTGGCAGCTTGTGAGGACTTTAAGGGGCAATTCTGGACTGAATGGCCGGTTTATTTACAAGATCTCCAGACATCTCATAGTGCCGAGTCCAGGATTGCCGATTTTCTGAAGAATCAAGCGGAAGGAGAGGCTGATGTGAGGCTCCTTAGGAGGCAAAGGGACGACTTGTCTCGCCAGCTTACACAGGCCCAAGCTAGGATTGCAGAACTTTTGGCTCTTGAGAAAGATCTCAAGGAACGGGTTTCCGTGGTCGACTCCCTGCTCGTTGAATGATCTGTTCATGCTTCTGACCAGCAGAGCCAAGACAACTTAAAGTCTTGGTTTCGTCAGAGGAACGAGGTCACCATGAAGCGAACCCGGGCCAAGGTTTTGACCTTCCTGTTTGTAGAAGCAGCACGTATGGTGCCTAGACAAGACGCGGCGAGTTCAAGCTCTCAGGTCCCCAGGAGGTGATGCCATGTTTCCTTTTTTAGGTCTCAAGGGATGACACCCTTAAAACAAACTCAATTCTTTTTTCATCTACCGGCTGTAGACATAAGGCTTCAAGAGATGACACCCTATAAACAAACTCATTAGTATACAGCTATGTAGTGTACTTATAAATTTAATTCTTAGCAATTTCTTCCCATATAACTGGGAAGCGTTTTCTTAGAATTCTTTCGTGAGATTCCCAGATGGTTTTTCTATAGAGTTTCAAGTATTTACTGTTAATTTTTAGAGGTTGTCTCACTCCTTCAAGGGTCGACAACCTATAGCTATTTGCCGAGAAGGTTTCGCTTACCTGATATGGTCCTTCCCAATTCGGAGACCACTTTCCTAGAATGTGGTCGTTAGACTTTAAGGGTAAGACCATCTTCCAAACCAAGTCGCCAACTTGAAAATGTTTATGAACGACTTTCTTGTTGTAATGACGGGCTATCCTCTGTTTGTGCACTTCTATCTTGTTCACAACCTCCAATCTCCTTCTTTCCAACTCTTTTAATGCTATATGCATAGCTTCGTCTCGTAGACAAGGTGGGCTGACACGAAACGATTTATACCTCATTTCGATGGGTAATACTGCGTCGTGACCGTAGACTAGCGCGAATGGAGTTTCTCCAGTGCTTTCGCGCTTAGTAACTCTTAGAGCCCATAATGTATCTTTCAGTATTTCATGCCATTTCTTTGGATTAAACCCGACCATCTTTTGGATGTTATTTTTAATTAATTTATTGGAGGCTTCAGCCGTCCATTCGCCTGAGGATAATACGGTTTCAGGATTGAGAAGCCAAATTCTTCGGCAAACTCCCTCACTCTTGTGTTGTTAAAAGCCGTCCCGTTGTCTACGACAATGTTCCGGGGAATGCCAAATCGATAAATGATACAAGTCCGCAAGAAACTAATGACTTCGTTATGGTCAATTTTCTTGTAGACTTGTGCCTCTACCCACTTGGTGAAGTAATCTGTTGCGACCAAGATAAACGCATCCCCTCGACTAGAATGAGGATGAATTTCCCCTATCACATCTAGAGCCCCGGTCCTGAAAGACTAAGGTTTAATCACAGGGGTAAGGTCAGCTGTTGGAGCACGAGTTATCGGGCCATGTCGTTGGCATTCTTGGCATCCTTTGGCCATCTCAATGCAACTTTTCATCATTGATAGCCAGTAAAAACCATGTCTATGAATAATCTAGCACATTTTTATTCCTGCCTGGTGCGATCCACAGAGTCCCTCGTGGATCTCCAACATCATTGGAGTAGCTTCATCTAAGTCTACGCATCTTAAAAGGACTCCACTTGTATCCTTTCTATAGAGAACACCGTCCAAGAGGACATATGACAACGCTTGAACTTTGATTCGCTGCGTGGCCTCCTAACTAGGGTCTAATAACTACTATAGGCGTCCTCCAATCTTTATCTTGGCTCATTATGTCTACGGCCATGATGTTGTCCTCTGACTGCAGATGCGATCCTATTTCGAGTATGTTACCCTGTTCTGTCCTGTTTTTGTATCCCGAGGCTAACTGCGCTAGGCTATTAGCTATTACATTTTTATCACGTCCCACAAATTGAAAAGTTATATCTTCGAATCGTGTGACTAGCCGCTGTACTGCCTCGAAATAGGGCAGCAGCTTACCGTGACATGTGCATTCTTTGTTAACTTGGTTGATAACTAACTGAGAATCTCCCCTGACACGGGCTTGCCTTGCTTTTAGTGCCACGAGTTCCTTTAGTACTGTTATCAATGCTTCATACTCAGTAGCATTGTTGGTAGGTATCACTTGTAGACGAAAAGCTAATCTAATGTCTTTACCCATTGGGGATATTATGTTAATTCCTATCCCAGCTCCATTTTTGGTGGACGAGCCATCGAACCACGCCTGCCAGACCTCTTCAGTTGCTTCTTCTAGTTCTATAGACAAGGCCGGGTCATGGTCAACTAGAAAATCAGCCAGTGCTTGTCCATTGACCGACTGTTGAGACTTATACCACAAATCGTACGGAGACAAAATCAAGCTCCATTTGCTAATCCGTCTGCCTAATAATGGACTCTCAAAGAAATATTTGATAATGGGCGACTTGGATACGACGTGGACTTCGCTGTTCCCGATGTAACGTCTAAGTTTCATGACGGCATAAAATACCGATAGACACAACTTTTCCTTTGGAGTATACCTGACTTCGATTGGTGTCAATAGCCTCGATAAGTAATAAACGGCCCTTTCACATTCACTCTCATCCATTTGTGCCAACATAGCCCCTATAGTTGTTTTAGTGGCAGTCACATAGAGAATGAAAGGTCTCTCGCACTGTGGGGGTATCAGGACTGGTGGGTGTGTTAAATATATTTTTAAGGCGTCGAACACTTCTTCGTGTTTCTCTGTCCACTTGTAATCGTTTTTTCCTCTTAATAGGTTAGCAAATGCTTCAGTCTTCCCTGCGACATTTCCGATAAATCTACGTAGGTAATTCACTCTCCCAAGGAAAGCCTGTAGTTCCCTTTTACTCCTTGGTGCTGCTAAATTCTGAATAGCTTTTACCTTGTTTTGATCGACTTCAATGCCGCATTGATGTATTAAGAAACCAAAAAATTGCCCCGCTTTAACTCCAATGGCGCATTTAAGTGGGTTTAATTTAAGCTGATGTTTTCTCATTTTTATAAAGGCATTTCTGAGTTGGTCGACATGTAGTTCTTCCTTTGTCGACTTAACGACTATATCGTCGATGTAGACTTCCACTGTCTTGCCAAGAGAAGCATCAAATATAGCGTTCATTACTCGTTGATATGTAGCGCCAGCATTCTTTAGTCCAAACGGCATTACTACCCATTCGAAAATCCCTAAAGGACATCTGAATGCTGTTTTATGTATATCTTCTTCTACGATAAAGATTTTGTTATAACCGGAGAAAATGACATAACTTGATGCCTTGCTGTCTTGTCTATAAGATCATCCGCAATGGACATGGGATACTCATCTTTTGGAGTAGCGCGGTTCAAATCTCTAAAGTCTATACAAGCTCTAATTTTGCCGTTCTTTTTTAATACGGGTACGATACTAGAGATCCACTCCGTATAACGTGACGTCCTTATATACCCTGCTCGAAAAAGCTTTTTAACTTCTTCAAAGACTAACTGTGTTACTTCCCTAGTCATCTTGGTGCTTGTTGCACTGGTTTAAAATTTTTCTTGATAGGAAAAGTGTGTTCCCCTAGTCTACGATCTAACCCTGGCATCTCAGTATAATCCAAAGCGAAGCAGTCCTTAAATTCTTCAAGTACTCCTCTAATCGCATCAAAAAGTTCTTTATTAACTGAAGAACTGATGAAAAGAACCCTATGAGAAGTCTCGCTTCCCAAATTGACACTAATTAATGGATCACATGGCGTCATCAAGGACTCGCGGCCCTCGGTTCCACCTAAATCGGTAGACACGGGCTTATTACAAGCATCGGGCGCTCTAAGCGCTTATGAATTTATTGAGAGCCAAGAGATAGGTTGTCTACGGCAATGATTCCCCTGGTAGACTTGGAGTCGTTGAAGGACATCGGCGACCGCTTCATTTCCTTTTTCACTCTGGTCCATAAGTCCCTTCCTTTAGGAGTCTATCGGGTTCCAAATCCGTGACAGCGTTCTGCTGGCTCTTCAGAACTCCTTTACCACCTTCGTTATCTTTTTGGTCGTTCACATCTGTCCTTACGGGGTTTTCACCCGAACTGACCTCTTGCAGGTCTTCTATGTCCTTTGCAGTGAGCTCATCTACCCATCCTGATGGGGCGACTTGGTCCGTCTCCGACTTGGGGTGTGATGTCCCATAATCCACAATATAATCAAATTTTCCGGATGGTTGACCAAGAGGACCTACAGTAGGGTCGCCCAGCTTATATCGTTGCTCCAGCGTAAGATCCTTAAAAGTCTTGCTCATTTCTGCATGCAAGATACCTTTGTCACAACAAGAGTATTCATCAGCCTTAATAATCTCAACTTCAGAATCAAGCCATAACATCAATTCTCTATGCAATGTAGATGGGATGGCCGCAGCCTTATGGAGCCAATCGCGGCCCAACAAAGCATTAAAAGTAGGAATTATGTCTATTACGAAGAAAGAAGTTTCCTTTCCCTGGCGATAGGTGCACAGAAAAGACCCCTAAACACTCTGATTTCCTACCATTAAAACCACTCATGACAACATTGGTTTTAACCAAGTCGTGAGTTTTGTATCCAAGTAGTCTGAAACTGGATAGCGAAAGCACGTTTATCGTTGCTCCATTGTCTACAAGGACCCCACAGTACCATCAAAGGTAGCGGTGATGTACAGAGAATGCATGTGTTGCTTCATGCTGTCAGATGGTTTCTTTAACCAATGAAGTGGAAAACCTGTCGGAGAAACTGGTGAACAAGGAAGAGGTACCTTACCTCTTACGGTTTCCACTTTCCGATTATTGGCGAAGTCTACAGGCAAGGTGAGAGCGTTACGGCTCACAATTTGCCTCTTTTCGCCATCAGCATCACTTGGGATTTCACTCCGAAGAGGGGTGTAATCAAAACTCGAACCAGGCCCTTCTGAATGGTCCGTAGACTCGACATGCTCTGCCTCAGTGTTCGATTCCTTCATATACACTTCGGCAGGTAAAGCGGCCCCTGAAAGGGTAGGTCTGGGCCTTTTAGCGACGTGACTTAGACGTCTATCCCTTCCCTTTCGAGCCCTTGGTTATAAAAAAGTTTTGCCAATAGCTTTCTGCCAATGTTTCGAGGGGTTAACCGCTTTGATTACCGCTTTGATTTCTTAGAACTAGGGAAAGATTGACATGCCTCGACAAAGTCTCCAGCGAACGGATCATATCCCACTACTATCCGCGTTGGTACCTGTTGCGTTCTTGGATAATTGTTAGTTTCACAAGTACCTGTAGTTGCAGAGTGAGCAGGTTTGATCACGATCTCCCCATTTGACGACAGGTCTACAAGCTTGAGGAAATAGTTGACACAGCACGGGGTGCGGAGTTGAGTAATCAGGATTCTGTTCTGAGCTATTAGCTTGCATTTCTGATACAACATCCTTTCATCAATGAACTGTATTGGTGGTCTTGTTCGAAGAGCCTGGATGTCTACTTTAGGCGTTCCATATCTTGGCTTGACCCCCTTCTCGTGTGATCTTTCGACCCGCTGAGTTCTGTCAAGGATGTCCCCTTCTACAGCTTCCGGGCGGATCTCGTCAGTGTGACCATTTTTCTCCTGTCCGAACTTTGCCCCTTGTTGGACGGACGGGTCATTAAATTCCAGATGTCGTTTGGGACGCTCCAAAGTGCGGAGCTGTTATTCGGGTACTCTGCCTCGACCATGGGGGCCACCCCTTCTTCCTCGGATAGCTGGCCTGCGCTCCACGCTTGGAGGGCTCATGAACCCCCTCTGCAAGTTATTAGAGGCACTTCGCAAATTAGGGGAGACTATTCCCATTGCCACTTCCTCAAGCGGAGTCTAGTCATACCAGACATCCTCCTGATTGTTTTGCAGATACTTTCTAAAAGTGTTGCACCTATCAGTGGTGTGTGTGTCGTCAATATGCCAACAACAGAGGTCGGAGACTACACCTTTGTCGGCGAAGCAGCGGAAAAGGGCATTCGCTATCATGGTCTCCCCGGGGATCTTTACGTCCTGTAGGGAAAAATCAGTATTAGTCTCAATGATATTGATGTCTACATCAGAAACATCAAACATATAAATGGCGATTTCAGGGAAGCATAACTCTTTTGACTTTATGAGGTCATGAATTATGTTCCTAAACGATAAACAATCCCTGGTCGTATGTGTGAACGAACCATGCCACTTGCAATAATTCATAGTTTTCTCTCTTTCCGTCTGAGGGGCCTTGTGACCCGGTTTTAGCTTAATCCGATTTCGTTGGAAAAGCCAGTCGAAAATTGCATCTGCCTTGTCTACTTCGAAAAAGTACTTTCTTTCTTCGCCAGATTTTTGAGATGCTTTTGCTTTTGAATTTTTCCTAGTTAATGGCTCGCAAATCGTTGCTTCGCCTTTCACGAACTCGGCAATGTCTACTTCAAAGTTTTCCAACTGCGTGCTTAGACTGGGCTTCTTCCATCAACAACTGATGATATTCAGTCGCCCTCTTGGCCAAGTCATAAAGAACGTTGAACCTTTCCCCTTGTAGCTTCTTCTTGAAAGGCATAGACAACGCGTTTAAAGCGATCATCAACTGGTCCCTTTCAGGAATTACAGGTCTACAATGGGGCAACGCTTTTCGCAAACGCATAAGGAACTGTCCTGGGTGTTCCCCGGCGGCCTGTCTAAGCCGCATCACCTCGAAGATTGACATGGGTGTGTCTAATCGAGCAAATGCTTTCATGAAGAAAGACTGCATTTCCGCCCATGATGTTACTGACCCGGGAGGCAAACTCGCATAACATGTGAAATCATCTCCTGTGAGTGAGTTCGGGAATAATTTCAGCTTCCAAAAGTCATTGGCTACAACATCTCCAGCTTGATGGGTGAACCGGGCTATATGTTCTATAGGCGTCATCTCATCTTCCCCTAAAAAACGGGTGAACTCGGGTACTCTATATCCCTTAAGCAGGGGAAAGTCTCTGTCGATGTAGGCAGGGTTACGGACTCCTGTATAGACAAGGATCGTCCTGCCTGACAGCTCCAGGAACCATCTGTTCCAAGACTTGAGCGATTGTTTCCCTCAAATCTTGTGGGGGTAAATGATCAAACTGTTCTCGTGCTTAGTTTTGGTTAGTTTTCTCTAGGGGATAAGGCATTCTTCCGGTGACCCGAGATGGCTGGGGATTTACTGAGACATTCGTGTAGAAACCTTCTGCCCGAGGTAGACCTCCCATAACCGGAGTTTCCCCTGATGATATCTCCTCTACAGGTGCTTTAGCAGGTTGGCGAGGGGGTATGCCACTTGCATATCTATTTGTTTCACCTTACGCTTCACCGTCATCGTTTACCGGGTTCACTGCATAAACAGCGTTTGACCTCCAAGATGTGGGAGATCGAGAGGAAGTTGGCCTCGAGGGGGACATCCTGTCCCCATTGCAAGCTTCTATGGCACGCTGATTAGCGCCGCTCCAGGGCTCATCCTCTTGGAATGACACATTGCGCCTCTCTGCGCGTTGGGCATCTCCCATAAAAGAGTTCTCCCTGTCTATGGGGGCGTTTGGCTTTGTAGTGGTGCTTGGCCTATTTAAAGCGGTGAGTTGCTCCAGAATCAGAGTTATATTATCTTGTAATCCAGTGACATGTCTGTCCATCAGGTTCCTCATATCATTGAATTCTTTATGGAACTCAAGCCTGGATATGAACTCAGAAGGGGTATGTACCTCGGAATCAGGTTGATTTGCTGTTTCTTGGCTTCCTAGAGCCGTGGTCTCGCCATTTACGTCCCCTGCTATAAACTGACCGTCTCCATCTAATGGAAGTGGAGGGTCGCGATTAGCTCCACTCCTGGTACTCTTTGCCATTTGTGGACTTCAAACTTTCTCGTGCTCCCACTGTGGTCACTAAAAACGTGTTCGCGTCGAAACGGATCACGTCGGAAATATTTGACAATAATACTCACAGGGTCTTTAGATGTGGTCGCCAGTAAGTAAAAGAAATAGATTGAATTAAATAAATGATGTCTTACAATAAGATTAAAATGCTTACAGCCATGAAAAACAATGTAAGGACGGTGGTGCAACGTTGTAGACAACGTCGTAGACTTGCTGCTAGGCGCTGCAGAACAGGAGGAAATGAGGCAACGCCGTAGACTTGCTGCTGGGCGCTGTAGACTGGTGAATTTAGACAATGGTGACGTCGTAGACTTGACGTTGGGCGCTATGGACTTGTGAATCTGGCCGGTGGCGTCGTAGACTTGATAACAGGGCGTTGTAGACTTGCGATCCTAGATGGCGGAAACTGGTTGCTGGGGCTTGGTGAACGGAGTGTGGCCGAAGTTGGTGACGGATGTGGATACCAAGGCAACGGTTGCTCACCCTGGTCGCGGAACGAAGCCGAAATTGGTTGCCGGGATTATGGTTGCTCGTCCTGACGGTGGGAGGAAGGCGAAGATTGGCTGTCGGAACTACGGTTGCTCGTCCCGACGGTGGAATGCTGGCGGAAATTGATACCAGAGCTATGGTTGCTCACTGTAGTGGTAGAGGCGAAGACCAAAGAACCCTTGGCTGTTCGCCCAGGCCGGGGTTCCTACCTAACTTAAATCTAAGGGGTGACGAGCAATACAAAGCTTCTGTTTGGCAGATTGATCGTGATCTTTTTCAAGGAAGATCTCCTTCCTTTTATATTCGATTTATGAGTCCAGGATGTCTGTCACATTTTCTGAAGATCCTCCCAATCTAAACTACTTTCCGTGGATCTCGGAGTCAACAAACTGTCTTTTAAGACATGCGACCTGTTCAGACGTGGGTTGTAGACTTCGTGAATATCGGAGTCTACAAACCGTCTCTTAAGACGTGTGACCTGTACAGACGTGGGCTGTAGACTTGACGCGAGCACCACATCCTTCTTCATCCTTTAAATTCCTCTCGTGGACTTTATATCGTCAGAGAGTAGGCCCAAAATAGCTCATCATGTCAACAAATGGATAGCCTCGTGTGGCGTGGTCGAGGAGCAGGAGGTGAAGCACGTTGTCTTTGGTTATGAGGACTGACCAGATTGTGCAGGGGGCTTTGTTCTCGTTTCTTTTCGTCCTTGGTTTAGGGTGTAATTAAGGAATTAGTTTCAATTAACTAATCCTTAATTCGAAATCGGTCATCCTAAAATCGATTACCTAATCATGCTAAAGGACAATTAAAAGGTGATTTTAGTTTGTTGTCGATAATTATGTTTAACGATCATGTTGAAATTAATCCAAACCTAATTACGTGCCATTAAAACTTGATGAAATAAAAACACACAGTTAATGAAAACAAACCACACCAAATGTTGCGTACTCCTTTTAAATATAACCACCAGGACCCAGGCAATCAATTCTACAAAAACATAGCCATATTCGTTGTACCACCAAAACAACAAAAACAGCCATACAATTCCCTCTCCCATCCATGTGATGAGCTGAATTATCGCACCCATATTCACCGCACAAATACCAAACAAAAATGAACCCTACCTCTCGTAAACCACAAAAAAGGGTCATAAAAAAGAACAGCCTTGTCCCTTGTAAAGAACACAACAACTTTTCCCAAAACTTATACGACTAAACCAGCATACAGTAACCCACCACGAAATAATCATCCTAAATTTCTTGTTCCTTGCCCAACTACTATCAGGTAAACCCCCAAGGTCGGATTCGAAAAGCCTTAAATCGACTTCCTCCTCGTCCTCCTCCTCTTTCCCCCTTGAAATCCCTAACACTGGAACAACGTCCTTCGAACAACCCAATAAAGAAGACTGCGGCACTTGCAACAACGACAATAAAAATCCGATTTCAACCCTAATCCGAGAACTTACTGATTTGTATTCACTCGCCTGCCCCGAACCTCCTACGACAAACCCTAAAGTGATGCGGAGCACCGTTTGTTATAAGACGAGGTCGAGGTGTTATAATTTTCCTGGAGATTTGAATTTGGTCCCTCCAAGGGACTCATTGCAAATGATATTAGGTTCATGTCTTGGTTCAGGAACGACCTGTAAAAGTTTCGTAGTACGGAATGATTTTGTAAAAAATATGAGATTAATTTATATTATTCCGATGGACTTCGTAAAAAAAAATCCCTCCGCAAACCGTGCTTGCAGGCTTCGTACTGTAATATACATCCCGTACGAAATCCACAAACCTTTTCGTAGTGTAATACTAATCGGCTGAAAAGTACTAAACTACTTCTTGCAGTACGCAAAGTAGTTCGTATTACAATATGAAACTATTTCGTAATAAGAAAGTAGATCGTACTTAGTACAAAATAGTTTCGTACAGTACGAAAGTAGATCGTACTTAGTACAAAATAGCTTCCTAGTGTACAAAAGTAGTTCAACTTTAATACAAAATCATTTCGTACTGTACGAAGGAGTTCATACTTCAATACGAATTCCTTTCGTATTGTACGGAAAAGTTCCGTTCTAAAATACGAACTACTTTCATACTGTACCAAAATATTTTAATGCTCGAAATAGTTTCATACTAGTACGAAAAGGGGGGGAATATTTCGTACAAAAGTACGAAAAGTCCCAAAACTTTCATACACGACGGAAACATCCGTGTGAGTAACTTTAGCATCATCCCTTATGCCTAGATGCTTTAGATTATTCCAACACTTGATACTGTCAGTATATATGGCTTTAAATTGCATACCCCTTTTGAATGGAAGTAAACTTCCATTTTATTAGAAGGCTCTTTGTCGTCCTTGGATGAGGGGAAAGGTCTACTTAGGAGATATGGCCTTTGTCCCACATCATACAGGCCTTAGGCTTCAAGGGTTAGCCGCAATTAGATGTAGTAGATCGGGGGATTGATGGATGATATTGGTGTGAAACCGACAAGTTTGACACCTTCTTTGCATATTCCTTACAATATTATACTATCGTTGGCCAGTAGTATCTCACTCTCTTTGATTGAAAGTGCAGTAAGTTATCGAAGTTGATGAGTTCCGTAAATTCCAGAATATGCTTCCTCTAATGTTTGGAGAAGTTCTTGCTTTCTAAGGTACAATAAGGACACTCCTTTGAAGGAATGACTATATATAATATTTTTGAAGGATATGAATCAATAGCATTTCATCTTATATCAACCTTTTTTCGAAATCATCTGACAACATTTCATGGCCTATAAAATCAATCAAAGATTGTCTTCAATCTCAGTCTCTTGCATGATAGACGTATATGATATTTTCTTCCTCCCCTTCTTCATCAATGATCGACGAACTACCCAAGCTGATTGTTGACCGTCTTTTCCACTAAAGTGAGTGCGGACTCCATATTTTTAAGGGTGTCTAGTTATGCATTTCTGTTTATTGACATATGACTTCTTGTAATATCATGGAGCCATCTCACGAATTTAGATACATAATAATGATATGATAGGAGCTCATGCTTACAAACTTCATAAGTTGGTTGATTACAGGCATGAAGTTTCCATATACCTTAAACTATGTTATTTGAACGTAATTGCACAAGGGTTAACACATACAATATAATGTCTCCATCAAATTGTTATAAAGCCAACTTTAACTCTCGCAACTCTTTGAGTAGCCAATCCATCAATAAACATCTTCTATAGAGGGGGACATCTACCACCATCACATCCTCATTGGGCAATTCTCTAAAATTTCAATTATCTAGTATAGGATGATTTGCTAAGAAAGCAGTTAAGGCTTGTCTTTTCACTATCTTTTGAAGAACATGCGAAATCCTAAACTCGCTAAGCATGAGAGCCCATTTCATGCGGTGAAAAGACAATATTGATTTTGACATGATATACTTGAGAGGGTTTACATGTATATAATAAGATTACCTGCAAATAATGTCACAATTTTTTTATAGAGAACATTAATGTTAGGCAAGTCTTCTTGATGAGAGAGTAACTTCGTACTAGATGAAGTCATACTAAAGTAATATAAAGCATTCTCCTTTTTATTATTATTCTTTCGAGCCAATAAACTCCAAATGAAGTTTTCATGAGTAGCTACATGCAATGTGTTGTCTCCCTTGGATTGGTACACTTAGAATCTATAGCTTTGACAAGTGGCCTTTATGTTATTGAACGTATTTTTGAAGGCCTCATCCAACATAAAATGAGCATCTTTCTTAATTATTTGATAATACAAATGGCGTCGTCTAACCAAATTTGATATAACACTTCGAAAAATGTAACCTTTCCCTGAAGGCTCTTCAACTAATATTAGACTCTGGAATTTTCATAATTGCATCTATCTTTCAAATGATCAACTTAGATGCGTCAATATCGAACAACAAATTTTTTTAAAAAAATTTGAGTGGTCAAATTTAATGGGTTTATGTTATAGTGATAATTTCACAATCTATCGAACACCCTTATCAAATTCTCAAATTCTCGATATAATTTCACAATCTACATCCCCATGGAGCATATCATCAAAGATCCATTGCATAGATCCCCGATATGTCCCTCGTACATTTTCCAACCAAAAAATCTTTAAATTATAAGTGTATATCCCTATTGGAATATAAAAAGAAATCATCACTTCATCTCCCAAAAATCTTCAAATTATAAGAGCATATCCCTTTTGTGGTACAAAAGGAAATCATCTCTTCATCTTAATTTGATTGTATCATCCAAATCAATCTTCGATAAAAATTAGGGCTTCGTAGCTAAAGGAGCATATACCATAATCGCAATTATTAGAAAAGGAAAATTAACGCAGACATGATGTTGGCCTTTTTATTTTATGGACACAATATTCAAATCAACCTTTTGGATAAATCTAACTTCGATGAGCTTATTCACTACATCTTCTACCAATGGGATCAACTCTAACTGAAACAATCGTTGAACATGCTTTATAATGTGAGTTCCATTCTTCACAGATAATATATGGACCATGTGTTTTGGGTCGGCGTAGGGCATTTCTTTATAACTCTACCCAAAAATGTCTTTGTATTCCCTCAACAACTAGATACATGATTTCTTTTCTTTGGGTATCAAACTTGTGTTAGGTAAGGTAGGATGTGGATCATTCCTTCCCCAAGGCGAACTTCTTTCAGTTCATTAATAGAGGACTTCTTTTCACCAGTTAATATTTTAAGAGCTTCTTCAACATTGTCTTATTTCAAAGAAGTGGCTTCATCTTATTTAGAAATAACGTAGTGGGAAATGGACAACTCATCTTCAACATTATCCTGAGGTGCATCGTCATTGCTATTCTCATTGATATCCATGTTCCATTGCTCATTTTCAACATTTCACCAGTAATCACTTCGACAATAGTTCGATGCTTCATCCAAGAGGGAATCTTACGATGAAGATCATTGTTATCTTCTGTCATAACCATAATATCATTTTTCTATTCAACTCTCTTTCACACCATTTGACTTCTTGTAGCCTGCTCCAATCTTAGTCACGCAAATCCTTCCATCACTTTTTTCTTCTTGAGCTCCAAGTCGATCAATGTCGATTTTTGTTTACATGACTATGAGTCGATAGAATACTGAAGTTCTTGCGTGCACCATTGTATTTACATTATCAACCTTGATATGTTGTGTTAATATCTTATTTATGATAATTCAATGAAGTTTAATGGTGATATATCCATACCTAAGTTTGACATTTCCCCATTGCAACCAAGATTGGCTTTATTCGCCATGTCCCCAAGTGTCTTCAAGTTCCATGTAGCCATATTTGAGAAGTAACTCGAATGCATTTGAATCAAATTTGTTGATATGCACCATCTAGGCAATGAATTTGGATAGAGATTTGGCCCATGATTTGCATTGATATTATTTTTACTCTTGAAACTTGTTCCCTTATTGTCCTAAATGTTATGTGGCTGTAGTACCAAATTGGCATATCGTGTTTCATTGTATTCTTTCCCACATTTTCAAGAGCAAGGTCGACCGGAGATTCTTCCTGTTGGGTGATTGGTACATGTACAACTAATTCTTACTATACATGCCTCATAATTGATTTTGATTTTAAAGATTTTTACTACATGTCGACACTCTTATTATAGTAGAACATATCATTGAAAAAGTATGATTATGATTTTATGAACGGCTAAGCATCCGCCCATACTGTGTGGGCGACTCCATCCTTCATAAACTTGAAGCATTGATGAAGTGTGGAGGCGGTGATTTTGTATTCATGCAACAATGGTCAACTAAGAAGCACATTGTAGGTTGTTCTTGACTCAATGACATATAATGTTTATCCATATGCCATATCTCTTATGGCAAGATTAAGAAAAGTTTTTCTAGCGACATGTTTTTCACCCTAATTGAATCTTTCCATAATTAGTTGACTAATCGATGGGTTTGCCAACTCTTAATCCAATTCCTTAATTGCCCGTAACAATAAGAGACTGACTATAGGACATCGATCAATAAGAATGCAATTAACCTCTGTATGGGAAGTTTAGCTGGACATGTAAATGTTTGTTATGAGACTTATGTCATAGAAGAAGATCTTTATCAAAGAATGTGATTGTTACATAATTCTCTTGCACCTTCTTGATATAATATAGTCGACGTTTCTTATCATATTATGTCGTTTTTTACCTTCATCATTATGACATCTTATGGATAGAGATGCTAGCTTTTGATAACAAGCAGAAAATAAGTCTCACATTATGACCAGGATTATCTTCTTCAGAGGCATGTCCATCACTTATAATTTCCCCCCATTTCTCCTATGAGTCACCATAACCTAGTTTTTAGTAGATGCTTCTTCAAAGCAAATCATGCACCTTGCCAGACTTGTCATACCATCTCACCTTGTCTTTAGATGTAGTAAATGAGCCACCTTAGTAGGATTGAATGACTCGAAGATGATGTCACATAAATCATGGCTTGACATAATGATCATATTTGGTGGGGTTCCAAGATAGACACCTAGATTATTCTTATTGTCACAAAAACGTTCAATGACCTTCTCCTTGAAAATAAACAGTTTTAGTCGGATAACCTAAGATGCGGTGATACTTCTAGAAGTTGGGATTTCCAGCTAGATTCGTTTGTTGTGAATGCTTCGATCAGAGAAATTCAATCATCTTATAAGACAATCTATAATTAAATATCTCTGTAACACCTTCGTCGTGAAAGGGGTTTTTCTTATGTTGCATATATCCTAAGGTTAGACGTTTCTTCTTTGGTACTCGGATACTACTGTGAGGATTATACTGTTTATGGAAATGTTCTTTTTACACTTTGACAAGAGTTACATTGGTAGATGTTGGATCGTCCCGGTGAACTAAGAGGGGTCAATTGGTGTCCGTCGCTTTTTTTTCTACTCCTAGAGCTCGTTTTGTTTCTGGAATGGAACGGGAAGGGATAAAAATATATAGTGACTATGAAGGAAATTACTTAAAAAATAGTACGTTTAGTTGAATAATGAAGAGGAGAAGCAGAGGAGAATGAAATGAGCAAGGGAATGAGAATTCCCTAGCATGAGCTAGGGAATGTCAATTCCGTTCCTTATTTCATTCCCCTCCCCTTCTCCTCTTCCTCTTTGAACTAAATACAACATTTTAAAGCAATTCCCTTTCTAATAACTATATTATTTCTCCCTTCCTATACCATTCTGTCCGAAATTTCTTTCCGAAAACCAAACATGCTATTAGTATAAACGAAAGTGTATTTTATTACGACAAAACGTTACATAGATAGTGAGATATGCATGCAGCAAGTGTTATGATTTTTGTCAAGTAGATATTTGTACGGATATATGTGTGATAATAATGAATACAATAGTTTTTATAGTGGTTCGGCCTTCATCGACGTACATCCACTTTCCACCAACGAGGTGACTTCATTATATAATATAATATGTGCAAATATGCCTTTTGCACTAGGCTTTTAGTTTCTCTCACAAAGTGAGATTTAAAATCCTTAGAAAAATAGGAGATCACTCTTGGGCAACGATCACTTCATACAATGAATGTCTTCTCATTTCAAATAGTTGGATGCTCACACTCAATAGTTATTAGCTCAAAGGATTTGTTCATATTGTCGCTCTAGCGTAAGCCTGTTTATCAAAGCATAAAAACAATATAGAAGCCAATGTAAAAATATAATTCCTCACAAGATGATTCATCAACAATAACACAACAACTTCCTAAGAAGCAGGATGCTTCTGATTCACAATAGAAGAATGCTTCGGCACTTTATTGTCCGACATCAGCAGAGATTTCCATACACACTTTTCTCATCTTAGTATAAACCTGTTTATAAACACAATAGAGATAACCATGAAGACAAAGAACAATGAAAAAGTGGATGATTCATCACACAACAGAACCTGACTTTTCACAGGGCAAAGTCGAGTTATGCGTCTTACACACATTTCGAATGTGCATGGTTCCCACAATCATGACTTACCATACTACACGCCCAATGCCTAGAGTGGAATTTTCAGCTCCAGTGGCTCCCACACAACATGCTCCATGATCTTTCAAGGTGTTCGAGACTTCTGCATGGCTATCGCTGTCACTCGGCTAGAGCTCTTTTCACTCTGGCGGTACTCCCAACTCTTGCTCTACCATGTGCACACGAGACTTCTGGCGAACACTCACAAGTGGGTGACTAACTACATAAACTTTGTTGGTTCGTGGCTCTTTGCAAATATACAGAACATAACGGCTTCACACTGATGTGTTAGCAACTGGTAATTGCAATACATACAATATTCACTTAGCTTCCTGGAGATAATTCACCAGCCACTCGTTCAATGCACCGGGGACATATAATCCTCTCAGGACGACCAAGGTAGCAGCACACAACCCTTGACACTAATACGCAGTTATAAAAGACAAGAATCAAGCGATCACTGAACACTTTCCGTTCCTTGTCCAACCAACCACACAGACCACATAAACACAACTCACACACTGCACAGTTCGCATAGTTACCTTGAATGTGTGAGCTTTTTAGCTTACATTTTTGGAGAAAACCATCATGAAAATTTTCCAAAATCTTTTGGATATATTGTAAAATTATGCAACCATGTTTGGATAAAATAAACGTAGTAATACAATGACATCTAATTGTAAATCAGCAACACACTCCTCAAGCTCGTCAATAAAGATAAGCGTAATATTATAGTAACATCGTACTGCTATTTAACACTATACATTATGAAGCTCATCATTAAAACCAAGTTCAACAGTAGCCATTAATTACTTCTAATTATTCTTGAAGGTTGGCTAGCCCCAATCCTATTAATTGGTCTTCTCATTCCCTAAAATGACTTAAGTATTGGGATATACCAAAACTCAACTTCATGTTACGAGCTTTCACCGCTAATTCTTAAAAAGAGTGAGGTTTAAACCCCTATGGAATGTAATGTATCCTCTAAAGCACACCTTAAAAGGATATATCAACATGTCATTTCCGATAGACTTCATCGTAATTCAAATTTGGATTTCTCATCGTACGTTGTATGTAATCCAACAAAACGCTCATCTTTTCATTGACAAGTATTGGTTAACTCATGCTTACCAAATTTTCTCATTGCATTTTATTTTAGTTTACGAAACTTGATTAATTATATTTCTTTGATTTTTCTTGGGAATATTCTAAGATGTTTACTTTTTAAATGCGAACCAATTATTCACCTAATTTTGCTCCGTGTCATAAAAGTAGCACACCAACATTTCTCTCGATCCAAATAACCAATTAAGGCCATCTACAAAGGGAAAACAAATAAAAGGCTAGGACAGAAACACACTGAGAAGCCATATTCTGTTCACACAAAATAAACCCAATAAAAAATTAAAATGAAATAGGAAAGTTTACAGAAAAGAAAGGACAAATTGTGAAGCTCAATGTGTCTGAGTTTGTTCTCCCACTGATCAACAGCAGGTACCTCTATTAGAGAAAGATGAAGCAATCCAACGAGATGATAGGATTGTCGATATCTTCCACCGAGTCCTTGTCAGCCCGGCCAGATATTACGGAACGGACTCCCAGCAGATCGGCTCTAGGACAGAGCAGCGGCGAGCCCGTCATCATTGTCCCCTGTTTGCAGACCCAATTATTCTTCCTGCCGTTGTTTTGATGGGGACTCGCTGACCTGAAGCTGCGTTGTTTATTCACCAAAGGCTGCCCGAAGATAGTTCCAGGTATAGAATCTGGTGATGAGCCCCTCCCCTCGAATCTCCTGCTAGGCGACGGGGACCTCGTCCGTGTTGCTGCCATCCTTTGTGGACCATACGATAAACCAAAATTGTCAGCCCTGAAACTCTTCTGCCGTGACAGGTTCGGCGAACCAGGCCGAAGTCTCTTCTCGGGGATGCCTTTCTTTGCTGGCGATGCGAGGATGACCTCCGTACTGGCTGGGCTACTATCCTTGTAACCCGAAACCAGCTTGATGGGGCTACTGAGCTTAATCACATGCAGATTTTCACGGGCACAAGACCAGAGGAACTCGTTGGAGAAAGACCTGTCCTTTGCAGTAAGGGTGGAGGATGAATTCGTTGAGCATGACGTTGTCGTACAGGAACAGCTCGAGAGGCTACTAGAAGAAGAAGAGAAGTTGGTGGATTTGGAGGGGGAAGGAGGGGCCGGGAAAGGCAGCATGGGTGGAGGCGCCAAGGACTGTGATATCACGGCCTTCTCCTGGACATTGCCTTGGGAGTCTAGGGGCGATGATGTTGGGTCGGATTTCCTGTTGTTGGTTCTGCACTTGCTGAAGCAGGATCCCATCTCACTGCTTTTTCTGTGGATGGATGGAGGAGGAGGAGTTACTGCAGAAGAAGAAGCGTCGTTTCTTTGGGGAAGAATAGAAATGGGGGGGTTAGAAAATGATGATTTTTTCTTTTCTTTTTTTTTGCCTGGTGTTTTTGAATTTGGTTTGCCCGGGCTTTGTTTTTTAGTTGGTTGGTGGTAACGTCTTCCCCCGATGCCATGGAAAAGGGAAAGGAAGCATCATCATTATACTCAAAACCGATCAACCCAATGGACCCACCACCCCTTTCTCCTGTTTTAGGAATTGCAAGTATTCAAACAATTTTATTAACAGGATTTTAAACTGGTTCATGTGATCCATTAGTTTGCCCTTCTTCGCCTCCGTTTGGAAATGTCATCATAGGAAGTTTTTATCTGTTTTGTCTTTATTTTATTTTAAGAATTCTTACTTTTTATCAACCGTCACAATAACTTCTTAGATATCATTTTTAGGAACAGATTGCCTTAGGAGAAAAATACTCTTTTTACCATGAATTTTAAGGTAAGAAACGCATCACTATAACCAAATATGCCTACCTGGTATTGTTCGAACAAAGAGATGGTTTCGAGTTCTTCCAAAATCGGTCTCCTGTAATACGCATTAATCTTTGAAATTTCATGTTATTTTGTTTGATTCTAAAGTGACCATTATACAAGCCGGCCCCAAACACGTCGAAAATATTTGGCATTACGAGTAACTAGTACTTGGTGGTTTATTATATGTATGGTCGCCGCTTAGATGAAAGAGGAAGAAGACAAAGGAACGAAACCTTAAGCAGAAACACTTACGGATGCCATTGACAATGCCTTCGACAAGATCGTAAGAGCGTTGAAAGCTTAAAGATAAAAGATTATATGTTCGTCTGTAAAGAGAGGTGTCGGTACCAAATGCATAAGAAAACTATTTATATTATGCTAGTCCTATGTGAATACGAAAATAAAACATTATACATATGTCCAGTAGCTATGCTGTCAGTCTTCGTGGAATATCTTCTTTCCATCCGAGTGACCCTGGCAACTATTCCCCTCCATATTTTGAGATCTCCAAATCTTTCCATGAGAGCTACTGACCGACTGTATCGCCCATTAGCCATCTCTACTGTTTAACAATAGCAATTCTAGGCAACAGATTTCGGCTTTATCTCTGGATAAACGGTCCAGAATATAGGCCCAAGAAACAGGAAACCTAGTAAGGAGGTAACCACGAAAGCACACTAGGCAAAGGCTTGCTGGGTGAAGCAGTCATCAAGCGACAAGGATCAAGCGACAAGGTTACCAGGCGACGGGCGACAAGGGTCAGCGAAGCGAGAAGCGACGGTTAACTGGGCGAACGAGGAAACTCTACGGCGAAGGCCAATGGGCGATCCGGTCGATCGGTGGCTGTTAAGGAAGATTCAAGACGATCTCAGGATTTAGAAGGAAATTGTTACCAAGTGTGCTCAAATGGAAAGAAGATATTCCATGAAAACTGGTGACAAAGGAAACGTAATATATGTGCAATATTTCGTTACCATATATACGTAGGTCTAGCTTAGTATAAATAGTTGTTCTTAGGTATTGTATAACCATATCTCTCTACAGACGGACATATTGTCATTTTTATCTTCAAGTATTCCAGCGTTCAAGCTCTTTGTGCTCCTGTGTTCTTGCTTCTCTCCGAAGGTATCGTCGATGGCATCCGTAAGTGCTTCCGCTTAAGGGTGTTCGTCCGTTCTCTTCTCTCCCTCTCTTTTCATTCATACGGCGACCACACATTCAACGAACCTCTGAGCACCAGTTGCTCGTAGTGCTAGAGATTTCCGACGTGCTTGGATCCGGCTTGTCCGCGGTCACTTCCGAAGCGAACAACTGTAGAGTCTCGTCGTTCACCCGACCAACTATCGCTTGATCTGCATCGCCTGGTAACCCCCGTCGCACGGTTGCACAGTATCGCTTGGTAACTACTTCGCCCGGCAAGCCTTCGCCTAGTGTGTTTCCACAGCTACCCCTTAAGAGGCCTTGTGCGCCTTGGGCCTGTATTCTGGACCGTAGATCCACAGATGGCGTGAAGATCTTTTGCCCTTATTGCTAAACATATTTATCATAGTTGATAAAGAGTTTTGTAATATATTTCATTCTCTATGTCTAACAAACACTCATAGCCCAAACATGCCCGTTGGATTAAGCTTTTCCGTTGACCCCGTATTTTTACCAAACTCTCAAAAACTTGTAGGATTAAGCTTTTACAGTTGTGTTGTTATTTACCTTACTCCTGAAACTTTCAAATCAAGCTTTTAAAACCACATCGTTCTTTGTGGGCTCTCTTGAAACGCTCCGATCATATGTTTTCACTAAAATACATTATTTAAGTTTTAGCGAATATTCGACGAAACGCCGACCCATCTACATTTCCTGCATTTTTGAATATCGAATCATGATACGATCGATATTCACGTATACTCTCACGAATTGCTAATGTAAGTGCACATATCAACTCCCCTGGGGGAGAAAGAAGTACTTTTGTTGTATAATTGATATTCGAGTCAATCATTCCACCTCCACCCCTCGGGTCTCCTTAAGTTCTTTGTTTCCTTAGTTGAGCTTCTTGAGTCACCTGTCTTAGGTTCGATGGGGTATCAACCCTCCCCTCTTTTGCCAAGACTTTGCCTTCCAGGGATATTAAAAACGATACTATCCAAACTAAACCAGATTACAAGCTATGATTAGTCGAAACTTTCGACACTGACGACCAAAAACATTTACCATCGCACCACTCATACCTCCCCTTACAGTAAGCCAGGGAACTACCGTCTTATAGTGACGTGGCTACTACTAGTCAAGGCTCAAACAACCTCAACCTGTCAGGTAACCAAATTCTCTTTCCCTGTTTGTTTTGTCGACTGAATGTTTGGGATTGAATATCCTCGGAAGAAGTCGCTTGTCTGGATGAACATCCCCCACCTCCGAAAAGACCAAGTCAAAGCACACAGGATGTACTCCTCATCAAACTCGACTAGATCACCAACTTCAAGTAAGGAAAAAGAAAGAGAAAGAACATATCTGTCAAGTTGTAACTTGGGGAACCAAAAAACTTGATCACCACCACCTCATGAGCCGCGTGGTCTGATGAGAAGTGGAGAATAAATTTAAAATATCTTTACTGATGAAACACGTCGCGATATATCGGGGACTCTAAGTATTGAATGATGCGGTCGTCAGTAAAGTAAATGAACAAAAAAAACAATCAGTAATTCACTAAGTATAAATAGAAGAACTTACAGTCGGGTCTACCGTCGATACTCGTCAGTAAAGTCTTCGGGTTTTGATGTCCTTCGTCGATGCTGAGGGCATACTTTCACCGCCGAACTACACCCCCTCATCCTGTTCTCGAAAGCAGCATCGATCCTTGTCTCGACAGGCACCTTCGACGATCTTACGAGTAACATCGATTTTGGATTACATCAAAGCCCATCGCAAAAGGCCCAAAATGACGTTTGCCATGTAAACATTTAGCCCTCCTTCCTTCGACGTGTCTTTTCATCTTCCAACCTCTTCTATATAACCCTCGTTGTCTTCTTATCTACTTCTTTTCAAACTCCTTGCTCTTGTTGCGCCACTTGCTCTTACTTCTCTCATCAGATAAAATCTTTCTACCCATGGCTCCTCAGGAGTTCTACAACCACACGCTGTTGAAGGGGTTTGGCGTTTATTTCAAGGAATTCAGGGATCAAGCAACGAATGTCGTGGCCAAGAAGACTAATGACTTCATTGAGGAAGAAGCGAAGTCGAACGGACATATAACTTTGGGTCCTTTTTTCATTGGCGGCTGCCTCAAACCTACGCAGGACAACAAACCTATACTCTTCGATTATCTCCTTCCTGATTCTACGACCATACCAATATGTAGAAACAGTTTCATCGATCCAGGTAATTGGTGTCGATCCTCTGACCTCAGCGATTAACCTAATGTTAGTCAAGCCTTGCATGGATTTTCCACTACGGGTATAGATAGTTTCCTTGAATGGATAAGCTTGTGGACCAAGCTTCGACACGAGAAGTGGGAAAAGATAGGGATTTATTATTTAGTTAGAGTGTCGACGAAACCGATGAGGTGTAACCATCGATCAGTCGCAGCACTTCTGTCTCTATGGAATGTCATGACCAACTGCTTTTATCTTTGAGAAGGCCCCTTGACCGTGACCATTCCCGATGTGACCTTCCTAACATGATGCTATTCTTGCGGGGGGGGGGGGGGGGGTTTGTTAGGTTGATCGAAGAGGATGACTATTTTAAGTTTGAAAAGGGAAAACGTCTTGGTTCGGTCATAAAAGCTCATTTGGAGAAAGACCCAAAGAACTGGGGTGATAAGGAGGAGTATTAGTTTATGATCGAGTGGCTTGCAAAGTATATCTATTGCAGTTGTAGCAAACAGTCGTTAAAATACATGGCACCCATTTAGTGAAAGCGACTAAGCCAGTAGTGATGGCTCCGTTCTTTCTTAGCCTGATTTATCGAGCTCACTTCGAAGCTGTTGCAATCGATTTGAAGAATCCAGGAGCATTCCCTGCTAAGCCAGCATTGGGCCCTTTGTGGATTACTTCCCCATGGGCGCACCTATACTTTCCTGGTATGCACAACTTCAAGCTATCGATAAGTGATGACTCATCAGGTGTCTACGGCTTGGAGATTATTCGCTTCTTTCGATATGAAAACTGGGGAAAAGACTCTACCACGGGATATCTTAATCGACTCCTATACTCCAGCAAACCCGTTGGCAACCTTTCGTTGAAAGTGTTGATTTATACAAGCTTTTGACAATCCTTGGAACCCCACCCATTTTGGAACCAAGTGTTAATTCCGAGAGACTTGGTCGGTAGTGATACCAAAGGATTTTTCGTCGAGGTTTACAATCCTCAATTCGTAGCACGACAACTAGGATTTGCTCAGAGCTGCCCTTTCCCTTTCATCGACTCCTTCAATACCAACTTAGAAAAACGCGTCAGCATCGACCCCTTGTATGCTAGTAGGGTAAGATCAATGGTTTATGATAAACGCCATCGAACAACAACAAACTTGCTTTACTTTTGCAGCTGTTTGCTATCCTGGATAGATCCATCTCGAGTGTCACATTTTCTGAGATCTTAGAGGATGTAACGTGACCAGCGCGTTCGATTTTTGCTAGAAAAAAACCTTCAAAAAGATTGTAATGAAGGCTGAATTTCCTAGGAAAAGAGCAGAGTCGCTGCTGGAAAAGGAAAACTTCCTTAGCGGTTTCATAGGGAAACAGGAAAGATCACTGATGCCAGGTATTACTCGTGAGCTCTTGTCATTAACTTTTATCGATTCTGATAAAATCGATGCTCACAGGGGCACTGGACAAGATAACACTAACAATGACTGCCGAAAAAGGCAGAATGAAAAGGAAATGGGTGCCACCAGTGGCTGCATCAACGAAACCCAACACTCTGGCCTCTTCGACAAACGGAGGCGAATCATCTGACGAGGCCATTGAAGAGGAGAATACGAATCTTCGTCGGCTCCATAGAAAGACCAAGCCTGCTTCAATTCCCGAGGAAAATCTTCATCACGAGGATGACACATTCGAAGTTGAGCCTCTGATTGTCAATCCTTCAAATGCCGGTCCTTCAATCATCCTTGAAGAAGAGGTCCCTCGAGAATCAAGGGAGAAAAATCAAACAACAAACATGGTAAAATGAAGATTGGCGTTTGAGTAAAAAGTATGCTAAAATTCTAAACACTTTTTACTAGCTTAGGTCGAATATGAAGATTTGTTCACACCGGCATCACCTCCAGTAGAGAATCTTCCCTCCGACATCGAAGGTGTGCCTAAAGTACCAAGGGAGAATGTTTCTGAAGAAGGTTCGACCGAGGGGGACCATTGGAAACGTCGAAGAAGTTGCTCCCCAAGATGTGAATTTAATGTGAGATGTAGAGGCATATCCTTTGAATTTACATCAAGCAAATCTAGATTTTACTTAACTTCTCGCAAACTCAGGTCATTTCACTCTCTTCCGAGAGTGTTACAAATAATCGTCATCCGACCATCGAAGAATCCATTCATGAGCGAACCATTCAAGTCACGTCCTTCAAATGTGATGATGCTCCCGTTAATTCATACCCGGAAATACCTTTTCAGGTGAACGTTACTCTTCCGACAAATACGGTGCTCCCCGAAAACAACGACACAGGGTGTCAAGTTCCTCTTCCGACAGATATGGTACCTCCCGACAACAACGATGTAGGGTGTCGAACACCAGAAGTGCTTAGAGGACTAGATGACCCTACTTTAATCGAGATGCTTGACTATATTCGGGTAATAATTGTCGCTATTCAATTTACTTCAAAGATGTGAACTAACATGCATCTTAGTTCGAGCAGTAAAACCTTCAGCTATTACTAATGAAAACTTCGGCAAACGTCAGCCATGCAGCCTTGTCGAGCCATATGAATCAAATGGACGCTAATCGAAGCGACCCCGCATCACTTACCCAAAAGTTGCTCGAAGTGCTTCTACGTGAAGAACCATCGAAGTCAAACTTCGACGAGATGGTTCAGATTATCGAAGCAATAGAGAGGCATGCCAAGGCATCCATCAACCTGCTCGATATTTGTCATTGTTTCAAAGAAACATTATGGAAGTCTTGGGAAGAATGGGAGAATGTTCTTTCCGATGACAGGCAGTGGAAATATTTCTCCACGAAGTTGGCTGATCTTGACTCCACTCAGCATAAAGCAGTAGCACTTGCTTCTGATCATCGACGTCTGATCGAAGAGCGACAACGGCTGAAGGATGAAATTGCAGAGCTGTCATCGAAGTTGGAAAGATGTGAGGCCCAAGTGGTTGTTCGTGAGAGGGAATTGGCAGAAGCTCAGACAGAGGTCGAAGCAAATCGCATTCCCACTTACGAGATAAACAACCTGATCTCGTTCCAGAAGGCAGTAAACATGCTCATCGTGAATAACAACACTCGAGTCTACTTTGCCGATTTAGTAGCTGGACTTCTGTACACCTATAGGTAGCAACTATTATCGATGTTGAACCATCGATTTAGATGAATTTGTCGTTTCTTTTATTTTATGGATTCCCTTAAATGAATGGTGCTTTCGATCAGTTTCTCCTCAATTAAAATTGTGACTCCAAACTCCCAATCGAAACACATTGAAGATAATTAAATGCAATCACTGGAAATATGAATTAATTAGTTGAGGCCGTTAAGATTCTCTGGGAACTATTGAGATTTCCCGAGACTGTTAAGATTCTCTATGATCGATGCAGCCTAAAACTTCTGCCTATAAATAGCAGAATCGTAGGGCCACAAGTTCACATACTTGTAAACAATCCTAGCTACATTGTCCCACCTAGAAGCTTTCTTTCCAAACCATCAGTTTCCCCTCAAATCACAAAGCCTAGGTTTTTAACCTTAGACCCCATGAAAGCATAAGTCATCAACCTTAGGTAGAGGGTTCACTTCCATCGCCCAACACCCTGGCTCAAGTACAAGCTTGAGCCAAGCGACATAAAGTTTGCCCAGGTTGCAAACGTCGCTTCATGGTGTCGGGCCGCGGAGTCTTCCTTGCCTCCTCGAATATCCTTTCCAAATATTGCTTGCTGTGGAAGCAGCAATATTGATGGACTTTTGAGGCAGGTCTAGAGCAAACAAAGCATGGGACATTGATGACAACCCTAACTGCGGAAGCTCGTCAAACAAGAAGGGAACTGGAGCTATGACCCCAGCGACCACGACAGTCGACCTTAGTGTCGACAACAATGCCTGCGACAATAAAAGATCGACATGCCTAGTTTCGAAGGAATGTATAGTTTTATTTCATATGTATCGATCCACTTGTACTTGTAATATTTCATAGTGAATCGACTTTGTTTATTGATCAAGTTTTTTCTGTAACGTTGACTATCCCTATTAATTGTGACCATAACTCAGGACATTGAGATTGAATTTCTTTAGAATGTAAATCCCATAATGTCGATCGATGGAGTTTCAAATATTTACCATTAACCTTCAAGGTATGCAACTCGCCATTTAAATATGACAAGTGATAAGCATTTTTAGGGTATACTTCATCGATCATAAAAGGACCATCCCAAGTAGGGGACCATTTGCCTAGAAAATAATCTCCTTTCGCAATCGGGAGGAAGACTAAGTCGCCTTTTTTATAGGGTTTTAGAACAACCTTTTTATTATAACTTCAAGCGACCCTTTCTTTTTGAACTTGAATTTGATTCAGTGCTTGAAATCATATCGCCTCTAACTCTTCTAATTCGATATGCATCGATTCTTCATAATCGATGGGACAATTTTCTTGATGGGCCAAAAATCGCATAGATTTATAACGAACTTCAATGGGAAGGACCGCGTCATGCTCATAAACTAAACTATATGGAGTTTGTCCAATGCTTTCTCGTTTAGTAACACGCAAAGCCCAGAGCACATCCAACAACAAAGTATGCCAAGATCTAGGATTATCATCGATCATCTTCCGAATAGCATTTTTGATAATTTTATTAGTAGATTCGGCTTGCCCGTTCGATTGAGCATAGTAGGGCGAAGAGTTTGTTAACGCAAATCCGAACTCAGACGCGAACTCTTTAATCATACTGCCATTGAAAACAATGGTGTTATCAACCACTATATTCTGAGGAATACCAAATCCATAAATAAGGTCTGATCGAAGGAACCAATAACTTCTTTTTGAGTAATATTCTTATATGCCTTTGCTTCTACCCACTTTGTAAAATAGTCTGTGGCAATAAGGATATAAGAATCTCCGTTACTCGAACTTAGTCGTATTTCTCCAATAATATCCATAGCCCACGATCGAAATGGCCATGGTTTAACCACGGGATGCAAATGAGTTGCAGGTGCATGAGATATTGGTCCATGCTTTTGACACTTTTCACATTCTTTGGCAGTGTTAATACAATCTTTCATCATCGACGACCAATAGAAACCATGTCTATTAACCGACCAGCACATGTTTGGTCCAGAATGATGGAGACCACAAAGTCCTTGATGTGCTTCCAACATAATGGGGATCGCTTCATCCATGTCGACACACCGTAAAAGGACGTTATCGCTCTGCTTTCGATAAAGTACATCATCGATTATAGTGTAGAATTGTGCCAACAGTTTTACTTGGTAGGTTGCCCCCTTCCCAGGATTGGAGAAGAATTCCATGAATGGCTTTCTCCAATCGGTTGTCGATCAAAAAATGTTGATGACATTTACATATGTAGAATCATTGTTTAACACATAAAATATTGTCTGTATTTGTCCTCCAATTTCTTGCATCAATCGATGGCTTATTTTAAAACCAGAAGCATGTTGTGCCAATTCGTTTGTCATGGCATTATCCTCCCTAGGAATGTGTTCAAATCGAACTTCCTTAAAGAAAGAAGACAACTCATGGACTTTATCCAAGTATCTCTAGAGGTGATCGAAGGTACACATACTCAGTCCATTGACATGATTGATAACAAACTGTGAATCCCCTCTAACTACCGCATATGACACTTGAAGATCAACCATGGTCTATAGAGCAATGATTAAAGCCTTGTATTCGACAGAACTATTTGTTAACATTTCGTCGATTCTACAGGCTATTTTATATTTTGCCTTCAGAGGAGATAGGATGTAGATTCCTACTCCAACTCCTTCGTTAGACACAGACCTATCAAACCAAACTTCCCAAAATTCCTTCTGATCTTGAAAGCAGGTAGACCCAGAATTTGTATATTGGGCTAAAAAGTCGGCTAAAATCTGTCCTTTGATCGATGCTTATGATCGACATTAAAGATCAAAAGGAGACAAAATGAGACTCCATTTACTGAGTCTACCAGATAACATAGGGCTATCAAACAACAATTTCAAAACAGGAGCATTCGATACTACATACACTGTGTTACTCTTAATATAATGTCGAACTTTCATACCAGCATAATACAATGAAAGGCATAACTTCTCATTATTAGTGTACTGTTGTTTGATGGGAGAAAGTAATCGAGACAAATAACCAATGACTCGCTCCTTCCGTTAATTATCTTCTTGTACCAACATCGATTCGAGGACTTTATCACTTGCAGCGATACATAACAAAAAGGGTCGATCAAATTTTGGAGGAACCAGAACAGGTGGATTGATTAGGTATTTCTTAATAGCTTCAAAGGATGCTTGATGTTTATCAGTCCACTCACAACTATTATGTCATCTCAACAAGTTAGAGAATGTCGTTGTCCTATCAACAAGATTTCCTATGAACCTTCGTAAGTAGTTAACTCTTCCCAACAAAGCTTGAAGCTGCTGTTTCGTATATGGAGCCTGTATAGCTTTAATCTTTTCAGGATCTATCTCTATCCCTCGATGATGAACGAAGAATCCTAAGAATTGTTCGGCGCGAACACCAAAAGCACATTTCATGGGATTCAACTTCAAGTTGTGCTTTCTCATGTGAAGAAAAGCTTTCCGAAAATCGACAACATGGCAGTCGTCTGTCAATGATTTTACAATGATATCATCGATGTAAACTTCTACCGTTGACCCAATTAATGGGTTAAAGATAAGGGTCATTACTCTTTGATAGGTTGCGTCAATGTTCCTTAAACCAAAAGGCATGACAACCCGTTCAAAAATTCCAAAAGGACAACGAAAAAGTTATTTTTATGTATGTCATCTTTAGCAATAAAGACCTGGTTATATCCAGAATAATCATCCATAAAAGACATAATCTTATGCCCGCATGTTTTATCGATGAGTTCATCCGCTATTGGCATCGGATATTCATCCTTCGGAGTTGCTTTGTAGAGATCTCTAAAATCGATACAAACTCGGATTTTCTCGTTTTTCTTTTTTACAGGAACAATGAAAGAAATCCATTCTGTGTATCGAGATGTCCTGATATATCCAGCGTTGGACAACTTCTTTACTTCCTCAAAGACTTGCTGTCTATGCTCGCTTGACAATCGACGTGGAGCTTGTTTCACAAGTTTAAAGTTTGGCTTAGTAGGCAAAGTACGCTCGGCTAATCGCCAATCCAAACCAGGCATTTCGGTATAATCCCATGCAAAACAATCTTTGAATTCCTTTAAAAGTGTTAGAATCGATTGGAAGAAGTCTTTTTCGGTCGAACCACTTATAAAGGTAGGTCGCTGAGTCGCGTCGTCGCTTAAATTTACAGTTACCAGAGGATCACGAGGCATCATCAATGTAGATTGATCTTCAGGGGATTCGGCTATAGACTTTTCACAAAACGTTGTTTTATTCATAGTAGGATGAAATACAACACCAGAAGAATCTACACACATTTTCAAACCAAGATTCGACCCATCCTCTTCAGCACGCTGGTCGGTACTATCTACGTCCAGCGAACTGGTTTCTACACATATTTCAAGGCTAACTCTAGGTGTGCCACCTTGCATGCAAGCAAAGCGCTATTGGCGGCATTCAATAAATAGCTCATAGAGCGAACGAATAGAGCAGATGGTCCAACTACATAACTTTTTATCTGTTTTCTTCAATGGATAAAATTCAAGAGCTCTTGTCTGCTTTGGTCATGAATCTGCCTCAGGTCGAATGAATGAATACGAAAGAAAGAATGTTCAGGCATGCTTGTCTGTTTGTAGGAGAGTCAGCAACTTCCATTAGCACCAGACCTTGAGTTAGCCTATACACTCGTAGTTGCTCTAAGACATCAGCGACTACGTCTTGTTGATCATTATCATGCATCTTCGTCCTCCTAGAGGAGTATCTCGGGCTCTAAGTCCGGGCTACTAAAGTCAGCATCCTTCTTTCCATCAATGGGTTAAGTTTTTACTTCTCCATTGACAGGCTCAAGGTTTCCATCTTCGATGGTATCTCCTGGGAGCAATCCAGTAGCTTCCTTAATAGAACAGAGGATACCAGCAAGCTTTGCCTCCCGTTTTGCCCGAGCTTCAGCTTCGACGGCCAGAGGCACTATATCATAGTCCCATCCAGATGGAGCATCGACAATAGGATGAGGAAGTCCTCCATATTTGACTAGGAAGTCAAACTTTCCAGTTGGTTTTCCTAAGGGTCCAACATTCGGATCTCCAAGAGAGTACCTCTTCTTCAAACTCATGTCGTCGACAGCACCAATAACATTTCCTGTACAAATTTTAAGCGGAAGCACTTACGCAACGCAGTAGCACAAAGAGAGCTTGAACGCTGGGATGCTTGAATATAATAATGACAGTATGTCCGTCTGTAGAGAGGTGTCTTTACATAATGCCTAAGAACGACTATTTATACTAAGCTAGACCTACGTATGTACGGTAACGAAATATTACACATATATTACGCTTCCTTTGTCACCAATCTTTATTGGATATCTTTTTTCCATATGATCGAACTTGGTGACAATTCCCTTCCAAATCCTGAGATTCCCTTCCTCGTTCGTCCAGTTGACTGTCGCTTCATTGACCCTTGTCGCCTGGCAACCCTGTCGGTTGGTGACTATTTCGCCCAGCAAACCTTCGCCTGGTGTGTTTCCGTGGTCACCTCCTCACTAGATTTCCGTTCCTTGGGCCCGTCTTTTGGACCGTTGATCCACAGATGAAGCCGAGATATGTGGTCCAGAATTTCTGTTGGTAAACACCGTCTCTTTTGCTGTTTGGGTCAAACCCCAATCCAATTGCAAGCTTCCTCTTCAAAGTGTTTGATCTGCTTTCCGGGCCTTTTGCTGCCTTGATGCTTTCTTCCTCAAACTACCCCTGTTCATTACATGCATCAGATGGACGTTCGACTGGACCCCCATCCAACGGCACTCCAGGTCATGGATCTAGCCAACATCCCCTATTGTCTCTAGTCGAGCTGCCCCTCGGATACCGTAGAAGCCAATAAGAACCCGTTCCAGAGTCGACCAGAAGATTTAAATGGCATGATCGGAACTAATCGAACTAAACCGAGCAGCCTCTTCCCGGGCTACTTTTGATTCGTCAAGCAGATACCAAAACCAATTTGCTTCCTTTTAATATGTCAGAGCATACGTGGTACCTCGTGCCCACAGATCAGATCAGGGACTCTGGCGCGTGTTCTTGGAAGCCGAAAGGGGTGCCTCTGCGAAAGCACGTCGAAAATATTTAGTACGAAAAACACAAGGTTCAGATGTGGTCGCCAATAGCGAAATATAGATGAATTACATTAATAATTGATGACAAACAATGTCTTACAATCAAAGGAAAAAGTTTACAGCCATGAAAACGTAAAAGAAATGAAAACATGGATGGTGGGGATACCATAGACTTGTTGCTGACGTTGTAGACTTACGGACAGGCATGGTGAAATCTGATATACGGTTGTGCGGTGAACGGGGATGTGGATGTTGACAAAGGTTTGGTGAAAGAATGTCTGGACACAGATCTGGGAGCAGAAAGCTGGAAAGCGAAGCGCTGAGGGCTGAGAACTAAAAGCGGTCAGACAAACAATGCTCTTTCGCCTTAGATGAATGTCCTCTCTTATTTTTGAAAGTCTCACTTCCTTTTATATTAAATATGATATGCTAAGACGATCGCTTTTCCCAGATTTCTCTTTCTGAAGATTGTACCAAATCTTGGGAACGTGGACCTCATAACCACCTTTCCAGAATCTCGGAGTTAAGATATTTATGGTGTTCATACACTCTAACCTTGACAGTTTTGTCTTTGTAGACTTTGTCCTCGGTTCCATAGGCATAGTAGACTTAGTGCAGGTGCGTAATCTCATTATATTCTTCTATCCTCTTTTTCTGTCAGCCTCGTAGGCTTTTGGCCCTGAATACATGGACTTTTAATTTTGCCCAAAATTTTCTGTTATGTCAACAATCGGTTCCCGACTCGCCCATGGTTTGCTGAGAAAACAGCCGGCAATTCCATGACGGGAACAATTGGGAGACGGATTGGATGATGCTTCAGTATAACAAAACCTCTGCAAATATAACGAGAACTCCGCTAAAAGAATGTCAATAAGCATTTTGTTCATCCCGTGTGATTTGGATTCAAAAGTTCTAACTGGACTTGTTTTTGGATGGGGGATGTGTGCAGGGGACGCTTTCAGTCCGCAGAATCTGGAAACATCCCATGAATGCTCCGATTTGTCCAAATCTCGACGCCTTTTTTTTATTCAAAGTCCTTTCTGTCTTAAGATTGTCAATTTTCGTCAAATAGGCTGGCGGTCCAGTCCCCACTGATTACCATCTGCATATTGCGGATGCCTACCATTTCCGATCGCCAACGGGAATCTGTCTGAATCTGACCTCTTCTCCAGGGACGACTACTTGGAGTTGCTGGATCTTGACATCCCTCAGTTTTTCCCTAGTAATACGGAATAACTAAAGTTAATAATAACCTGTCTGCTAGGGGATTTTGCCGACATAAGAACTTGGTTAATTGTAAAAACCCTCACCCCAGTATCGAGTGTTCAATTGGCACAAATAACATAAAGCCAAAGGCGATGAAAGCCGTAGCTGTTTGTTCCACTTTGTACGATCCTCTAGCCACACCAACTTCCTCTGTTTTTACTCTTGGTTTACATCCAACAGGGTGCTGCTTCATATTCAATTGCCCGGCATGGCCCATCCTAGACCTCCCTTTCGACCACCTCCCCTTCCCAGAACACCAAAAATCTGCCTGAATTCAACATCTCCTCCGGTGGCTACTTTTTTGAAGTTGCTAGATCTCGACGCCCCTCTGTTTCCTCTGTAGAATTCTGGTTCATAAAACAGTCTTTCCGAGATTAACACTTCCAATAACGAAGGGATGGGGCCGGGCCATTCCTTTTTAGCGAAAAGCGCAATTATCAGTTCTTTTTAGGAAACCATAATGTGTTGTTCTTACTCCCACATTGGATCAGCGTTATTGGGCCTACTAATCTTAAGGGCTTCGTATTCTTTTGAAAAACAATAAAATTCCAATGCAACACTCTTACGATGTGGACACCAAAAAAAAAAATGTTTCAAGTCTTTAAGTTAAATCAAGTGAAAATGCATTCACAAACATCCCCCTTTCAAAAGGCATTTAATGCCGAATTAAAATGAATACAAAAGGGAGCCAAATGAAACTAGGCACAAGATAAAGGGCTCCAATCTGGGATTCAATCACGTGTTAAAAAAGTGAGTAAAAGTCACGGTGTTTGTCTCTCCCTCCCCCGTCAATCCCATGTGTGAAAAGAATATCCAACGGGGTGGGGGATTATCTAATCTAATGCCGGAGGGTTTTAATTGGGATGGTGGTTGCATTGGAAACACGTCGCGATATAAATGTACACGAATAATTTGAAGTAATGTGGTTGCCAATAATAACAATACAAATAAGAATCAATGAAAATAATTCACTAATGTAAAGAAAGTACACTTACAATCATGAAAACACTTGCACTAACAACTTTATAGCGAGTTGACAATTAAGCAGCATTTCGAGGTCAAAGAATAATTTCGTGCTTGAAAATTGACTAGGGAGAATTTATTTATAGACAAATACAATGTAATAACGGCTAAACGCATTTAACACGTGCTAAATCTCCCATTTATCAGCTTCGATGTTACATCTTCGATAGGACTATCAGGACGGTTTTCAACACCTTTGATGCTATCATCGAGACTGGATCTCCTTCGAGCCTGGTCTTTCATCGACAATTATCACCTCTACACGATCCCATTGGCACCGCTGCACCATCAATGTTCACCAAGCTTCGACAAGTGTCGCCTAAGATGTCGTTTTACCATGTAAACATTTTGACTCCTCCCTTCTATCTTGTCGTTTCATCTCCTTCTTCGTCTTATATAAAATCCGTCGCTACCCTTTCATTTGGCACTATTTACTTTCTCTCATTAATTTTGGCGTTATCTGATTCTCTTTCTTGTTTCCGTCAGTCAGAGAATTTTCATGGTCGTTCAACCATGGCTCCTTCAATTTTCTACAACCACATACCGCTTCATGGGGTTGGCGTCTACTTCAGAGGGTTGCGAGGTCAAGCCACGGAAGCACTGGTTAAGCGAATCTAGGATTTCTCCGATGAAGAAACAAGACGGCGAGGACATATCACACTCGGTCCCTTCTTTAGAGGTGGTATGTTTACACCCAGTTCGACGGCAAGTGTGTGTCCATCGACGATTTCCTCGTCGATCCTGCTATTATCCCTATCTGCAAAGAGAGCTTCCTCGATCCAGGTAACTGGTGTAGACCTCCTGACTTCGGCGATGCAAGTTGGTACGGCTTTCCTATTACTGGCATAGATAGGTTTCAAGAGCGGATAAATTTATGGACTGAGCATCGACTAGAGACGTGGGAAAAAAACGGGATATATCATCTCGTTAAGGTCTCAACTGAACCAACGAGTGCAACCATCGATCTGTCGTAGCAATACTGTCCTTGTGGAATATCACCACTAATTGTTTCTATCTCCCGGAAGGACCTATGTCGATCATGATTCCCAACGTGATGTTCATAACAAGCTGTTACCCTTATGGGACAGCTCCCAGATTGTTCGAAGCCCTCAGGAGATTTTCCTTTTGAGAAGAAGCAACGACTAGGAACTACCATCGATACTCACTTGTCGGAGGACCCTAAAAAATGGGGCGCTAAAGAGGAATATCAATTCTTGGTTGAGTGGCTCTCAAAATATATTTACTGCAATCGCAGCAAGCAGTCGCTGAAGTTCATTGTTCCGTTGGAAAACTTTCTGGTTCAAGCGACAGAGCCAGTAGCGATGGCACCATTCCTCCGCTGCCTAGTTTATCAAGCTCAGTTCCAAGCAGTTGTTGTTGACCCCAAGTCCTTAGAACTTTCCCTTCGAGGCCAGCAGTAGGTCCTCTCTGGATTACCGCAACATGGGCACACCTATATTTTCCTCAGCTGTATAATTTTCAGTTGGCCGTCAAAGATGACCCATCAATATTCTATGACCCGGATATTATTTGTTTCTTCCGATATGAGAATTGGGAATGCGACTCTGCCTACTCTGCCTCAGGATGCCTCCATCAACTTCTGCATACGAAGAAGCCTTGTTGGCGACCCTATTCTGGCCATGACAAACTGTACGAACTTTGACGTTCCTTGGAGTCGCATCACTTTTGGGATCACATATTGACCCCTGGAGATTTATTGGCTAGCGACAAAGTTGATACCCAAATTTTTCAAAAAAAAAAAAAAAATTAGAAAAACGATAAAAATAAAAAATATGACAAAAGTCACCAAAAATCCACAACATCAAATAAAAGCAAATAAAAATATTTTGTTCCATTAATACTTGCTCTAAAAGTTCTAACAATCCATTAGAAAAGGAAAAATAAAATAAAATCTTAACAAAAAAAATCAAGAAAACGTATTCCCCATGATTCTATAAGGGGATCGTTCTTGTGAAAAGCGAGGGCCAGAGGAAAGAAATACACAGACATAACCTTCGGAGGGAGACATTTTTGAGAAAGGACGATTATAGTATTCTAGGGTGGTCGAGCCCCTTTTGGTTCATTCTTCACAACAACGCCACAACAATCCCAATTTGGTCAGCCATCCAGACGTCTTCGTCACCCGCCAACAGCACTATGGTTCCGCGATGCTCAGGACCACCTCAACTGCCGTCTCTCCTCGTCCCCAACAAAGCAGCCAGCACATCGGCAAGATGTCCCAGCGACCACGGGCATCATCGGCTCTCCTCCAGTAGTGGTGACTGTTCGCATAGAAAACGGACCACATCGGAAATATTTGGCAATTGGACTCACAGGGAAATGTATGTGGTCGTCAGAAAGATGAATTTCAATGATAAAAGATACGACTATACAAATTCAAAGTTTCGAAAGAGAACTTAAAAGCTTACAGCCATAAAAATGAACGAAAAAGGGGTGATGCGGCTGACGTAGGCGTCGTAGACACGCTGCTGACGTCGTAGACTTGCTACAGTGCGCTGTAGACTTGTGTGACGGTGGTAGTGCTGGCGGAGGTTTGTTGCCCCGGTTACGGTTGCTCGCCGGGACGGTGGAAGTGCTGGCGGAGGTTTGTTGCCCCGGTTACGGTTGCTCGCCGGGACGGTGGAAGTGCTGGCGGAGGGTTGTTGCCCCGGTTACGGTTGCTCGCCGGGACGGTGGAAGTGCTGGCGGAGGGTTGTTGCCCTGGTTACGGTTGCTCGCCGGGACGGTGGAAGGTGGTGACCAAATAACCCAGGCCGAGGTATCTACTAAAGTCTAAGGGTGACGAGCAATACAAATCTGTGTTTGGCTGATTGATCGTGTCCTTTACTAAGGAGGGTCTGTTTCTTTTATACTGGTTTTTTACTTGCCTTACACGCTTCGCGTGATCCCTCAGATTGTGGCTCAATCTTAACTTCTCTCCAGGGATCTCGGAGTTTATTTTAAAGTATTTTTTTAATTTTCTGAGTTGTGCGTTGGGATCGTGGGTGTGGGATCGTATGATCAAGTGTTGACACAGGCTGTAGACTTAGCTCAGGCCCAAGACATTCTATAATGTCAACATATTGATGCGGGCCGTAGGCTTAGCTCAGGCCTGCATCCTACATCGGACTGTAGACTTAGGACCACTTTTCTGGGCTTTGTGGACTTAGCACAGGCCCAAGATATTCCGTAGTGTCAACATAAGGCCCCCCCTTTTTGCTGAGGTGACTTCTGTCGCCTGAGCACAGTTGTTGATTTTATTTTATTATTATTATTATTTTTTTGGTTTAAAAGGAGAACGTTTCATTTCCCTCCTTTTACTTGCGACGTACGCATTAGCCTTCTTCCCTTCACAATCTTGCTCTTTCGAAAACCCTAGCCTTCTTCTAAAAAAAAACTCCTCCCATGTCGAACCTTGCTTCTTTCCAGTGGCACCAACAACGCGCTGGCCCTTCCGGCGTCGTCCGGACTTCAGACGGCCGAGGCCTAACCCTGGGTCCCGTTCTTGACTCCGCACTCTTCCCCGACCCTGTCTCTCACGAGTATCTGATCACGGAGTGCCAAATCCCTATCTACCGGAGGGTTTCATCGACCCACTTGGTTGGGAGAAGAAGAGCGGCTTCCTGTGCTTCCCCTCCGTGGACAAGACCCTAGTACGGGAATGGTTCTCCCGTTGGCAAGAAAGGCTGGAAAGCAAGTTGAAGGTCTGCGGGATTTGGTCCTTCCTGAAGCTTTCTCTGGTCGCAAAACACTACGACCCACGGGTATGCGCCAGTCTCCTCCCCTTCCGGAATAGCTCAGTCAACTGCTTCTACTTTTCAAAGGTCCGATGACTATCACATTGGAGGATATCTATTTCTTGACGGAAAGTTATGTAGCTGGGACTCCCGTTCGTCTCTACCCCCTGGACAGTGACTACAATCCGTCAGGGATGCTCCAGATTTTGGATACGGCGACGAGGCACCTCCAATTACTTAAAGGTCGTCCTCTATCTGCTTGGGGAAAGGCTGAAGAAGTGGAGCTTTTCAGTGTGTGGCTGAGCAAGTACGTATTTTGCTTCCCTGGCAAGAGGGTGCCAAAGTTGGTTTACGGGATCGCCAATTTTTTGAGTAACGCTTCAAGCAAGGTAGCTTGGGCGCCCTTCTTGTTGGGTATTATCTATCAAAGCCTGCATAGAATAGCTCCTGCACGAGCCCCTTCCCCAAATATCCGGCTGGTGGCCTTCTTTGGCTCGTGCATCTATGGGCTTGCACATGGATACTAGGACTTACAGGGTATCAGATGCCATCTAGTGCTATCGAAGTTGGTTGCTATGGGACACATATGCTAGAGGCTTGCTGTTACAACAAGAGCTAGTGGTTGCATGCCTCGGTGACAGGACATATGAGGCATATTGTCGACACTGGGCGAAGGGGAACGCCGTAATTAGGTTCCGTTCCCTGTCAGCCACCCTGTTCTTAAACGCCGAAAAAAGCTGGTGCCAAGCCTATATTGGGACTCTGTGCTGACTAGCAGGGACTTGGCGTGCGCCACAGAGGCAGGCTTCAGTTTTGAAGTCTATAATCCCCAGCTCTGCGCAAGGCAACTGGGCTTCATCCAAAGCTCCGCAGTTCCTTTTTCCGACACCTTCAACGCCCCAATCCATACCCGGAACAGCTGCGTCTTATCAAGGGACTCTCTTCAAGCCTCCTTAGTCCTCTTGTCGAAGAAGGTAGAGCTTCGGCATATGGTGTTCCCCCTTGAGAGCACCTTAGCTTATGCCACCGAAGCCTTCTCCATTCAGTGGGTGCTCACATTTGGTGCCCTTCGTGACAGGATGGCTTTCCTTGAGACTTCTGCTGAGCCAGATCTTTACCTGTCTACTGACATGATGCTAAAGTCTGGTCAGAAGCTTATCACTGGTAAAGGAGGCTTTGAATTATATATATACATTCTTTGAAAAAGTTTCATGTCTTCGTATTGGAATACTTCCTCTCGATCTTTACAATTGTGATTATAGGTTCTGAAGCTTCTTCTCCCGAGAGGAGGCCTCATCCCCAGGCTAGTTGCTCGGCTCGGCGACAACAACCTTCTGCCATTAAAGGCAAAAAGCCTAAAGTCGAGGGGCAGCCTTTAGGGAAGCTTGGGAAGCGCAAGCGCAGGACCATATCCTCGTCATCTTCTGACTCGGAGAATACTCCGATATCCAAATTGCTGAGGCAAACTCAGCTTGTCTCCCGAGGATCTGGTTCTGCTTCTCCCGGGTCTCCAAGGTTGTTGTTGACTCAGTCTACAAGCCCCCCTTCAAAGTATGTAATACTTCTTCTATTCCCTTTTAAAAGGCAAGAATGCTTACTGATTCTTATGATGTTTGGCTTTTCTTTCTCAGACAAGAAATGATGGCTTTGGTGCCCATAGCTTCTCCTGCGCCGGAGGCTTCAATGGAGTTTGAGAAAGATGTCAGTCTCTCCTTATTAACGTTTTTGTTTTTTGGGAGTGGCCCTGTTTCTGTTTCTAATATTTAGTATGTTTTCTTAATCCGTAGGATGCCTCTCCTCCTAGCCCTCAAATCCCGACACTCGGGGAGGCAGATATCGTCATTGCTGGAGCAGAGGTTGCAGCGCCGGAAGAAACAGGCGCTCCTGAAATCGACCCTTCTGTTGCTGCAGTGCCAATGATAACCTTGTCTGCCGCGGAAACCGCGGTTCCGGAAAAAGTTGGTACCTTGGGAGTCGATCTTGATGACGCTGCGCAACCTACTGTGGCAGTAGTTGTTCCTCTTTCCTCCCCACCATCAAGTGTGCCTACGAGGAGGGTACCTCAGGCTGCCTCAGTGCTTATGACCAGCTGGTGCAGAATGCGGATCGCATCGGGAACCTTCTTCGTCTCGACAAGTTTTCTGAAGTCCAATTTAAGGAACTTCAGGGCCTAGTCGATGAAGTAGAACGCTCCCCAGCGGCCAATATCCAGATGCAGGTCGCTTGTGAGGACTTCCGGGCGCAATTCTGGATCGAATGGACAGCTTACCGGGCAGATTTTCAAGCACTTGATGATACCTCGTCCGGATTGCCCAACGACTCAAAGCCCAGGAGGAGGAGGCAGCTGGACATCAAGCTGCCTGAGGATCAAAGGAGTGAACTATCGTCCCAGCTTTCCCGAGTACAGAACAGAATTAAAGAACTCTTGGGTTACAGAGGCCGATCTCAAAGATCGGGTCAGCACGATTGACTCCCTGCTTGACAATCGCCCTGCTCAAGTTTCTATTCAGCAACATCGAGATGAACTAAAGTCCTGGTATCGCCAGCAGAACGAGCTTACTATAAAGCGGACCCGTGCCAAGGTTCTTACTTTCTTGTTTGTGGAGGCTGTTAGCTCACTGCCACAGTCTGGCATTAGGAGGTTGGGACCTACGAGACTCTGCTCGTAGAAGAGCTTGATGTTAAATGTAGGCAGCATATGTTAAGGGGTGACCTCTCCTAAGCAAACTCAAGCTACGACCTGTATATTTTGTTTTTTTTTTCCATTTGTTCGCTGTAGACAATGCTCAGTGCACAAGTTCACAAGTCTACAGCTGTATGGACGCTTTTAAGACGTCTTTTTTTGCACGATTTCCTTCGCAATGGCCGGGAAACGCTTCTCCAAAGTTCTTTTGTGAGATTCCCAGATGGTCTTCTTGTATTGCTTCAGGAATTTCCCGTTAATTTTTAAAGGTTGCTTAATACCTTCGAGAGTTGACAACCTATATCTATTTGTTGAATAGGTTCGACCACTCGATACGGTCCTTCCCAATTTTGAGACCACTTTCCCAAAATTTGGCTTTTCGTCTTTAAGGGTAAAACCATTTTCCAAACCAAATCGCCAACGTGAAAGTGTTTATGAATTACTTTCTTGTTGTAGTGTCGGGCTATCCTCTGTTTATGTGCCTCTAGCTTGTCTATAACCTCTAACCTCTTTTTTTCCAGTTCTTCCAAGGCTATATGCATGGCTTCATCTTGTAGGCAAGGCTGGGCAACACGAAGCGACTTATACCTCATTTCTATGGGCAAGATTGCGTCATGGCCGTAGACTAGCGCGAATGGGGTTTCTCCGGTACTTTCGCGTTTAGTGACCCTTAGGGCCCATAATGTGTCGTTTAATACCTCGTGCCATTTTTTTGGATTGCATCTGATCATTCTTTGAATATTATTTTTAATCAATTTGTTGGACGCCTCGGCTTGTCCATTCCCTTGGGGGTAATATGGGGTAGAGTTCGAAACTAAGAAACCGAACTCTTCGGCGAATTCCCTTACCTTAGCATTGTTAAAGGCAATCCCATTGTCCACCACAATATTCTGGGGAATGCCAAATCGATAAATAATGTTAGTCCGCAGGAAATCAATTACCTCACTGTGGTCAATTTTCCTGTAGACTTGTGCCTCCACCCACTTAGTGAAGTAATCTGTTGCTACTAGGATGAACGCATCTCCCCGACTAGAATGGGGATGAATTTCTCCTATTATGTCCGGGGCCCAAGTCCTGAAAGGCCAAGGTTTGATTATGGGGGTGAGATCTGCTGCCTGGAGCGCGGGTCGACGGACCACGTCGCTGACAGTCTTGGCATCCCTTAGCCATCTCGATGTAATTTTTCATCATTGACGGCCAATAAAATCCATGTCTACGGATAGTCCAACACATTTTGACCCCTGATTGGTGTGAGCCACAAAGACCTTCATGAGTTTCTAGCATTATTGGAGTAGCTTTCATCTAAGTCTACGCACCGTAAAAGAACTCCGTTTGCGTCCTTCTTGTAGAGGACGTTATCTAAAAGGATGCATGTCAATGCCTGGACTCTGATCCGTTGTTTAACCTTTTGACTTGGATCCAATAAGAAATCTACGATTGGTTTCCTCCAATCTTCCTCTTGGTTCATGATGTCTACAGCCATGACGTCACTTCTTGGCTGTAAATGAGAGCCCATTTCTATTAAATCTTCTGGCTTGATTCTCGCCCTATAGCCCGAGGCTGATTGTGCCAAGTTATTGGCCACTCTATTCTCGTCACGATTTACGAAATGGAAAGCTATGTTTTCAAATTGTGCGACTAACCCTTGAACAATTTCAAGGTACGGTCGTAACTTTTCCTGACACGAACATTCTTCGTTTACTTGGTTGATAACCAGCTGGGAATCTCCTCTAATTCGCGCTCGTTTCGCTCCCAGCGATAGAAGCTCTTTTAACACTGTTATTAATGCTTCATATTCGGTGGCATTACTTGTCAACGATGCTCGTAGACGAAAAGCCAGCCTAATGTTTTTATACCCATAGGGGACATTATATGGATTCCTATCCCAGCTCCATTTTTTGTAAATGAGCCATCGAACCATGCCTGCCATATTTCTTCAATCCTTTCTTCTTGGTCTATTGACTGGTCAGGGTTATGATCGGCTAGGAAATTGGCCAGCGCTTGTCCTTTAACTGACTGCTGCGATTTATACCATAAATCGTACGGGGACAAAATCAGACTCCATTTACTGATTCGTCCGACTAGTAAAGGGCTTTCAAAGAAGTATTTAATTATAGGCGACTTAGAAACCACGTAGACTTCTCGGTTCCCAATGTAGTGTCTGAGCTTATTTACGGCTTAAAATACCGATAAGCATAGCTTTTCTTTAGATGTATACCTGACTTCGATCGGGGTTAATTGTCTTGATAAGTAGTAGACGGCTCTTTCGCGCCCATTTTCATCTACTTGTGCCATCATTGCGCCTATAGTCGTTTCGGTAGCCGCTACGTAGAGGATAAAAGGTTTCCCCTGTTGAGGAGGCATTAAGACCGGTGGGTGCGTCAAATATTCTTTCAAAGCATTAAACGCTTCTTCATGTTCTTCGGTCCATCTGTAATCGTTCTTTCCTCTCAGGAGGTTCGCGAAAACCCTCGTTTTTCCCGCAACATTTCCAATGAACCTACGCAAGTAATTAACCCTTCCCAAGAAAGCCTGTAGCTCCTTTTTGCTCCTTGGGACCGTTAGGCTCTGAATAGCTTTCACTTTGTTTTGATCGACTTCAATGCCACGTCGATGCACTAAGAAACCTAAAAAATGCCCTGCCTTAACTCCAAAGGCGCACTTGAGAGGATTCAGCTTCAGTTGGTGTTTCCTCATCTTCATTAAGGCGTTTCTTAGATGTTCGATATGTAGTTCTTCCTTCGTCGACTTGACCACTATGTCATCGATGTAGACTTCTACCGTTTTTCCTAGACAAGCATCGAATATAGGTTCATCGCTCTCTGGTACGTAGCACCAGCATTTTTCAATCCAAAAGGCATCACCACCCATTCGAAAATGCCCAAAGGGCACCTGAATGCCGTTTTGTGAATATCTTCCTCTGCAATGAAAATTTGATTATAATCCCGAAAAACCATCCATGAAAGACATGACTTGGTGGCCCGCGGTTTTATCTATAAGGTCGTCTGTGACGGGCATAGGGTATTCATCTCTGGGAGTAGCGCGATTTAGATCTCTAAAGTCTATGCAGACTCTAATTTTTCCATTTTTCTTTAAGCCCGGTACGATACTAGAGATCCACTCCGTATATTGTGACGTTCTTACGTATCCTGCTCGAAAAAGTTTTTTGACTTCCTCGAAAACTAGATGCGTTACTTCTCTAGACATACGTCTTGGAGCTTGTTGAGTTTGAAATCCTTCTTGATGGGTAGAGTATGTTCTACCAGTTTACGATCTAGCCCTGGCATCTCGGTGTAGTCCCAGGCGAAGCAGTCTCTAAACTCTTTGAGTACATCCTTGATTAATTCAAAGAATTCTTTATTTGCGGACGAACTGATAAAAAGATTCCTAGGAGAAGGCTCGCTACCTAAGTTGATACTGACCAAGAGGTCACATGGGGTCAATAAAGACTCGCGATGCTCGCTACCACCTAGACTGGTAGACACGGGCTTATTACTTGCATCAGGCGCTCTAAGGCCTGTTGAGTTTATTGATAAAGATGACATAGACTGATCCTGAGGACGTCCTTCCCTGTAGACTCGGAACCGCTGGAGGACATCAGCGACTGCCGCATTTTCCTTTTCACTCTGGCCCATAAGTCCCTTCTTTGAGGAGTCTGTCGGGCTCCAACTCCGCGCCAGGGTTCTGCTGGCTTTCCAAGGCTCCTTCTCCTGCATGGCCATTCGTGCTCCCCTCAGCAGGGTTCTCCCCTGAATTGACTTCTTGCATAACTTCTTCTATGTCCTTGTCAGTGAACTCATCTCCCCATCCTGTTGGAATAATCGGGCCGGACTCTGGCTTGGGGTGCGTTGTCCCGTAGTCTACAATATAATCGAATTTCCCGGAGGGTTGACCAAGGGGGCCGACCGTGGGATCACCCAGCTCATACCGCTGATGTAGGGTCAGGTCCTTGATAGTCTTGCTTGTTTCTGCATGCAAAACACCTTTGTCACAACAGGAATACGCATCAGCTTTCACAATCTCAATTTCAGAATCAAGCCACAATATTAGCTTCCTATGTAGTGTAGACGAGATGGCGGCGGCCTTATGAAGCCAATCACGCCCTAGTAAGGCATTGAACGTGGGAGCTATGTCTATTACGAAAAAGGAGGTTTCTTTCTCTTGTCGCCCTACTCCCAAATGTACCGAGAAGACTCCCAAGCATTCGGACTTCCTGCCATTAAAACCACTCACTGCGATATCGGTTTTAACCAAATCATGAAGTTTATATCCAAGCATTCTAAACTTGGATAGAGGCAGTACGTTTATAGTGGCTCCGTTGTCTACTAAGACCCGGCTCATTAAAGTACCATCGAAGATAGCAGTAATATACAAGGAATGCATATACTGCTTCATGCTATCTGAAGGCTTTCTTAGCCAATGAAGCGGGAAACCAGGCGGGTAAGGCGAAAGACGGGAGAGAGGTGGCTTACCCCTCGGAGTTTCTTCATCCTTTGCTTTGGCAAAGTCTACAAGCAGAGTAATGGTATTGCAACTGACGATCACTTGTTTTCTGCCATTAGCGTCACTCGGGATTTCACTCCGAATGGGGGTGTAATCAAAGCTTGAGCCAGGCTCTTCCGAGTGATCTGTAGACTCGATGTGCTCAGCCTCCCTATTTGGTTCCTTTGTGCGCGTCTTGATAGGAGAGATTGCCTCCGACAAGGCGGGCATAGGTCTCTTTGCGACGTGGCTTAAACGTCTATCCCTCCGTTTCCGAGCCTGTGGTGGCAAACTTGCTATGCCAACGGCTTTCTGCCAAAATTTCGAAGGGTTAACCGCCCTGACCATTCTTGATTTCTTACAATCAAGTAGGGTTCGACATACCTCCACGAAATTTCTAGCGACTGGGTCGTATCCCAGGACCGTGCACGTTGCCTCCTGTTGCATTTTTTAATGGTGCACGAGGTCATGATTACCTGTGGTCGCAGGGTGAGCAGATTGGACTATGATCTCTCCATTTGCTGATAAGTCTACCAGCTTAAGGAAGTAGTCTACGCAGCATGCCGTACAGAGCTGCGTGATTAGGATCCTGTTTCACCCTATTAACTTGCACTTCTGGCACAGAACTTTTTCATCCAGGAATTGGGCTATTGCCGGTCCCATCCGGATTGCCTGGGCATCTACTTTGTGCGTCCCGTACCTCGGTTTGGAGCCTCTTCTCTGCGCCTCGTTGACTTGCTGCGCTTTATCAGGTGTGTTTGCTTCTAAAGTCATCGGATGTGTTTCGTTAGTGCAACCACTGTCCACTTGCTTTGTCCTCTGCTGGGTTGACGGGTCATTAAAATCCAAATGTCGCCTGGGGTGCTCCACAACACGGGGTTGGTGTTTGGGTGCTCTGCCCCGACCGCGAGGACCACCTCTTCCCCCTCGGATTGTCGGCCTGCGCTCTAGACTTGGAGGGCTCTTGAGCTTCCTCAGTAAATTGCTCGGGGGTGGTCGTGCCCCTGGAGAGCTTATTCCCATCGCAACCTCTTCCAGCGGGGTCAGGTCATACCAGGTGTCACCCTGGTTGTTCTGCAGGTATTTCCTAAAAGTGTTGCACCTATCGGTGGTATGCGTATCGTCCATGTGCCAGCAGCAGAGGTTTCCAGCAATTGCTTTGGCTGGGCAGGTGATCACCCCTTTGTCCGCCAGTCTACGAAACAGGGCATTTGCTACCACGGTTTCTCCAGCTACCTTCGTACCCTGTAGAGAGAAACTGGTATCAGCTTCTGTAAGATTTATGTCTACATCAGAAATATCGAACATATGTATAGCGATTTCATCATCAAAAGGCCTGTCGTCGACCATAGTGACTTCGTCGACTTCCGGGAAGCATAATTCTTTTGCCTCTATAAGGTCTTGAATTATGTTCTTGAATGACAGACAGTCCCTGGTCATATGTGTAAACGACCCATGCCACTTGCAATAATTCCAGACTTTTCCTTATCTCTATCTGAGGGGTTCTATGTCCCGACTTTAGCTTAATTCGTTTTTGCTGGTAGAGCCAGTCGAAAATTGCATCCACTTTGTCTACATCAAAAGAGTACTTTCTTTCTTCTCCCGTTTTTTGAGATGCCTTTGCCTTAGAGTTCTTCCTTGCCAAAGGCTCGCAGACTATCGCTTCTCCTTTTACAAATTCGGCCATGTCTACCTCAACAGTCTCTAGCTGATAAGTGCGCGTAGCCTGGGCCTCTTCCATCAACAACTGGTGATATTTAGTCGCTCTCCTGGCGAGATCGTAAAGATCAGCGAACCTTTCTCCCTGTAGTTTTTTTTTAAGGGAATCGACAAAGCGTTTAATGCCACCATCAGTTGATCCCTTTCTGGAATTGCTGGTCTACATCGGAGTAGCGCTTTTCGTAGGCGCATCAGAAACTGCCCTGGATGTTCCCCGGCGGCTTGCGTCAAGCGCATAACCTCGAAAATTGACAATGGTGTATCTAGGCGAGCGAACGCTTTCATAAAGCTAGACTGCATTTCCGCCCATGATGCAACCGATCCTGGGGGTAGACTAGCATACCACTTAAATGCATCGCCTGTGAGGGAGTTAGGGAACAACTTTAATTTTCAAAAGTCGTTAGTCGCAGCCTCCCCGATTTGATGAGTGAATCGAGCTATATGCTCTAAAGGGGTCATTTCATCCTCACCAGAGAAACGGGTGAAATCCGGTACTCTGTATCCTTTAGGCAGGAGAAAATCCCTATGAATGAACGCCGGGTAAGGGCTCCTGTAGAAACAGGGGTCGTCCTGTCTAACAGCTCCGGGTACCATCTGTTCCAAGACCTGGGCTATTGTCTCCCTCAAATTCGGAGGGGTTGGATAGCCAATTGACACGCGCGTAGGGTTCTGACCCCACCTTTCGGTGGCGCAAGGTGCTCTTTCACTAGGCCTCAGCGGCTGTGAGTCTACAAAGGGTTTAGCGTAAAAACTTTCCGCCCCAGAAAAACCTCCTACATTTGGGGATTCTCCTGGTAAGTTTTCATCCACGGGGGCCTTCCCAGGACGACGGGTTGGAACCGAAGGCGCACATCTATTTGCTTCACCCTGGGCCTCACCGTACTCATCTACCGGGTTTACCGCATAGACTGCGTTCTGTACCCATGCCGCGGGACGTCGGTCTAGAAGGGGACATCCTTTCCCTGTTACTGACCTCTGTAACAAACTGATTCTCGTGGTCCCAAGGGTCATCCACTTGGAATGACACATTCCTTTTTTCTGCTCGTCGTGCATCTCCCATGAAAGAACAATCTCGGTCTACGGAGTTACTTGGCTTCGCAGCGGGTTTTGGCCTATTTAAGGCGCTGATTTGGTCTCGGATCTGAGCCATGTTACTTTCTAGTCCAGAAATACGTCTATCGACCAAATTTCTCATATCATTGAACTCTTTGTGAAATTCGAGTCTGGATATGAATTCGGAGGGTGTATGTACCCCGAGATCAGTTTCACTGGCGTTCGCCTGACTGCTTAGAGTCACATCGTCTGCGTTTGCATCTCCTTCTACGGGAACGCCGTCTCCACCTAATGGAGGTGGGGGATCTCGGCTAACTTTGCTTCTGGTATTTTTTGCCATCAGCAAACGTGAAATATTTTCTTTCCTCCCACTGTGGTCGCCAAAGACGTGTTCCCGTAGAAAACGGACCACGTCGGAAATATATGACAATTGGACTCACAGGGAAATGTATGTGGTCGCTAGAAAGATGAATTTCAACGATAAAAGATACGACTGTACAAATCCAAAGTTTCGAAAGAGAACTTAAAAGCTTACAGCCATAAAAATGAACGAAAAAGGGGTGATGCGGCTGATGTCGGCGTCATAGACTCGCTGCTGACGTCGTAGACTCGCTACAGTGCACTGTAGACTTGTGTGACGGTGGTAGTGCTGGCGGAGGTTTGTTGCCTCGGTTACGGTTGCTCGCCGGGACGGTGGAAGTGCTGGCGGAGAGTTGCTGCCCCGGTTACGGTTGCTCGCCGAGACGGTGGAAGTGCTGGCGGAGGGTTGTTGCCCCGGTTACGGTTGCTCGCCGGGACGGTGGAAGGTGGTGACCAAATAACCCAGGCCGAGGTATCTACTAAAGTCTAAGGGTGACGAGCAATGCAAATCTGTGTTTGGCTGATTGATCGTGTCCTTTACTAAGGAGGGTCTGTTTCTTTTATACTGGTTTTTTACTTGCCTTACACGCTTCGCGTGATCCCTCAGATTGTGGCTCAATCTTAACTTCTCTCCAGGGATCTCGGAGTCTGTTTTAAAGTATTTTTTTAATTTTCTGAGTTGTGCGTTGGGATCGTGGGTGTGGGATCATGTGATCATGTGTTGACGCAGGCTGTAGACTTAGCTCAGGCCCAAGACATTCTATAGTGTCAACATATTGATACGGGCCGTAGGCTTAGCTCAGGCCTGCATCCTACATCGGGCTGTGGACTTAGGACCACTTTTCTGGGCTTTGTGGACTTAGCACAGGCCCAAGATATTCCGTAGTGTCAACAGTGACCTCCTTACCTAACGCCAACGGTGCCAAGATCCCGATGTTTCGACATACCCCTGACGTCCCCATCCCCATCGGATGCCGACTCCAAGTCTCGCCATCCAGCCCAGATCATCCAGCAACACGCCCAGTCTTATTGTGGCTTCCTCTGGTGTTTTAGTCGCGAGACACATCTTCCCGGGCCAAAGACTCAAAGCTACCCTAGTCATCCGATCCTCACCAAACGTGAAGACATTGTGGTCCTTGGCAAACTCAAACGATTTAGCAACCCGGTAACATTGTTCTTTTGCTTCTGTTTCAATTTGTGAATAAGCTTTTCTTCCTTTAATTTTCTTTAATTGTAAAACCAAGGGGAACAGGAGCACACAGAAATCGAAAAAAGGAGAACAGATGAGCATCGACTTAATGAACTTATCAACTCGCCTCTAATAATTTTTTGGAGCATTCGAAGAATAATGCCATGTCCTGGTTCCAGTTCCAAGCGAGTCCCACTTCACCTCAACATTTATTTCCTCCTACCTTGATGGATATGAAGATTCTTTTTCTTGCAATTAGCACCCCGACGTCGCTCTTACCTGCAACAGCGTGCTTTGCCCATAATCTACTAGATCACGGACGCATCAAGAACCTCGTTTGCACCTCGTCCCTGACAATAGAGACAACAGTAGTCATGGCCATCCTAGCATCAACAACCGACGGTCCCGATTCGCCTCAGATTCAGCTCCTACCCCCGCAATTCAAATCCGTCCATGCAAGAATCTGACTGGGATGGTTCGAGTGGATGTCCGTTTTCTTTCAAGACTTACCCCACGCTATTCGGTGCAAACCGCCTCGGCAACCTTGCCCAGAGTTTGGCAGAATCCTTGACATCTTACCTTAGTCAGACGAAGAACTTTTCGACTGCGGCTCGATGTCAACTTCAACCGCTTGTGCCGATCCACCTTCCTTAGGGTCATCGTTGTCGTCTCCTCCGTCCAATCGGCCAAGCATCATCTACGATGATAATAATTTCAACCGTAAGTTACGGCTCCAAAGGTGAGACATTCTCTTTTCCTCTCTTCTTGTTTGGGATTTCTTGAAATATTGTCCAGTGAAATGATTTTCTTAAGAGTAAAATGAATTGTTGACTAGTAAAAATTATGTTGCACGGAAATCATAACGAAGCCCTAAAATTAAACCCACGTAACAATGTTTTCTCTTTAAATTATTTTTTTGATTTATTGCACGTCTCATTATTTTATAATCACTTTGAAATGATAAATTATTTCGTGTGTTTTCAAAACTTAACTATTTCTTCTGGAACGGTTTACTTCGTCGTTTTGTTTATATGCAGACACTCTGGGGGCGTGCTTGCAGACGAGGACAATCAAGGCATGTACCCCGTTCGATGCTCTCGGGACAAGAATCAAGGCGGATATATATTCGAGGGATTATTTGGATTCTCGAATATCAAAACTATCAGAAGACAGTTGATAACTCTAGTAAAATAGAGTTATATTATCACATTTAGGCTTAATTCTAGTTAGTTTCGAGAATTTTAATTGTTATTGTTGCCAATTGAGCTGTAAATTGTCATTCATCACGTTTGCTTTGTGATCGTAAGAAGTAAAGGAAGGCATGAAGGAAAACAAAGCAAAAGGGTGAAGGATGAAGATGAATAGAAGGCGGAGGATTTAGCGCAGCTGCACAACGAAGCTCTTGCAGCTGCAAGTGAAGCAGAAGGACGACAGACAGGCTCGTGCAGCTGCAACTCCAAGCTCGTGCAGCTGCACGAGGAGAGGAGGAATTAATCAAGGGCATCAGACTGGTCGTTGCAGCTGCAACGCCAGTCCCTTGCAGCTGCACGAGTGCGACAGGGCAGAGATGAGGAGAGCTTCAGAGAGGTCGTTGCAGCTGCAACGAATTCATCTTGCAGCTGCACGACATAATATTGCCCGAAAATTAGATTTTATTTTAGATTTGCTTTAGGTATAAAAGGATTGGATTTTAGGTTTACGGGCATATCTTATCCCTTCCCCTCCTGACTTTGGTTTTGGCACCCGACGACGGCTAGGAACAAGGAGACGAAGACGTTGATGGAGACTTCGACGATCCTTCTTTTCTCTTTGCTTTTTGTTTCGTCTGTGATGTCGAACTAAACATCTTTTCTAGGATGATGATGAACCGACTCGTGTAGTTGGTTATCTACTCTTTCGGAATCAATTTAAGAAGAATTATCGTTTACTTGTGTTTCTTCTGTGTTTAATGCTTACCTATCGGGTTGATCGCCGATTTGTATGAATTCTTAGTCTTAAGTGAACTCAAGAGAGACTTAGGATTAGAAGAGGGGAGACATAACTTAGGTTAAGGCCGAGAGATCGGCTTAACTAAGAGGAGTATAGAGATATACACTCGTAGGTAACCGGGAGAACAATTAGATCTCAAGGAAATCTGATTATTCGTGATTCGCTATAGAAATATAGGTTTACGGGTGATTAGTAATTCACAGTTACAGCCTCGAGAGAGGTGTAGCGATTGTTAGGGAATTGTGGTTAGTAAACGGTAAAACGGATTGAATTGAGGAAGAGAGAGTGTGATAATCTACGAATCGATAGGGGATTCGGAGTCCTAGGCTTTTATTATTCGATTTACAACCTTGCTTCTATTTTTATTGCGATTTACTTTCTTGCACCCAACCTTTTATTACTCAACCTTCTTGACTAGAATTTGAACTCAATAATTGACTATTGGCGGTAGATTCTGTCTAATCAGTCCTCGTGGGAACGATCTTTCTCATCACTTTATTACTTGGCCCGACCCGTATACTTGCGTGTGCGTTTTAGCGAACAAGTTTTTGGCGCCGCTGCCGGGGACTGAAATAGAATTATTTCAGTCAATTTACAGTTATAAGTTTTATTCTAGTCACTGATTCTTTTTTTCATCTTTTGCAGGTGTATGCGACATCGCAAAGGTGATAAAGAGCTACTCTTTGACCCTGAAATAGAACGAACTTTTCGGATTTTACGAAAAGGTCAAAGGGACACCATGGCGAACGCCAACAACAACAACAATGTTGTTGACATTGCGGTGCAGCAACAGCCGAGAACGATGCGGGATTACGCACAGCCGACGCCGCAGAATCATGCTGGTTTTCTCCGTCCTGAAATTCAGGCGGATACTTTTGAAATTAAACCATCTATTATTCATATGATTGAAAATTCAAATTTTGGTGGTTTAATTAACGAAGATCCGCACTGGCACCTAACGCGTTTTGAGGATTTGTGTGGCACTTTCAGGTACCACGGAGTATCAGCAGAAGCAATCAAGTTGCGGCTGTTCCCGTTCTCGCTTCGAGATAAAGCCAGAGCGTGGCTGTATTCGCTGCCAGGAGAGTCAGTCAGTTCATGGGACGACCTCCGCAAGCACTTCCTGTCCAAGTACTATCCGCCGAGCCGAACTGTGAAGATACGGAACGACATCACCTCGTTCCGCCAACTCGCCGGCGAATCCATGTACGAAGCGTGGGATCGATTCAAGGAGCTGCAGAGGCTATGCCCCCACCACGACATCCCCAAGTGGATGTTGGTTCAGAGCTTCTACGACGGGCTAGCGGAGCAACTCCAATCTACCATCGATTCAGCCGCAGGAGGTACCATAATGAACAAGACACCGGATGACGCTCTGGATTTGTTCGAGGCGATGGCGACAAATGGCCAAAGGAGAGCACCAGCAAGAGGAGAAGGACATCACCAGATAGACGCTATCACCGCCCTCAGCGCTCAGCTAGAGACACTGACCAAAGAGATGGCGGCGTTGCGTACGTCGACTCAAAATGCTAACCCTCCACCTCGTTCTAATTTGCAGGTCATGGAATTGCAAGAGGCTGAAGAGGCGAATTACGTGGGAGGCAACAACAGGAATAACCCGTACTCCAACACGTACAACCCAGGATGGCGCAATCACCCCAATTTCTCGTGGAGAAATAATCAGGAGCATCAGGATGTCGGGCCTTCGCGACCAAACCAGCCACCGGGATTTGCACCACCGATGCGACAACCCGTAAGTGAACCTAAGTCTAGTGTTGAAGATTTGTTGAGACAGGTTCTGGCTAGCAATGAGGAGGTTCGGAAACAGCAAGAGGAGACGAGGAAGCAGCAGGAGCTCATACTGAAGGACCACGCGACCTCGATCAAGCAGCTCGAGATGCAGATGGGGCAGATAGCAGGATCATTGGTGATAAGACCGCAGGGGACGTTTCCGAGCAACACAGAGCTCAACCCCAAGAATCGGGAAAACTGCAGTGCTATTATCCTCCGAAACGAGAAGGACCTGGAAGAGGAGTTTGAGCGGCAAGAGGCCGAAAAAGAGCAAGCTAGGGAGAAACGTCAGGCTAAGGTACGTGAGACGGAGTCTAGAAAAGACTCTGAGCATCAGAGTATTGAAACACCGGTACGTACTGATCCTATGCCTGTAGTTTCTATTATTCCTCAAGTTCCGTTCCCGCAGCGTTTAAAGAAGCACACTGACGAGCAGCAATTCAAAAAGTTTCTTGAAGTGTTTAAAAAGCTGCAGATAAATATCCCTTTCGCGGAGGCGCTCGAGCAAATGCCAAGCTACGTGAAGTTCATGAAGGATATCCTGTCAAAGAAGCGGAAGCTTGGTGGTCACGAAACGATCTCGTTGACCGAGGAATGCAGTGCAATTGTTCAAAGAAGACTACCGCCAAAGCTTAAGGATCCTGGTAAGTTCACCATCCCTTGTCACATTGGGACTGATTTTTTTGGTCATGCTTTATGTGATTTAGGGGCAAGCATCAATTTGATGCCATTTTCGGTGTTCAAGAAACTGAACATCGGAGAGGTAAGACCAACATCGCTGACCTTACAATTAGCTGACCGGTCTTATACTTACCCGAAGGGTATTGTGGAAGATGTTTTGGTGAAAGTGGACAGGTTCATCTTCCCCGCGGATTTCGTCATCCTAGATTACGAGGAGGACCGGGAGGTTCCCATCATCCTGGGAAGACCGCTCTTAGCAACGGGGAGGACATTAATCGATGTTCAGAAAGGAGAGCTCACCATGAGAATCCACGACCAAGAGGTAACATTCAACATGGATAAGGCCATGAAGATGCCTAATGAAGTTGATGAATGCAGGTACGTGGACATACTTGAGGAGGTTACCGTCGAGACTATTCTAGAAGCCTATGAGTTACCGACGGAAGATGCACTCCTTGACGAGACGTCTGTGGAAGAGGTGGCCTTTGTACGACAATTTCAAAGGGTGGAACCTCTTGACCGACCTGCAACCACCATCAAGCCTTCCATCGAAGAGCCCCCGAAGTTGGAGTTGAAGCCCTTACCAGATCACCTACGGTACTCTTACTTAGGTAAGGACAACACCCTTCCTGTTATTATTTCATCTTCGTTGACTAACGAACAGGAAGAGATGTTGCTACGAGTGCTTCGGGAGCATCAGACAGCCATCGGGTGGACTATTGCGGACATCAAAGGGATTAGTCCAGCAATTTGCATGCACAAGATTGTCTTGGACAGTGAGAAGAAGGCGTCCGTCGAGCATCAACGGCGACTGAACCCGCACATGAAAGAGGTGGTAAGAAAAGAAGTCATTAAATGGCTTGATGCAGGAATCATCTATCCGATCTCGGATAGTTCATGGGTGAGTCCAGTCCAGTGCGTACCTAAGAAGGGAGGCATCACGGTGGTCGAGAACAGCAAAAATGAGCTCATTCCGACGAGGACGGTCACCGGGTGGAGGATCTGTATGGACTACCGGAAGCTCAATGCAGCCACGTGCAAGGATCACTTCTCGTTGCCCTTCATCGATCAGATGTTGGACCGTCTCGCAGGTAAAAGTTTTTACTGCTTTCTGGATGGTTACTCAGGTTATAACCAGATAGCGATTGCACCTGAGGACCAGGAAAAGACTACCTTCACCTGCCCTTACGGTTCGTTCGCTTTCCGTCGTATGCCGTTTGGATTATGTAATGCGCCTGCCACGTTTCAGCGATGTATGCAAGCAATTTTTTCGGACATGATTGAGAAGACCATTGAGGTATTCATGGATGATTTCTCAGTTTATGGATTGTCATTTACAAATTGCTTGGATAATCTTGCGGTTGTCCTTGCACGATGTGAGCGGACTAACCTGATTTTGAATTGGGAAAAGTGCCACTTTATGGTGCGTGAAGGTATTGTGCTAGGTCACAGAATTTCAGAGAGTGGCATCGAGGTGGACAAGGCCAAGGTGGAGACAATCGAGAAGCTACCCCCTCCGACATCAGTGAAAGGAGTTCGAAGTTTTCTGGGACACGCTGGCTTCTACAGGAGGTTTATTAAAGACTTTTCGAAGATCACCAAACCGTTGTGCAACCTCCTGGAGAAAGATGCACCTTTCCTCTTCGACGGTAAGTGTATGGAGGCGTTCCATACATTGAAAGAGAGGTTAGTGTCCTCTCCAATTATCGTTGCCCCTGATTGGAACCTGCCTTTTGAACTCATGTGTGATGCGAGTGATTTAGCCGTAGGAGCGGTCTTAGGACAGAAGAAAGATAGGCATTTTCGTGCAATTTACTATGCTAGTAGGACACTCGATTCCGCCCAAGTCAATTACACGACAACGGAAAAGGAGATGTTGGCAATCGTGTTTGCATTTGATAAGTTTAGGCCTTATTTGATTGGCTCTTCTGTGATTGTGCATACAGATCATGCTGCCATACGCTACCTGATTTCTAAAGCGGATTCCAAGCCGCGACTAATCCGTTGGGTTTTATTGCTGCAAGAGTTCGATCTTACAATCGTCGACAGGAAAGGTTCCGAGAATCAGGTGGCTGATCACTTATCTCGGCTGGAGGAGGGAACAACGAGCACCACAATTTCGACGCTGATCAATGATTCCTTCCCTGATGAGCAACTATTCGCTGTGGAGGTAGCAGCACCTTGGTATGCCGACTATGTGAACTACATAGTCGCGAATATTTTCCTTCCAGACATGTCAAGCCAACAGCGGAAAAGGTTCGTTCATGACGTAAAATTTTATATGTGGGATGAGCCTTTGCTTTTTCGTAAATGTGCAGATCAGGTTATTCGGCGTTGTGTCCCGGAGGAAGAAATCAGGCCGATCCTTGAGCAGTGTCATGCATCACCGTATGGTGGACACCACGGCGGTCACAAAACAGCAGCCAAGGTCCTACAATCAGGTTTTTATTGGCCCTCCCTGTTTAAGGATGCTTACTCTTTTGTCGCACAGTGTGATCGTTGTCAAAGGGTAGGCAATATTTCGCGTCGTGATGAAATGCCTCTGAATAGCATTTTAGAGGTTGAACTTTTTGATGTATGGGGAATAGACTTCATGGGTCCCTTCATAGACTCGTTTAAGAACAAGTACATACTAGTGGCTGTTGATTATGTGTCCAAATGGGTAGAGGCTATTGCGTTGCCCACTAACGATGCTCGTGGAGTTTTGAAATTTCTTAGACAGATTTTCACGCGATTCGGAACACCACGAGCCATCATCAGTGACGGTGGAGCCCATTTTTGCAACAACAAGTTCAATGCACTGATGCGGAAATATGGAGTCAAGCACAAGGTGGCTTTACCCTATCATCCTCAAACATGCGGCCAAGTCGAAGTTTCCAACCGCGAAATCAAAAGGATCCTGAAAAAGACGGTAAGCGTTAATCGAAAGGACTGGTCTACCAAGCTTGACGATGCTCTATGGGCATACAGGACGGCCTTCAAGACCCCGATTGGGACATCGCCGTACAAGCTGGTATACGGCAAAGCTTGTCACTTGCCGGTGGAGTTGGAACATAAAGCTTACTGAGCGGTTCAGAAGCTAAACATGGATCCTAGCGCAGCGGGGGAGCAACGATTACTGCAGCTGAATGAGATGGAGGAATTCCGGAAAGACGCGTACGAAAATGCCCGCATTTACAAGGAAAAGACCAAAATATGGCATGATCGGCGCTTGAAGGATCGTAAGTTTTCTCCAGGCCAATTTGTTCTTTTATTTAACTCCAGACTGCGGTTGTTTCCAGGGAAACTCAAATCGCGCTGGTCAGGGCCTTTCGAAATTACCCAGGTACTACCATTCGGTGTTCTCGAATTAGTAGGTACTGACTCTTCTGACAGGTTCAAGGTGAACGCAAGTCGCGTCAAGCCATACTTTGGAGGTGTTGTCCACCGTGATCCGGGGACACTAATGATGAAAGACACGTAGAGGATCAAGGCGTCAGGCTGACGACGTTAAATCAAGCGCTGCTCGGGAGGCAACCCGAGTCAAATTTTATTTCCTTTTCTTGTTTAATTTGTTTTGTTTTAGTTTTTGAGTTTGATTTTGGCTAAATTTTTTAGGGAGCAGAAATTACGGAGCGATAAAATCACGGGACCGGTGCAACTAAAAGGAGAAGTCAGACATAATGGTGCAGCTGCACCATTATTTCGTGCAGCTGCATGGGGGACAAAGGAAGATCGTCTGACACGTCGGTGCAGCTGCACTGTCAAGGTCATGCAGCTGCACGACTCATCCAGAAGGGCAAGCATCGACAACAGAGGACTCTGTGCAGCTGCAACCAAATTTCTTGCAGCTGCATGACTAGGGGAGACCATCAGACCGATCCGTGCAGCTACAGCCCAAGCTTCGTGCAGCTGCACGCTTTTAAGGAGACAACTCAGGGGGCTGTTTGACCGGTCGTTGCATGCAGCTGCACGAGGTCTTCAGAAGTTCAGCACAGAGGATCCGACAGGGTCGTGCAGCTGCACGACCCGACCGGTGCAGCTGCACCGGTTCGGATCTTCAGAAAAAATAAAAGAGGGGTCGACGCCCCAAACCCTAACATCATATTATTTTCCTCTCTCCCTTGCAGATCGCCGCCCCCAGACGCCCCACCACCTCCGGTGCTTGACGATTCCGCCGATTCCCGTCGTCCACGACCTCCTCCGGTGTAAGTATTGTCTCCTACGTCTCGAAATCAAGCGCCCCTGTCCAAATCTTCTCGCTCGGACCTCAGGTGCGTTCTCTTTCCGTCGTTTCTCCGGCAATTTCGTGGGTCTTAGCTGTTAGACTAGGACGTGCGTAAGTGGAGCTTTGGTTAGATGGCTCCGAAGAGGCAGAAATCCGGTGCCGGGTCTTCCTCGGGTCACACCGAGGAAGATAGGATTAGGGAAGCGGCAATGACCCGCTCTATCATTGAGGAGCGAGGGATCAACGCTAATGAGCGGTATCTCGAAAATTTCCAGTACGTAATTGATAAGCTAGGATGGGTAGAGTTTTGCTGGGAACCGGCTCCGGCTAGTATACCTTTGGTTAGGGAATTCTATGCGAATGCGCATGCCTATGACTCGAACGGTGAAACAATTCGAGTCAAGAATAAGAAAGTGGTATTTAGCCCGGATGCAATTGCGTCACTTTATAACTTGCCCCGTTATGAAACTGATGGCTGGAATGCGTATCTCGCCGAATCTTTTGATGCCCGAGCAATATTAGAGTTCTTAACTAGGGACCGGGCAGGAGCACGGTGGATAATGTCGACATCTAACGAACCCATTGCACTCCAGGGTTCAGATCTCCATGCGACGGCGAAGATGTGGCAACTCTTCGTCTCCGCACGACTTATCCCGGGAACCAACGTCTCCCGTTTAACTAAGGAAAGGGCGGCGCTGATATACTGCATATTGCAGTTGAAACAGATTGATGTAGGGGTAGTGATTAATGGTATGATTCATCGCTGTCTTCGTGAACTTAATCTTGGATTATGGTTTCCCACCATAATCACTGAGTTGTGTAGACAGGCAGGGATTAGGGTGGACCCGAAGGATGGGCTGCTCCAACCTCAAAAATCGCTCAACAAAGCATCATGGCTCAGGATCCAGCACGAGATCACGGCCAAGGAGAGACGCGACAGGGGTGTAATCCCGGGTCAAGCTGCTACTGGAGGGGAAACATTCCAACCTGACCCGACTCCGGCATCGAGTTTTCCCTCTGAAGAGGACCGATGGGCTCAGATGACGACGTTCATGCAATCCACGATGGACTTCCAGCAGCGCGCCTTGGCATTTCAGCAGAGTTCCCTGGATTTTCAAGCGCGTTCGCTAGCTTACCAGCAACATACCATGGATTACCAGAGGTATCAAATGGATTGTCTCCGTCATCTCGGTGTTTCTCATGGCGTGGATTTCTCTTCATTTCAGGAGCCCGTTTTTCACTATCCCCCTTCTACGGAAGACGCAGCGGATGACCCTATCTCTGAGGATGAGCAGCCCGGAGACGATTGATCAGGGAGCACTTTTTCCCTTTTGCATTTTTCTTTTCGAGTTTCTATTACGGAGTTATGTTTGCACCGAGGTCGTTGCAATGTTTAGGTTTGGGGGTGTGGTGTTTGTCTGCTGGTGCGTGTTAGGGTCCGTTATGTTAGAAATTTGGTTTAGTTTGTTTTCGTTTTCGATCATTTTTAGGTACGTAAAAGAAGAAAAAATAATAATAAAAAAATAAAAAATAAATAAAAATAGTTCCTAGATTCACGTCGAACCTCCTCAGGTAGCCTTAGGAATTTGAAAGCGAAGAGTCTGACTCTAGGATGATGCCTTGAGGTAGAGCACACCTAAGGAAGAGAAGGAGGTTGTTCTAAGTTAGCGTGTGGAATTTGAATAAATAAAAAGAGAAATACTCAATAGGGAGCATGATTAACAGTGAGAACTTTACACCTTCCTTGAAAGTATAGCCACTGGGATAAGTAGGGGCTCTTAAACCAACTCTTGAAGCTAGCTCTGACCTTTGTGAAAAGAGAAGAAAAAAAAAAAGAAAGAAAACGGTTGCCAAGGCTCTGAGCACCACTATCCAGGTTAAAAAATGTGAAAAAATTGAAGAAGAAGCAACGAATAGTGAGTAATGAAAAGATAAGGCCTGGATATGTGCTTGTGGTGTGAGTCTTCCTTGCGGCTCGAGTTTTCGTCCTAGGGGTGCTTTACCACCTAGTGCCTTGGTCCAACTGGATCGGGAGACACTGACTGAGAACTCGCTACATGGGCGTTTGCGGGAATTGATTAGCATTTAGAGTCGTGCAATCGAGAAAAAAAAATGAAACAAGAATGATTGAGTAGAAGGTTCATGAGTAGGTGGAAGGAGGGGGCAAGAGGTAAGTCCCTTAAAATTTTTCGGTGGCTATGAAAGATTCGAGGGTGTGTGGTAATCATTGTGAAAGGGCAACCTACTGGGATGAGTTTGAAAGCAAAGTGTTAATAGCACACGCTGGCGGTGAATAGACTCTGACTCTGAATGAAGTGTGCGACCTCATCTGAGGGTGTTTAAGGACAATTTGCAATCAAAAGACTAAGGTGGTTTGAGGAGTGACGTTGAGTTGTGTTTGCTTCGCCTTGGCATGTTTTATTTGGTTTTGCTCGAGGACTAGCAAAGATTAGGTTTGGGGGTGTGATAACTCTAGTAAAATAGAGTTATATTATCACATTTAGGCTTAATTCTAGTTAGTTTCGAGAATTTTAATTGTTATTGTTGCCAATTGAGCTGTAAATTGTCATTCATCACGTTTGCTTTGTGATCGTAGGAAGTAAAGGAAGGCATGAAGGAAAACAAAGCAAAAGGGTGAAGGATGAAGATGAATAGAAGGCGGAGGGTTTAGTGCAGCTGCACAACGAAGCTCTTGCAGCTGCAAGTGAAGCAGAAGGACGACAGACAGGCTCGTGCAGCTGCAACTCCAAGCTCGTGCAGCTGCACGAGGAGAGGAGGAATTAATCAAGGGCATCAGACTGGTCGTTGCAGCTGCAACGCCAGTCCCTTGCAGCTGCACGAGTGCGACAGGGCAGAGATGAGGAGAGCTTCAGAGAGGTCGTTGCAGCTGCAACGAATTCATCTTGCAGCTGCACGACATAATATTGCCCGAAAATTAGATTTTATTTTAGATTTGCTTTAGGTATAAAAGGATTGGATTTTAGGTTTACGGGCATATCTTTTCCCTTCCCCTCCTGACTTTGGTTTTGGCACCCGACGACGGCTAGGAACAAGGAGACGAAGACGTTGATGGAGACTTCGACGATCCTTCTTTTCTCTTTGCTTTTTGTTTCGTCTGTGATGTCGAACTAAACATCTTTTCTAGGATGATGATGAACCGACTCGTGTAGTTGGTTATCTACTCTTTCGGAATCAATTTAAGAAGAATTATCGTTTACTTGTGTTTCTTCTGTGTTTAATGCTTACCTATCGGGTTGATCGCCGATTTGTATGAATTCTTAGTCTTAAGTGAACTCGAGAGAGACTTAGGATTAGAAGAGGGGAGACATAACTTAGGTTAAGGCCGAGAGATCGGCTTAACTAAGAGGAGTATAGAGATATACACTCGTAGGTAACCGGGAGAACAATTAGATCTCAAGGAAATCTGATTATTCGTGATTCGCTATAGAAATATAGGTTTACGGGTGATTAGTAATTCACAGTTACAGCCTCGAGAGAGGTGTAGCGATTGTTAGGGAATTGTGGTTAGTAAACGATAAAACGGATTGAATTGAGGAAGAGAGAGTGTGATAATCTACGAATCGATAGGGGATTCGGAGTCCTAGGCTTTTATTATTCGATTTACAACCTTGCTTCTATTTTTATTGCGATTTACTTTCTTGCACCCAACCTTTTATTACTCAACCTTCTTGACTAGAATTTGAACTCAATAATTGACTATTGGCGGTAGATTCTGTCTAATCAGTCCTCGTGGGAACGATCTTTCTCATCACTTTATTACTTGGCGCGACCCGTATACTTGCGTGTGCGTTTTAGCGAACAACAGTTTCGCACTCACCAACGTACGGCATCAATGGCTCGCCAGGTTCGCTGTAAACCTATTTTAAAACAGCATCGAAGGTACAACGCTAACGGGTGCGTTAAGGGAGACGAGAAATGGTACTAATCTCACTCATCCCATACCTGGTTCTCCCTCAAATTCAATTCGACTTAAAAATTGCTAAGGGCCTTAATCGATCTATGTTTCATGCGTTTTGCCCAAAGTAATTTCTTACGAATAATTCTTTCTTCTAAAAAAATGATTCACATCGACATTTTAAACATTAATGAGCTTGAGATCATTTTTAATGTCAAACAATTTATTTTCAAAACCAAGCTTTAATAAATTCAGGTATTTAGAAACACACAATTTTAACCCTCCCTTTTCTTTGTGATGTATGCGATTTAGTAATCCCTATTTCCCGAACTTAAACGAATCTCTATAGTTTTTCTAACCTGAACTTAAAATAGGTTAGTGGTGACTCCTTCGTATTTTTAAAATCTAAAGCATTATCATTAAGGGAGGATATCCATTTTAGATGAAACCGGAAACGGGATCCACCAGCGACAGATAACAAGGGCTTCATCATTGAAGTTTACAATCCACAATTCTTGTCAAGGCAGTTGGGATTTGCCCAAAGTTGCCCTTTTCCTTTTATTAGCTCATACGACACAAACTTGGAAGAGCACGTCAACATCCACTTCTCCTATTCCGACAGGCTAAGTCATCAATTACGTACCAGCTTTTACTATTAGTTGTGTGGTATTAATTCGTCTCCACAATTGTATTCCATACTTGATTGTGTTCCCGTATGTTTTGGAGGGGTGTGGCATTACTAGAGCTTTCGACTATTGCTGGAAAAGGGTCTTCAACAAGATTTTTTCGAAGTCCACATTCCCTAACAAGGCCAACGAAGCGATGCTCCAGCCAGAGAATTTTCGTAGTCTCCTCTTCTCCAAGCAGGAAAAAGCGTTGATGCCAGGTAACTTCGACAACCTCATGCACAACTACTTTTCACTGATCATTATGCATCGATGACCACAGGAGCTTTGGACGTCGTGAAATTACCATCATTTTGTGGAAAGGGACGATTGTAGAAAGAGGATAGCACAACCAACGACGTCAAAGAAGCCTGTGACTCGATTAACTACGACAATAAGGGTGAGTCCACCTCTGAAGTCGGTGAGGAAGACTGTCCGACTCTCCGTCGAAGACCAAGAAAAACGAGGCATGACCCAATCCCAAAGGGCGGCGTTGAAGTTGAAGACACCGTAGCTGAAAATGATCCTCCGCCTGTAGCGGAAGAAAATGTTCCAGCTTCCGATGAGGTAATCTTATAATTTGATAACACCTCGGTAGATCACCGTCTTGAACCTTTTGCTGTCGATACATGTCGAATTCAACAACTTGTTTAGTACTCCGTCTACTCCATCTAGAGAGATACCTCCTCCCAATGTCGAAACCCTGGCCGATACTACTGTCGAACCTCGAACTATTGAGCTCTCTGAAGAAGGTTCGACATGAGGTGCTACTCAAGTCGCCGAAGCAGGCTCGAACGTAGTCGTCGATCACGTTGCCAACAAACAGGGTAAGCCTTTTAACTTCATACAGAATGACTTAGCAAAAATTTAACTTTCATCCATTCAGGCTGCCACACTCACTTCTGAGAGCCTCGCTACAATTCGCGATCCAACTATCGAAGAGTCGATCCCTGAACGAGTTAACCAAGCGTCGATAGATCTATATGGTGATTCACCAGCTCATTCTCCCCAGGACATACCACCGCAGATCTCTACCTAGCCACCAACAGACCCAAATCCTCCAGTGGGTGTCGATGAAGAATGCTGCACCCCAGAAGCACCAAAAGAATTGGTTGATGCTGGTTTCACAGAGATGCTCGACCAACTCTGGGTAAGAACTTTAGTGACTCATAATACTTTCGAAAATACAAGCTAATTTATCATACTTCGACTTTGACCAGCAAAACTTTGAGCTATCACCGCAACGGAGGTCTTCCATTGGTACGGGGGACGTGGTTTCTTTGAGCAGCATGCCTCATACTTCTCTGATCGAGAATGGGAACTATTTGAAGCCATGTCGACCGTCGACGCAAATCGTATGTCTGTGTATGAGACAGGTGCTTTGATCTCCTTCCAGAAGGCTGTATCTCATGTCGCCATCAAGACTAGTATCCAATCTTACCTCGCAGATTTGCTAGCTAGCCAATTGTATGTTCCCGAGCCACAGCTTCATCGATGCTAAGGACTTGCAACAACTTTTCTCTTTTTGTTGTTGATTTCTTTTATTTTTTAACATCAATGGAAATCTTTCCTCATTAGAATTTGCGAGTCATTGTACAATTGAGCCAAATCGATCTGGCATGGACCATATAATACGCCTAAATCGACTACACTCAATCGATCTAACGTCGACCATGTATGGTGATACGGGGACGGCAATGAATAGATTATTCCAATACCAAAAACGAAGGGAACGTCACAAGGGTGCGGAATGGAGTGGCGGGGGAATAGACGGAAGGTTGTGTTTAGGGGTGCGGTTGGAAATGGAACAGAACTGGGATAGATGAAGGATAGGTTGAGAACAACCAGCACGGATACAGTAACACCACCATGATAGAAGACTCAGATAACTCGATTGACCGTGGATACAGAAACATCACCACGAACAATAACGAGGGGGAGGGAGGCACAACGCGGAGGATACAGATACACCACCACCGGTTGATACGCTCAACTCAATCTGCACTTGGAATCCACCAAATGAAGAACGAGGTTGAAGGAGAATTCACTCACTTCGGATAGAAGACAAAAGTCTAACAAAGGGATTTTTCAATTCAAGATCATCTGACGAATTGAGATTACAAAGACACCTTATATAGTGGCCTTAAAAGTACGAGAAATAAACGCAAGACGTTGAATCTAAAATGATGCATGCATGGCCAGATTCATTGACGAACCATAAATAGCTTATTGGAAATGCAACAAACATAAATGCTAATGCATGAATGGGAAATATGCATGAATCATCTAGGAACTTGAGATGCATTCAATATGGAGATGCTTATGCTTCGACTAGGCTTGCTTCGACTGATCGATCACATGCCGGTTAACATCGACGGTGCGCCTTCTTCGACCTACTACCTTCGCCGATTGTCGACTGGAATGTGAGATAGTCGATAGTGAGCAACCTGGCGACTCTAGTCGATGTTGTTGAAGGTGAGTCGTCGATAGTCCGTTCTAGTCGATGGTAGAGATCGTCGATGATTGCTTGAATCAACTTGTCGCCTGGTGATTTCTTTGTTCCACCCTTGTCTCCTGATCGATTGACAATCTTTTGAGTTGACTCTTGCCTTAATCAAAAAGGCATCTTGAATACTTCTTTCCCAACCCAATTGTTCTCAATGTAGAATAAATCCACTCCTCTATGCCTCGGTGGTCAGCAAGATGACTCCTTGAGTCAATGGCAGCTGGAGCTGGGCGTGTCGTCGGCCATCTTTGTATCATATGGTCAAGTCATTTCGCCTGAAAAGCTGATAAGATTCTCAATCAACAGGTGTAATAAAGCCGTTAAGATTTCAAAATAATTACTACGACCATTGAGGTTTCCAAGATCATTCAATGAAATTGTTGAGATTCTTCGAAAACTGTTAAGATTTTTTGGAGACTGTTGGAATTTTATAACATCGATGCAACGCTATGCTACTGCCTATAAATAAGTGAGATAAATGAGACAACCCACTTATTCCCTCTTTCCTGCCACCATGTCCCGCCGAGAGGCTGTCTTTTTAAAATCGTCCGCCTTTCCCTTAGAACCTGGGTTCACAACCTTAGACCCCCTTCAAAGCCTACGTTCACAACTTTAAGTGGGGATGGGCTTCCGTTGCCAGCTCCATGGCTGAAATATCATTTCAGTCAGGAGGGCGAATAATCGCCCGGGATGACAAACATCATTTCGTGGAGCAAGACAACGGTGCCGTATAGGTCTTCTCCGTCCACTCCTATCTGTGCCGCTAGAGATGGACAATGCAACAGATGTCCAAGGAGCTGTAGGCCATTGACAAAATTACCAAGGGAGTATTCCTTGGTTGTTGGTGTCCCGCAGCTCCTTCGAGGGAAGTGTCCATCCTGCTACAATAGAAGATTGATGAAGAAATAGTGAACTTTCGTGGTACCGCGACGCGAGAGCAGACGAACCAGAGAGGAACTCTCAGGGTGCCGATGCTACGTGGGTCCTCCAGGAGAAGACCAATATAGAGGAGGACAGGAGCTTCACAACGGTTACAATAGTGGCTACAACAATCGACCTTAGTGTCCACAACAGTTGCTACGACAATCGAAGATCGAATGTACTTAGTTTCGATGGTGTATTATGTATTGTTCTTTAAGTCAATTAAGATTTGTACTATTTTTCATTTTCCAGACTAAGTTTCATTTCTTTAAAGATTTCAAAGTTACTTTCTTATTATAACTTCAGGCAATCCTTCCTTTTTGAACTTGTATTCGATTTAACGCTTGAAGATGCGTCAATTCTAAATTCTCTAATTCAATATACATCGATTCTTCATAATCGACAGGAAGATCATCTTGATGTTTCACAACCCTCAGTGATTTGTAAAGAATTTCGATCGGTAAGATTGCATCATGTCAATAAACCAAAGCATATGGAGAAGGCCAATGCTTTCCCGCTTAGTGACACGTAACGCCCACAGCGTTTGTAACAGTAATGTACGTCATGATCGACGATTGTCATCGATCATCTTCTGAATAATATCATTTATAATCATGTTGGTCGATTCTATCTGTCCATTCGACTGAGCATAATAAGGTGATGAGTTTGTCAAAGTGAAACCAAATTCAGATTCAAACTCTATGATTATGCTACCGTTAAAAACAATAGTATTATCGACCACTATAGTTTGAGGGATACCGAACCTATAAATGATATCTGATCGAAAAAAATTGACTACATCATTCTGGGTAATATTCTTATACGCCTTTGCTTCAACCCATTTTATAAAATAATTAGTGGCCACAAGGATATAAGAATCTCCTTTCCTCGAGGTAGGTCTTATTTCTCCGATTATATTCATAGCCCACGACCGAAACAGCCAAGGTTTAACTACAAGATGTAAATGAGCGGCTGGTACACGTGATACTGGCCTATGCCTTTGATACTTCTCACATCCCCTAGCCATAGCAATAAAATCTTTCATCATCAAAGGCCAGAAGAACCATGCCTCTTGATCGACCAGCTTCAAGCCTTATAGGAATTGCTTCATCCATATCGACACAGCACAAAATCACACCATCATTTTGCTTCCTATATAAAACGTTCGATCAAGGTGTAAAATCGCGCCAACAACTTTACTTGGCAGGTTGTTCCCACCTAGGATTGGAGTAAAAGTCCATGAATGGTTTTCTCAAATTAGTTGTCGAACGAAGGACGCTAACCACGTTTACTTCTACGGTATCATCGACCATCATGGACGACAAGGTTTGCACATGTCCCCCTCTCTCCTGTTGAAGTTGGTGATTAACCCTGAAACCAGAAGCGTGTTGTGCTAGTCCATTTGCCACAGAGGTAGCTTCCCACGGGACATGCTCGAATCTAACCTCTTTGAACATCGAGGATAATTCGTTAACTTTGTCTAGGTATTGCTAAAGGTGATCAAAGGTGCACATGCTTAATCCCATAACATGGCTAATTACAAGCTGTGAATCCCCTCTTATCACCGAACATAATGCCTGAAGACCTATCAAAGATTTCAAACTCATATTCGACAAAATTGTTTGTCAACACTACATCGATCCTAAAAGCCATTTTATGTTTAACTTTTCGATGTGAAACAACCATCAAAGTAAAATTGAACTTAAACCAATTAGGAACGTGCTCAAACAAGTTTTGTATAGATCAACCTCGAACCCAGATACAGTGATGGCACCACCGCGAACGAAAGGTTGCAAACACACTCAACTCACCACACTTAGATTCTAGGCTAAGTGATATAGAGAATAGATAAAACAACTTAATTTTGAAATCCCAAATGTCTGTCTTTCCCCTTCTGCATAGAACCCTTAAAAAGACATCTAAAAGAGTTCAAGACTAACTGTACTAAATGCACTCCCAACTAATCCCTTATTCAATTCCGCACTACCACCATCCACTAACTTCATAAATGACTCCATTTAAGACTCCAGGATTTCAAATTCGTGCTTCATGGTCTGGGTCTTACGTAGGGGGCTTTACTTCTCCAAAATGCTTTAGACTTGCCCAAATGAAGCATTACTTGGTCCAATCCGCTCTAGCACGTTATAGGCCACAAGTTCCTCCTTGATTGTAAGTTCATCGATCTGGTTGTGATGTGCATCATTCCCCCTTTGTTGGAAAAGATTTGTCCTCAAATCTATGTGGTCTTTATCATTCTCATTGGTTCCAGGTCTTCAACATTGAAAGTTGCGGAAACCCCGTAGTCCCCTGGGAAGTCAATCTTGTAGGCGTTATTGTTGATCCATTTCACCACGCGGAATGGTCCATCTGCTCCAGGCATGGGCTTATTCTTTCGCCGTGCAGAAAACCTTTCCTTACGAAGATGAATCCATACCAGATCACCGGGTTGGAATATCCGTTCCTTATGACCCTGGTTCGCCTTCTTCATGTATCTTTTATTTTGCTTCTCAATATTTGCTCGAATCTGCTTGTGGAGATTCAGCATTGCCTCGGCTCATTTGACAGCATCCTTGTTCAAGGCGTCCTTGCTCGACATCGGTAACAGTTCAATAGGCACCTACTGGTTAATACCATACACTATCAAAGGGAGATGCTTTCGTAGTGTTTAAGAGCCCGGTTGTATGCAAATTCTGCATGGGCAAGCTTGATGCCTTAATCTTTATGATTCTTTGACACCATAGTCCTAAGGATCGCTCCAATTGTTCGATTAACTACCTCTGTTTGGCCATCCGTTAGAGGCTGACAAGTGGTGCTAAAGTGTAATTTCGTCCCGAGCTTGTGCCACAATGTCTTGCAAAAGTAACTCAGGTACATAGCATCACGATCACATACAATTGTCGTTGGAATGCTATGCAGCCGAACAATTTCACAAAAGTAGAGATCCGCAATATTAGTGGCATCATCGAGAATCGGTCAACAACCACCATTATGGATTCCTTTTGTCGCGGCGTTCGTGGCAATCCAAGAACGAAGTCTATGCGAACGTGCTCTCATGGACGATTTGTTATCGGTAGAGGAGTGTAGAAGCATTGCGGCTGAATATGACTCTTCACTCGCTGACAAGTGCCACACCGTCGAACCAGCACTTGGACAGCTTTGTTCATCCCTGGCTAATAGAAATGTTCATGCAACACTTCAAATGTCGTCTATACTCCAAAATGGCCAGCGATCCCTCCTCCATGAACTTCTCGAATCAGCAATTTTCGAACGGAGCTTCGAGGAACGCATAGTCATGAACCTTGAAATAGGAAACCATTGAGAAGATGATAATGCTCCACTGCCTTAGTCAAACACTCATGGTAGATCTCCTTGAAATCGTCATCGATGGCGTACAGCTACTTGGGCACCTCAAACCCAATTAACTTGAACTCTATCATACTGATAAACATCATTTTCCTTGATAAGGCATTTGTAACCACATTCTTTGCTCCGGACTTGTGTTTCAACACGAATGTGAATGTTTGAAGGAACTCCACCAATTTCGTATGTCGCTTGTTGAGCTTAACCTACCCATTTATGTGCTTTAATGCTTCGTGGTCTGTATGAAGAACAAAGTCTCGCGGTATCAGGTAGTGACTCCAATTCTCCAATGCTCGAATTATTGCGAAAAACTCTTTATCATAAGTTGAATAATTCAGCCGCTATCCATTCACCTTTTCACTAAGTAGGTGATTTGTCGACCTTCTTGAAGCAGGACCCCTCTAATTCCAATCCCTGAAACGTGGCACTCCACCTCAAACATCTTTTCGAAGTTCGGAAGCGCTAGAACTGGTGCCTCTCAAAGTCTCCTCTTGAGGTTTTTGAAACTCATCTGGGTTTTCGTTGTCCATTCAAAGGTTGTTCCCTTCAGGCATTCGGTCACTGGTGAAGCAATGGTGCTAAAACATTTGATGAACCGCCGGTAGAACGAAGCAAGGCTGTGGAAACTTATAACGTCATGGGTGGTCTTCGGAATTGGCCAGTCTCGGACTGCTTCAATTTTGCTATCGTCAACTTGGATTTCATCTTTGGAGATGACGTACCCCAGAAAGACAAGTTTAGGGATAAGGAACTCGCATTTGTTGATGTTACCAAAGAGGTGTTGTTCTCGAAGCTTGGTGAACAATTGTCGACGGTGCTGCAAGTGCTCATTTTCACTGCGACTATACGTAAGAATGTCGTCAAAATAAACAACAACGAACTTGCTAATGAAAAGTCGGAACACTTGGTTCATCAATCTCATGAAGGTGTCGGCTACGTTCAAGAGGCGAAAGGCATAACAAGCCATTCGTACAAGCCGAACTTGGTCATGAACGCCACGACATCAACTACTATTTGAGTTTTTAGTTATAATAGATATTAACTTGAATGATAAATATTTATCCACGGGCATATATTTAAAATCACCAATATCTCAATCAAAATGCCATGACGTCAACTACTAATCCAAGAGCAATGAATCATATATTGACTCAACACTATTATTTCTACTCTTCGTTATACACCCGATAATTATATTACTCGTAATCCGATTAAATAATGTTTTTGACATCATCAAAGTGCACAATTCCACTCGTAGAATAAATGAATGTCTCAAGTTAAGAAATAGGTTACCTCGTTCAACAAGAGAAGTGACCAATGTTACTTAACATGTGTTATTCTATCTAAATGGGTTGTGTCAAGTGTACCACCCCTACACTTAGACAATCCCAAGTATAACTCGGATATACATCCCTTGATCTAAGTTATATTTGGCATCGATTTATATCTTCTCTAAACATCTATTCGATGAAGGACAAGTTCAGATTGACAAATAATCAATCATTTTCTTCACGGACTTCCTCCTTGCGTGAGGAACTTTGTCTAAACATCTATCTGATCAACTTCCTATCTTTACTAATCCTTCCTCCTTAAATGTGTAGTTGACGTCGGCAAGGCAACCGCCGACAGGGCGGCGAAACCACTGCATGCTTCTTCTTCCATCTTCATCTTCATCCCTACTGATATTGTAGATGTAACAACACATCTTTCGGTGGAAACCACCTGTTTCTTTCTCCTTGACAATGAGGCCTAAATATTGAGGGGAGGTGAAAATCATTTTCATGTCATGTTTTGTTAAAACGTGTTGCTTGGCTTTTGGAAGGATTGAAGAGCTTGGCTAGTTCGCATGTCCACCCACAACTACCTACATATGAAGAAGACAGTCGGTCGGTCGGTCGGTCAGTCAGTTTGAAATAACATCACATGAGTTATTGTCTAAACTTCCTACAAGTTGATTGAATTTAACATAAATATATGAAAAATCTTTTCCACGAAAGAAAAGATAAAATAACATTTAATTAGTAAGGAAAAAAAGAAGACTAAAACAAATATGATAGTGTGAACCCAAGACGGATCCAGTTTTTTTGAGTTTTGGGTGGAAATACGGTTAGTTTTTAAAAAAATTGTGAAATACGGTCCAAGTTTCGTAAAATGCGATTTTAACGTCGAATGGGCGCGTTTAATACAAAAACCCGCCCTCTTTATAAGTTGAGACGCACCCCTTCGACGGTAAAACCGTATTTTAAGAAATTCGAACCGTATTTCGCAAAACTTTTTTAAAACTAACCGTATTTCTGTATATTCCTCCGGTTCTGAGGAAAAGTAAAGTCCAACTTTTTCTATTCCCACTTTGGAGAAAAAGGAAATTAAAAAACATGCAGTGATTAGATTTGAAAAAGGAAATTAAAAGCTTGCAGTGTTTAGATTTAGGCACTTTTTTTATTCACAGTATCCATGTAAGTAATTTTTACTAAATTTCTTAATTATCACGCCATTTAAATAAAAAAATCTACGTATCTTAACTCGGATAACATCGGTTGTATAGTACTTTTGCTCCCATGCAAGACGGGCAAAATGATTAGAGTATCACCTCCCTTCTCTTCCTCTTGTCGTTGATTGGGCCGTGATTGGCGTGAAAAGTTTTCCCTTTTTTCGGTACAATGTTTTACTCACAAAACTTAAAAATTTTCAAGAAAAAATTTATAAACCACCTACAAGTGATATGGAGACGGCAAGGAATAGATGAATCCAATACCGAAAACGAAGGAGAACGTCACTAAAGGTGCGGAATGGAGTGACGTGAGGTATGGACGGAAAGTTGTGTTTTGGAGTGCGACTGGAAATGGATTAGAACTGAGAAAGGTGAAGGATAGGTTGAGAACAACCTCCACGGATAAAGATTCACCACCGTGAAAGAAGACTCGGATAACTCGATTGGCTGTGGATACAGAAATACCATCACGAACAAGATGAGGATGATGAATAACGCGAATGATACATATACACCACAACCGGTTGAACACTCGAATCAATCTGCACTTGGAATCCACCAAATGGATAAAGAGGTTGAAGGAGAATCCACTCACTTCGGATAAAAGACAAAGTCTTATAAAGGGGTTTATAATTTGATAATTAAAAGTTTTTTTTCAAATAAATTACAAAGGCACCTTATGTAGTGGCCTTGAAAAGAAGGAAATTAAATGCAAAACATCTAACTAAATGCATGCAGAACTTAATACTAGCCATAATGGCTTATTGGGAATGAATGCAACTAAATGCAAGGTAGCGGAGGCATGAGTGGTATTGGAATTCAATGCGCCTTATGTGGGATTGCTTCTACTTCGACTAGGCTTGCTTCGACAGATCCCTTGTTTATACTGAAGTGTAGGTTACTCGATGATGAGCAAGTTGACAGCTCTAGTCGATGGTGCGTCAATGGTCCTTGTATCATCCTCCCGTTGTTGAAAAGAGTTTGTCCTCAAACTCACATGATCATTGTCTTTAACAAATGGAATAAGGTCCTTGACATTCAAGGTGGTTGAACCTCCAAACTCTCCTGGGAGATCAATCTGGTAGGCATTGTTGTTGATGCGCTCAATGACCATGAAGGGACCTTCTGCTCGAGGCATCAACTTGTTCTTCCTCTTGGCGGGAAATCTTTCCTTCCTTAGATTGATCCAAACTAAGTCTCCAGGCTGGAATATCTTCTCCATACGTCCTCGGTTGACCCTTTCTTCACAGTGTTTGTTGGCCTTCTCGATCTGGACGTGAATCTTCTCATGGAGCATTCTCATCTCCTTGCACGCTCTTCAGCATCCCGGCTAACTGGTCTGGCATCACTCATAGGTAGTAGTTCGACAGGGACTAGAGGATTGAGTCTATAAACTATCTCGAAAGGTGAAGACTTTGTTGTCAAACTTGGAGCTCGATTGTAGGCAAACTCCGCATGATTAAGCTTGATGTCCCAATCCTTCTGATTCTTCGAGACTAAGGTTTGAAGGATTTCACCCATGGTAAGATTGACAACCTCCGTTTGTCCATCGGTTTGCGGATGATAGGTTGTACTGAAAACGAGCTTTGTTCGCAACTTGTGCCACAATGTCTTCCAAAAGTAGCTTAGGAATTTGACGTCTCGATCTGAGATGATTGACCTCAGCACTCCATGCAATCTCAGGACTTTTCAAAAATACAAATCTGCTACATTGGTTGCATTATCTGTCTTCTGGCATGGAATGAAATGTGCCATCTTCAAGAATCTATAGACCACCACAATGATCGAATTCTTCATCCGCTGCATCCTTGGTAATCCTAGCATAAAATCCATACTTACATGCTCCCATGGTTGCTCACGGACTGGAAGTGGAGTATACAATCCTTGGGGCTGGACTCCATTCTTCGCCCATTGGTAGATAGCACATCTCGCGATAAGACCTCACACTTGCTTCTCCATTCGTGGCCAATAGAAATTTTCTTGCAGCATCGACAATGTCTTGTCGACTCCAACATGTCCAACTATTCCTCCTCCATGGACTTCATGAATAGGCAACTCTCGAGTTGAACTCCTGGGAATACATAACTTAGAATCTCGAAACACAAGAATCCATTCACCTGACGGAATCGATCGACGGCCTGATTTGTGCATTGGACGAAAATTCTTCCAAAGTTTTCGTCGTCCTTATACAAATACTTTATGTATTCAAATCCAATGAGCTTGGTCTCCATTGTGGATAGTAGGATAACCTTCCTCGAGAGAGCATCAACGACAAAATTCTTCACTATAGGTTTGTGCTTCAAAACAAAGGTGAAAGCCTGTAGAAACTCGATCCACTTCGCATGTCGTCGACTAAGCTTGTGCTGACCATTGATGTATTTGAGAGCTTCATGGTCAGTGTGCAACACGAACTCTCGGGGCAGCAAGTAATGGCTCCACGTCTCGAGCACTCGAACGATGGCTAGGAACTCTTTGTCGTACGTCGAGTTGTTGAGTTTGGCACCATTAAGCTTTTCGCTGAAGTGTGCAATGGGTTTCCCCTCTTGAAATAAGACTCCTCCGATCCCAACTACAGATGCGTCGCATTCGACTTCGAACATTTTTGAGAAGTCAGGTCAGGCGAGAACAGGTGCTTCGATTTGACACTCCTTCAGTCGTCGAAACTAGCTTGTGCAGCTGAAGTCCATTCGAACTTGTCTCCCTTCAAACATTCAGTTGGGCTGCAATCGAGCTAAAACCTCGAATGAACCTCCTATAGAACGACGCTAAGCCATAGAAGCTATGAAAGTCATGGAAACTCTTTGGCGCTGGCCACTCCTTAATCGCTTCGATCTTGCTTTTGCCGAGCTTGATTCCTTCAGCAGAGACTACAAAGCCAAGAAAAATTACACTCAGTAGAAAGAACTCGCGCTTCTTAAGATTTCCTTATAGTTTCTTTTCCCGACGTGTGCAGAACACAACTCTCAGATGGTCGACATGCTCCTCGTTGTTTCGACTGTAGATGAGGATGTCGTCGAAGTAGACAACCAGAAACTTCCCCATGAAAGGTCGCAAGACACGGGTCATCAGTCGCATGAACGTGCTGGGTGCGTTCGACAAACCAAAGGACATCACCAACCATTCATACAACTCGTACTTGGTCTTGAAGGTTGTCTTCCACTCATCGCCTTCCTTCATCCGAATATGGTGATATCCACTATGCGAATCTACTTTCGAAAGCACCTGCGCTCCATGCAACTCATCCAACATATCATCTAGTTGAGGAATCGAAAATCGATACTTCATCGTGATTTTGTTGATCACTCGACTATCCATGCATATTCACCAACTATCATCCTTCTTCGACACCAATATAACTGGAACTGAACAAGGGTGCAAACTCTCTCGAACCAATCCCTTTTCAAGCAACTCGTCGACCTGCCTCAAAAGTTCCTTCGCTTCCTCAGGGTTGCACCGTTAAGCTGGTCGATTAGGTAGCGACGCACCTGGAACTAAGTCGATCCGATACTGAATGCTTCACTTATGTGGTAATTCGACTTGCAACTCCTCCGGAAATACATCCTTGAACTCCTCGAGTATGGATACAACCCGAACTGGGTCGTCGATTGACCCTGGTTGCTTCGACAAGAACCACAAAATAAGCCTTCTCACCTTCGTGTATTGCTCGAACGAATTGAACTCCTTTGAGAGGCTTATCGTAGATCAATTTTGTGGCGCTATTATGTGTTGAGTGGTCAGGGGCATCAAAGTGACCTTCTCATCGACACTGATGTAATAGGTATTACGATATTTGTCATGTTGTGCGCATCGATCAAACTGTCAAGGTCTTCCAAGGAGCAAGTGGCACGCGTCCATTGGAATAACGTCGCAAGCGACTTCATCTTTGTAGCTTCTCCTAATCGAAAATGGAATTCTCGCTCTCTGGGTCACTCGAACGTCACTCTCCTTGCTGATCCAATGAAGTCGATAGGGATGAGGATGAGTTTCGACTGGCAACTTAAGCTTCTCGACCATCATCTTCAACACGACGTTGGTGCAACTCCCGCTATCTACAATCACCAAACAAACTTTTCCTTCGACTGTGTACCTGGTGTGGAAAATACTTTCCCTTTGATTCTCCTCTCTAGTGGGTGTCACGCTTAAGGCTTTTCGGACGACCAACAACTCTCCTTCGTCCGGGTACTCCTTAATCTCCTCTGCATCTCAAATAGGATCGACGTTCTCATCGAGCTCTTCTTCTCCATCGGACATCTCTGTAATGACAACGTTTCTCCTCGTCGGACACTCAGAAGCCATGTGTCTTATTCCTTGGCACTTGAAACATCGTTGATTGGTATCTCGCTCATTTGACTTGACTTTAGGTCTGGTAGTCGACGGTGGAATTTTTCGTGACGTAGTCGACGAGGGCTTCGTCTGAGAGCTACTCCCCTTATTGAAAAATAGAGCCTTCACAAATGGGCGGGCACTCGATCTCCTCGCTTGCTGTTGTTTAACCTTGTGGGCAAGCGCTCTAACTTTGTCGAAGTTGAAGTACTGTTGAAGTTCGACTGCCTCCGCAATCTGGGGTTTAAGTCCTTGAAGATACCTAGCAATGGTTTGCTCTTGGGCTTCTTGGACATCACACTGCAGCAAGAGTCTCTCGAACTCCCTTGTGTACTCCGGTACACTTGAAAATTGTTGAAGTGACTATAGTTTGAGGTAGAGATCTCGTCGATAATGCTACGGCAGAAACCTCTTAGTCATAGCCCTCTTCATTTTCGACCACGTACGAATTTTATCACGCCCTTCTCTTCGACACTACCGGTTCGTATTCTCTCGCCATAGGCTGACATACTTCTTCAACTTTAAAACAGCCAACTTAACATTTCGTTCCTCGGGCATCTCTTCGTAGTTGAAGATGCGCTCTACCGTATGCATCCAGTCAATGAACTCCTCGAGGTCCAAGTTTCCTTCAAACTCCGAAATCTGAACAGTCATCGTTGGGGCTCTTATCTCCTGCCTACGATACTCCAGTGAATATTCTTGTTGAAACTCCTCACGCCACAGGTTCTTCTCATCATCATTGTCTAATCGACTGCGGGAATTCCATGCATGAATAGTTTGCAACGACTGTAGTTGTTGCTGAAGAACAATGATCTACTGCTCAAGCTGAGCAGCGTGTACTTCGTCTAGAGTCATACCGCGTTGGAATCTTTCGACCCTGGCAACCGTGCACTTTGATACCTAGATGATACGGGACAACAAGGAATAGATGATTCCAACACTGAAAACGAATGGGAACGTCACAAAAGGTGCGAAATGGAGTGACGTGGGGTATGGACCGAAGGTTATGTTGAGGAGTGCGGCTGGAAATGGATTAAAACTGGGATAATTGAAGGATGGGTTGAGAACAACCTCCACGGATACATATTCATCATCGTGAAAGAAGACTCGGATAACTCGATTGGTCTTGGATACAGAAACACCACCACGAACATGGCGAGGATACAGATACGACACCATCGGTTGAACACTCGACTCAATCTGTACTTGGAATCCACCAAATGAAGAAAGAAGTTGAAGGAGAATCCACTCACTTCGGACAAAGTCTTATAAAGGGTTTATAATCTGATAATAAAAAAAATTTAAATGAATTACAAAGACACATTATATAGTGGCCTTGGAAAGAAAGGAATTAAATGCAAAACACCTAACTAAATGCATGCAGAACTTAATACTAGCCATAATGGCTTATTGGGAATGAATGCAACTAAATGCAAGGTAGTGGAGGCATGAGTCTTTAATGTGAACTTGCTTCTGGTTCGATTAGGCTAGCTTCTGCTTCGACCAGGCTTGCTTCGACCAATCCCTTGCTTCTACTGAAGTGTAGGTTAATCGATGATGAGCAAGCTAACAGATCTGGTCGATGATGCGTCGATGGTCATTGTATCAACAAGTCTCCCAAAATCCATCCAATTTCCACCAAATAAAACACACCCTTTAAATCCTTGTGGGATGTCTTATATTCCATTTTGGTTGTTCCCGGAGATTTGTTACATTATGGAGGAAATAAGGGAGGGATTTTCCCCACGCACAATGTTCATAGGGATACAAGTAATACGAACAGTAATGAATAAATCAAGCAGTTTTTTTATCAGGACGATTGATATTTCAACGGATGAAGCATTGGAATGTAAAATAGTTAAATGTTTTTCGATCTAACGATTCAAACCTTGACCCAAACACCGCAACATTGCAACGGAGGAAGCATATCAATTAAAACTATGATCTCAAGTAAAAATAGTCTGCGGTATTGCTGGTCTAAATCATAAACCTATCTACCCCCCAAAATGACACAGAACCCACATGACACTAGAGGCGGCAAGCAGATGACACTAGTATGCACCACCGGGGGCAACACCGATGACCACCTCATCGGTTGCTCCATTGCAAGCATTATTATGGTCGTCCGAGGACACCACCTTAGATGAAGAGCGAGAGCAACATACAGTTACCCTACGCCATGCAGAAGCAGAGATTCCCACCAAGTAATCGAGCATCATCCTCTTCACCAGTCTCCTCCGAGGCGGAACTACGCTCCACCTTTTCACCAGGCTCATCGCGGATGGCGTGTCTCTAATTATGCAAGGAGCATCCTCCATTCCTCCTCCTCTGAAAAGTTTATGAAGAAAAACAGAAAAGGAGTTCTGAGGGGAATCTAATGGGTATTGAGCATTTATATAGAAAGTGAATCTGTCTGTGTTGCTGAAACCCGAAGGGGGTGGGAAGTTTCCAAGAACATTCTCATTTGACCACCACGGCCGACCATTTGATGATGATATTTTCAACGGGGGAGCATCCCCCCTCCCTCCCTCATACTACGTTCTAATTAACGTGTGTGTATTATATATAATTAAATTAATAAGTATTTTTTATATTTGTCTTTTTATGAAATTTTCTGATAATTTATTTGTGGTGATAAATCTGATGGGATGAATTTTAATTGTTCCCAGTAACCGTACGAAGAATTTTTCATATACAGTACAGTAGACGGGTAAAGGAGAAGGAACGCGCAAGCAAGTTTTTGTATTTGTTTCTACTAACCAAATTATCGATAACACTTTGTGTTCATTGTGATGCACGATTAATGACGACGCTCGTCAAAGGCAGTAAATTAAAATACTCTAATGAACTTAATTAATTTGTAGATAGGACAAGTAGACGTCGTTTCTAAAAAGAATCAATAGAGAAATTCTTTTTATCGGTTACTGCTACACTAAAAGGGGGTGAATTAGTCTTAAATTCAATTAAGGATTTTTAACTCATTTTCACAAAACCTACAGCGGAAGATAGCTTCTGTAGAACAAAACATTTTGCGTAGGCTTCTGTAAATAAAGAACGTACAAATGTGATTGCGATTTGTTTGATGGACGCATGATTTTTATAATGGTTTGACAACTTGCCTACATCTATTCTTCACCCAAGATTTGGATGGATATCATTAAACGAAACGTTTCAGCGATTACAGAAGGTGATGAGAGATCAACATCTACAGCACAGACCAGAAAGTTCTGCATCAAATGTGACTTGCTGCACAACACAAACCAGAAAGTTCTACACCAAAAGTGACTCATTGCATGTGTTAACGTGACTAACAAAGATAATCAAGTTGTTGGACGTTTCCCTCGGGCGGCGTTCTCGCCTGCACAACTACCTGTTGTGACTTCCTACTATATAATCATAAGATAATTCGTTTTCTCAACAACTGTATCACCCAATCCCCCCATAAAATCACGATTTGAAAGTTGTTGACCTATTTTGCAAAATATTTTCTCGATGAATCTTATTTTAGAACATAGCTCGATACTTAATCTTATCCTGTTAGTCGTCTTTGCTAAGGGAAGCCTATGTAGCACTGACATGACAACTGATGCCAACGGAGGCCTACGTGACACTGGCATGGCAACTAACATTGTCTGTGTCACGTTTATTCTAAGCGAAATTATCAAATATATCTTAAACTTTCTAACTTCTTTCAGATTTATCATAACATTTCAAAAATATCTTCATGTAACTTAATGTTAAGACATTACTTCAAAATTGTCCACCGTTAGGCCCGACCTATAACGGTGTCCGACTTGGCATTATGTGTACCCCTAGCCCCGACCACAATCTACCTCGTCTCTTCCCTCAAGAGAATTGTATTGAAGTCTTGTCAATTATGATTATTATACTCTGTTGTAAGGAGACTTTATGTTGTCATGACATACCAAGTCATATAAGGCACCCATGTAAACAACTGAGACACAGAACACCGATAAATAACACTCCTAATCATTGATTTCTTGTTGTTGAGACTTTCATGCTAGGTCCAGCAACATAACTTTCTTGGACTCCCAATGTTTATATATTGTAGCTGATTTGTGCATGTTTGGGAGTTCTCACTTCCACTTGGATGTAGCACCAAAAATAACTCCCCTTCCTTTTGCATGTCAAGTTAATATATAACGAGTCAATTATTAATTGTGAAATGCAAAAGGACAAGTAAAAAAGATATACAATAAGTTGAGAATCAGGGCTCGAGGTGAGTTGATGTCAAGGATGGGGGTGGGATGGGTCGGGGACGGGTTGGGGTCAGTGTTGGGCTTAGGGTCAAGGCTACGGGTACACGTCAACGTCAAGTCGGTCGCCGTTAGGGGTCGGGTCTAACAGTGGATAATTTTGAGGTAACGTCTTAACATTAGGTTACATAAAGATGTTTTCCAAATGTTACGATAAATCAGAAAATAGTGGGAAAGTTTATATTTGATTCCGTTCAATTAAATAAAAGTTAACCTGACTATACATTAGTATTACTGGCTATATCAAACTGGCTTGTCTAGTAACCCAATGAGAATGTATATAACCCTATTCTGGTCAGGTATGGAATGAACTAATTTCACCTAGATTAAACGTGGTGCTGACGGTGTTAGTTGATATGTTAGGGGCACGTAGGCCTCCGTTAACAAGGACGTCTAACGGAGGACATAATGGAGCGTCCTAATATTAATATGTAAGGTGATATTTTTCAATTAGACTAAATCGGAAATACCGTTAGGGTATATCATTTGAACAATTTAAAACTCTGAAATGAGTTAGGAATGAGTGAATATGTTGATAAAATATTAAAACATGTGAAAATGAAATTCTTACAATTTTTAGAATTATTTCAAAATTGTTTGTTAATAGTAGTGAGTATTGTTCCAATATGACGTTGGTCCCGAAACTATTTCGTCAAATAAACTCCTAAGTTTGGAAATTCCTCAACTGACCTGGCGAAATCGGCCTTATAAAGGCCGACTTCATGCGAGTCCCTCCCGCATTAAGTCGGCCTTTGTAAGGTCGACTTCCATAAGCCAACAAGGAAGTCGTCCTTACAAAGACGACTCCCTCCTAATTTTAAAAGAAAAACTTTCAATCATAGTCAGTGGATGACTATGATTAAAAATGAAAGGAAAGGACGCCGCGGACAAAGCAAAATCACGAGGAAAAGGAAAGGAAAGGACGCTGGAGTGTTGTATAAATGAGAATGGGGGGAAATAATGGCGGTGAGATGGAGATTGTGGGGGGAGAAGAAGGAAAGTAGAAGAAAATGAAGAAGAAGAAGTCAAGACACGCAAGGCCCAAATTTTTTTGGAAGGAATTTTTTCGGGGGAAGAATTTTTTTTAATTTGGAAAGAGTTGGCCTTTGTAAGGCCGACTTCCATGCCCAGTCGGCCTTACAAAGACTGACTTCAGTGAAATGTTGTTTTTTTTTCTATAAGTGTTTCGAAGTCGGCCTTACAAAGGTCGACTTCATGAAGGTGGGACAAATTGTAAGAAATCGACCTTTGTAAGGCCGACTTCAGTTTCGTTCTGGGAAAATGGGCCTTACAAAGGCCGACTTACCTATCACTAAAATACCCCTAGAGGGGGATAGGGCTAGGCTGATTTTGCGAGGTTATTTAAGAAATTTCCAAACTTAAAAGGTTTTTTTGATAAAATAGTTTGGGGACCAACGTCATACTAGAAGAAAACTTCGGTAGTAGTAGTAGTGGTGGTAAGTGGTAGGGGTGACAATAAAATTCGATAACCCGATAATTCAAACCGAATCGAACCAAACCAAACCGATAATTTCAGATTTTTTATTTTTTGATTTTATTGGTTTGCTTTTAATATTTTAATTTCGGTTCAGTTTTTTTTTTTCGATTTTTCTCATATAATTTAATGGGTTCGGTTTGACCCGAAAAACCCAATAACCAGGGTTATTTTTGTCATTGTAAGTAATGACTATATAAGGGAAAAAACCCTACTTTTTTTCATTCCTTCCGCCTCCGCTCCCTTCTCCCAATTGCGTAGCCAAGCTACACACACCCACTTCTTCGAATCCAGCCACACCAATTTCTTCTAGTTCCTTTTATCCCTAAGTTTCGATGAATCACTCCATTGTAAGTCGTGATCAAGGTATGAGTACGAACCCGAGATCATTTCGAACTTTTGATTAGAGCATATTTTAAACTGAGATTCGATTTTAAATTTGAATTTGTGAAAATTTTTTGTTTATGTCGAATGTAGAAATCAATTCACATCCGAGTGAAGATGGATGTGGTGCCGATGTTACTAGTCAACCCGCTTCGGTGCAATCAACCCATATTCCTCTAGAACAAGGCCAACCAGTTAGTAATACTAAGAGAAAAAAAAGGTCATCTGTTTGGGAACATTTTGATATATTGCATTCCGATGAACAGAATAATCAGCGTGCTAAATGTCAATACTGTTCAAAAGATTTTTGTACAAATAGTACAATTGGAACTAGCACACTTCATGCACATCTTGGTAGATGTAAGAAGAACCATAATAATAAAGAAAAATGCATACTAGCATATCTTTCCCATCTATTAAAAGTTCTTCTAATAATAAAATATGGAAGTTTGACCAAACTGCAAGTAGAAGAGCCCTTGCTTTAATGTTTATATTGGATGAATTACCTTTTAAGAATGTAGGGAATGAAGGATTTAGACAATTCATTGGCCTCTGTACAACCTGAATTTATTGCTCCCTGTCAAAATACCTTGAAAAATGACATTATCAATATTTATTCAGATGAAAAGACAAAATTGAAAAAACATTTTTTTGAAATGCCAAAGAGGGTTAGTCTTACAACAGATATATGGACATCATGTCAAAATTTAAATTATATGTGTTTGACAGCTCATTTTATTGATGCTAATTGGATTTTACAAAAGAAAATATTAAAATTTTGTCCGATTTCTGGATATTCTGGAGAAATAATTGGTAAAGCTATTGAGTCATGTTTGGCTAGTTGGGGTATTAGTAAAATCTTTTGTTTAACTGTTGATAATGCTAGCTCGAATGATCTTTGTATTCAATATTTGAAAAGAAGGTTTCAATATTGAGATACACTTATTTTGAAAGGTGAATATCTTCATATGAGATGTTGCGCTCACATTTTTAGTTTGATTGTTAAAGATGGTTAAAGGAATTAGATGATGCTATTATAAGAATTCGGAGTGCATTTCGTTATGTAAGGTCTTCTCCCTCACGATTTGCTAAGTTTATGACATATGTTAAAAGCGAGAAAGTTGAGCATAAAGGTTTGTTATGCTTGGATGTTGAGACAAGATGGAATTCTACTTATATGATGATTGATTCTGCTTTGAAGTTTCAAAAGGTTTTTGACATAATGGAGATTCATGAAAACAAGTTCGTTGACGAACTTAATAGAATAAAAGGAGTCCCTGCTTATGATTATTGGAAGTATGCTCGTGATATTCTGTTATTTCTTGAGTTGTTTTATAATGCTACTTTAAAAATTTCTGGTTCATCTTATGTAACTACTAACTGAATGAGATTTTTGGTATTGGCATGATGATTAATAAATATTGTTCGGATGAAGATATGGGTCTACTTTCAATGGCTAAAAGGATGAAGCTCAAGTTTGAAAAATATTGGGGTAATGTGAACAACATTAATATTATGTTATTCATAAATTGAAATATGTTAAATGGGCTGTTGGTGTTTTCTATGAAGAAGAAAAAGCGAAAGAGTTGTTACAAAAAGTAGAAGCGACACTTGGAGCATTATTTGATCACTATAATAATATTCATATCAAAACTATTTCGCATACACAAAATAACCTAAACTTAAGTGAAACATCCATTGATACATCTTTAGATATAATGACTGCCATGTATTTGAAATAAGCAGGAAATGAAAATATTAAAGAAAAATCTGAGTTGGAGAAGTATTTGGCCGAGGCTTGTGAAACTTCTTTTGGCTTAGATTTTAGCATTTTGGATTGGTGGAAATTAAACTCTTCTAGATATCAAGTTTTATCTGTGATGGTACAAGATGTTTTAGCTATTCATGTTTTGACCGTTGCTTCCGAGTGTGCTTTTAGTATAGGAAGACGAGTCATCAATGTATTTCGTAGTTCGTTGTCTCCTAAGACCGTGGAAGCTCTTATATATGCTCAAAATTGGCTGCGAAGTAAACAAGCTGGATTGTTTTCGATTGATGAATATTCTGAAGAATTAAAACCTTTTAAAACGGGTAAGTCTGGTAACTTTCATATATTCAAATGCTTTTATTCTTTTTCAGTTTATATTAACTGATAATACAATTATCTTCTTCTCTATTTTAGATTTGTCTAAAAATGCCGATTCTTATTACAACATTGAGGAATAATTTGAAGAGATTTATTCAATGTAAGTATGATAGTATTGATTTTTTATAATCATATCTTATATCATTAATATTTTTCTTTTTAACGAATATAGGTTATACAAGTGGAAGATATTGTCGCACAAGCCCACGTGAATTTTGTGTGGTAAACTGGGCTAAAATTTCAAAGTTATATGAAATTAAATTTTTGTAATTACCCTTCTTTGTTTTTAAATATGGGAACTATTGTATGTCAAAATTTTTGAACTTTAGAATTGTAAGTTAAAATTTTTATAAAATGATTTATGTTTTATAATTTTATCGAGTCCCGAACCGAACAAAAAAAATTTCAATTTTGAAAAAAATATTTTAATTCGAGTTAACAATTTGGGTCGAAAGTTATGAACCTGATAATAATTGTTCGAGTACAAAATATACACGATTCGATCCGAACCGGATCATTTACGGCCCTAGTTAGTAGTCCAGAATAAAAGAACTGGAAAGTAGGAGGATGGTCGAAGGTGCGAGACTAAGGGGACAGGGTTTTGGGATGAAGGAGGAGGTTCTGCCGACGATGCGAGGCTGGTAGAAAGAGTAAACTTTGCGGAAATCCATTCACCCGTCTTTTCAGCCGACTCCTGTCAAGAAATGTCCACCCTGCTGCCTTCCTTTCACCAAGCATGCTTCCTCTTCCCTCCTCCTCTTGTCAAACCATCTCCTCCTCCTCCTTTCCCCCGTTCTTACCCGACTTCTCACACTCCCCATCTCGTCCGCCTTCTCCGCTCTCCGCGACCACTTCCGTCCGCTTCCTTGAAGGTACCCCCCTCCCCCCCCCCCCCACCCCGTGTTTAAAACCCGCCGCCCGCCACCTGTTTGTTGCTCTGGCCCCCACAAATATGATCACCGAGAAGCCGCTTTTCCTCTTATTTTTTTTTGTGTGTTTAGGACAATTGGGGTGCTTTTACGAAGACTCTGAGTGATTTCACGAGCTTGAATTACTGGACTGTCCGTGATTATTTCCGGCTCGTCGATTCTGTTAACGCCTTCGAAGACGAGATTCAACGTCTGACTGATGGGCAGGTCCTCGTTGAACCGAATGCTCCCTTTTGCGTCTACTGGCTTCTTTTTCACGAGGATATAGGGGTTGGGTTCTTCTCACTGTTGATTGGTTTCGTTTGGTAGTTGGCCGCAAAGACCGAGGAGTTCAGGAGAAGGCTTCAAGAGGGGGAGACGTTAGCTGAAATTCAGAGCGGTTGGACATACTGGGCTTTTGTTTTTTTGGCTATTCACTGTTTTGTTGGATGTTGTGCAGTTAGTTGACGTGATTCATCGAATTCTTGCAGAGGCTTTTGCTGTTGTGCGAGAAGCGGCCAAAAGGAAACTGGGGATGCGTCACTTTGATGTACAGGTACTTGAATATTATTGCTCATGCTCCATCTGTTAGTGGGTGTTAGAACTAACATCAGCTGTTTGGTTGAAGCTTATTGGCGGCGCGGTGCTTCATGATGGGTCCATTGCCGAGATGAAAACTGGTGAAGGGAAAACACTTGTGTCCACTCTAGCGGCATATCTGAATGCCCTGACTGGTGAAGGTGTGCATGGTATGTAATGTTAGATGGCATGGTATGTTTACTGTTCACTAGAAACTTAGCATATGTTCATTTCGATGGTCATTTTCATCATATGCCCATCCATTTACACATGATTTATACAGGTCCATGAAGTTCTTGCTGCTGGGCTTCCTTTGCTGTTTTACAGAGCCCTTCCTTTTTTGTCTCAGAATTTGAATAACCTCTTCTAGTTTTCATTGATCAGATGGCGTTGAAATTAAGTACACCTAAGAGGTGGAATCATAATATGAAAACAAATTGAAATGAAGCCCTAGATATTTTTCGTTTGTCGTTGTTATAGATTTCTAAATAAGCTAGTAACTGTGAGCATCATCCAGTATCTCGATATTCTCTGCAGTTGTAACTGTGAATGATTACCTTGCCCAGCGAGATGCTGAATGGATGGGTCGCGTTCATCGATTTCTGGGACTCTCAGTTGGTCTAATTCAGGTAGTTTTTGTTGTTATTTTCCATGTACGAGAGCTTCATGCACCATTAAGAGAAAAGAAAAGGTTCTGACCTATTCATCTCTGCTTATAATATCTCTCTGTTTTAACTGTCTTTACTCTATAAATCAGGTCATAAAATTGTATATTTTTTTCCAAAATTAAAGAAAGAACGGTACATTTTTACGAACTTACTCTACAGGTCACGACTAAAGAATCCTATGATTATTGTGCAGACTGTGCCTGACCTGCCTGTTGAGTTTTAAGTCACATGTTCTGTTGTTGTTGCATATATTGAAATAAACGCCAATATCAACTTTTGCATCCCTCATTTTTTGTCTGGTTGCATGAATTTAGAGAGGAATGAGATCGGACGAGAGAAGATTCAACTACAGTTGTGATATAACTTACACCAATAACTCTGTGAGTCTCTCCTTTTCTGGAATTTTGCATAAACACCTGCTGGCATCATATATTTGCACAAGGAAGCCAACCAATAATGGTTTTCTTAGTATTCAACCTTTTGGCATTGGCTCTCCCTTTGTGTCTTAAATTAGTGGAAGTCTGCCCCATGTGGCTTGGCTCAGACCAAATCTACGGTCTTTGCTTGATGCATTGAAAAACTTTAGTTTTGTCATGAACCTTGTGGCTTTTATGGAAGCATGTTTGACGATCAATAACAATCAAATATAAAATGACTAAACCAATCTCCTGAAGGTGATAGTGTAGTTCCCTTGGCATCCCGCTTATAATTTTACTTGCAACTTGTCAGGAACTTGGTTTTGATTATTTGAGGGATAATCTTGCTAACACTGGCGATCAACTTGTGATGAGATGGTAAATATAATAATATTGTATCTACTTCTATAATTCATGTTATATTTTAGTCTAACTACACTTATGGTTAACAGGCCAAAGCCATTTCATTTTGCTATAGTTGATGAAGTTGATTCTGTTCTTATTGATGAAGGCAGAAATCCTCTGTTGATTAGTGGAGAGGTAGTATACGGTTCTCTTTGGTTCTACAGGAAAAATTAGTCGTTTAATGTGCTGTCTACATATAATAAGTAAAATATAACTTCTTTAGTAGGTTCTTAAGAATTTAGGATCTTTGTTCTCTGTAATTACGATGCGATGAACACCATCTCCTGCATTATATAGGCTAGTGAAGATGCTGCACGTTACCCAGTTGCTGCCAAGGTCGCTGAGCTGCTTTTACCCAGAACTGTGAGCTCTCCCCTGTGGTTGTCACCTCAGGTTCCTTTATTTTTTGTTTTTTCAAAGTGAAGAAGCTGGAGCTTATTTACTAGTACCTCATTTGACAGCACTACAATCTGGAACTTAAAGATAATTCAGTGGAGTTGACTGAGGAAGGTATACAGCTTGCAGAATTGGCTCTTGAAACAAATGATCTCTGGGATGAGAAGGACCCGTGGGCAAGGTTAGAAATGTCTGCTGTTGTGAATGTCCATTGTGGTGATTTTGGATACAAGAAGATGTTAAAGCGTGACTTCTTTGACTACTATGCTTGGTATCTTACCTCCTGAAGTTAGCTTTAATGATCCCATGGAGTTGCATTCACTTATATACTGGTTTTGTAGATTTGTGATAAATGCTTTGAAGGCCAAAGAGTTCTATAGACGGGACGTTCAGTACATTGTGCGGAATGGAAAAGCTTTAATAATCAATGAGGTACCTACAAATTCGTAGAAGATTTCAGGATTATCAGTATGATTCAATACAAGGCTGTGTGGACATGAGAAAGTCCATGATGCATGTGAATATATTTCATTTGATTATATTCTTGTTATCAACTGACATTCTGGACTGGTAAGTTTTAATGAGAATGTTAAGAAAACAAATCGTTTCTCTACTTAAGCTTCCATGTTAAGCTCTGCCTTATCTTTGTAAAGATTTCTTGAAGTTTAAGCCCTTTCTCAACTCAACTGGACGATGAATGGTTCTCTCAGAAACTATTGTTATACTTAATTATTTTTTACAGTTAACTGGTCGAGTTGAAGAGAAGAGGCGATGGTCTGACGGAATCCATCAGGCTGTAGAGGCAAAAGAAGGCTTGAAGATTCAGGTATCACATAACTAAAGATTCTACCATTGACTACATGATTTAACATGGTTAAATTTAGTAATCATATTGCATTGGTTAGGCTGATACAGTTGTTGTGGCACAAATTACATATCAATCACTTTTCAAGCTCTATCCGAAGCTATCCGGAATGACTGGAACAGCAAAAACTGAAGTACGATTTCCCTTATTTGTTCCATGGTAGTGATTTTCTTTCTTCAAGTCATTGAGGGTAACAATCTTGGCTTTTTTTTTTCCTGTACGAAAATCATTTTTGCAGGAAAAGGAATTTTTGAAGATGTTCCAAATGCCAGTTATTGAGGTGCCCACAAATTTGCGAAATATCCGCAAGGACCTGCCAATCCAAGCTTTTGCTGTAAGATGACAATCTGAATGATTTCTTGATATTGTTCCAGCACAGGAACTCTTGGAATTCAACTTATCTGTCTATATTTTATTAATTTTCTCATTTAGACTGCCCGAGGAAAATGGCAATATGTCAGTGAAGAAGTTGAATACATGTTTCGTCAAGGTCGCCCAGTTTTGGTGGGCACTACTAGGTCAATACCTTGACTTTTATGCCCTTTAAGCTTATTTTATCACGTTTATGAGATATGATGCTTAAATGACTAGGAAATGAATATGCCGAAGATAAGATTTTCTTTTTCTCTCTATCATTGCATGGGTCATTTTCTTCGATGTATTTGTTTGTTCAATGTACAAAAAGATTTATTTCGATAGTGGCCATTCTGTAAAGACAAGTTTCAAAATAATAGTGATAATTAAATCTAATGGCCTCAGGGTGCAAAGAAATTTCTATAACCCCCCCCCCCCCCCCCCCCCCGGTCCTAATCTGAAAGTACATTGACTTGTCTGGGCCTGTATATGAAAGAGATGGAGATTATGACCAATGTGAAAACGATGCAGATTATGTGCGATTTTTATTTTCAGAGAGCTCCCCCATATATATGTTTCCGACTGGCCTGAGGTCCTAGGCAGTTGGCTGTGTTTACTTGTGGAATATCACGGGGTTTTGGTTTCTTTTTCTGTGCCCAAAATTTCGTTGGTGATTTGGTTGCTGAAAATTTTTTTTTGGGCCTTTTGTTTTTCTTCTTAGAGTACTAAAACTACATATTTGAAGAAAGAAAGTTTTTGGGACATATTGTTTTAAATATGTATGATTTTACAACTGTTGTCTTATCTGATTTAGTGTGGAGAATTCAGAGTACTTGTCAGATATGTTGAAGGAGCGAGGAGTTCCCCATAATGTTCTGAATGCACGTCCTAAGGTGCAATATATTAATTAAGGACAGATATCTTAACAAGATATGCTGAAAATGTATGCTGGGTATTCTGATTTTCCTTTTTCTGTTGCCATTATTTAGTATGCGGCAAGAGAGGCTGAGATCATTGCACAAGCTGGGCGAAAATATGCTGTTACTATATCTACAAATATGGCTGGGAGAGGCACAGATGTCATTTTAGGGGGAAATCCAAAAGTATATAATAGTCCTTTTTACTGAGGTTTCCCGTGATGGTCTTTTCTGTTTATCTTAGGTAGGTTCCCTTTATGTTTCCTTGAAGGTATTAGCAAAACAAATTATAGAGGACAATGTGCTGTCTTTTCTTACCCAAGAAATGGCTGATGCCGAGTCAATAGGTGGGGCTTTTCCAGTCAAGGTAACCCATAATCCAGCTGCTGAAAAGAGTTGATGATTATGTTTGCAGCAAAATTTACATAATCTAATGGTTTAGGCTCTTCTAAAGATAAAGGTGGGCCCCTCATCATTAGCTCTGCTAGCGAAGGCAGCATTACTGGGTTTGTAACTCTTTCTTATCTTTGTTTTTAGTGGCATTTCATATGTTGCTATACCTGAAAACTGAGAGCTGATAGCTACGGATTTCCTTGGCTTTCAATTTATTGTTTGACTCCCAGCTAAATATGTGCGCAAAAGTGAGGGCAGATACTTGACAGAAAAGGAAGCAAAATCCATTATCTCAGAGTCTGTTGAACTTAGCCAGTCATCAGACATGAAGGATCTGGAGAGGCTTGTTAATGAGCAAACAGAAATGTATCCTCTGGGCCCCGCTATAGCATTAGCTTATTTATCTGTTCTAAAGGATTGTGAAGCACACTGTCTCCATGAAGGATCAGAAGTCAAATATCTTGGGGGTCTTCATGTGATCGGCACATCATTGCATGAATCCCGCAGAATAGATAATCAGGTGACTTCTGATTATGAATAAAACTCATCGACTTGCTTATGACACCTCCACAAACCTCTCCAGCATGCTTTATTCTGATTCTTCGCAAAAAACAGTCTAGATCCATTGCAAAGTATATATCAGGAAATGTTTTCCAAATCGTCAGACCTTGCTTTGTCTTATCTTGCAAACTTCTGCTTGTTTGCTTTAGGATATGCCCATTTGAATTCTACACCCGTGGTAATTTAATTTAGTTAATTTTGTCAGATTTCGGATGGCTAGTTCCTTTTTTCAAATAAAAAATATTATTCTCAAATTGAATGTTTTTTGTTGGCCAGAAATGAGAATTTTGAGATTCCGAATCTCTGATAAAATTACTAATATTGAAGAAATGTGGAGCTTAGATCCTATGAGGACTTCAGTCTCTGATTTATTGATATCTAGATGTAAAAGTGGCGACTCCCATTTTTTCTTAATGCAGCTTTTGTTATTTCTAGCTTCGAGGCAGAGCAGGAAGGCAGGGGGATCCTGGATCTACCCGCTTCATGGTTAGGTAGCTTTCTGATTTTTCCTCCAATTTTTCGCTTATTGACTGCAAATTTTGTCAACTGATACTAGTCTTATACTTGAATTTATAGCTGCTTAAAATTTTTTATCGTATTTTTATTGGTACTTTAGAAAGTTACCCTACCCTTTCCTGTCCCGATGAGATTCGAATCTTAATTAGACAAAATTTTCTGAACTACAGGCCATTCTTTTAAAATCAACTTTATTAACACATAGTCTTCACATTTTTTGTGTTATTGGTTTAACCCAAACTTTGCATCGGATTATGACTTGTTGTCCTGTCCAAGCCAACAAAATAATTGATTTTACTTTTATTTGACTTATCGCATGTTTGGAAGCAACACTTGTGCATACTTACACGCGATGCACATTAATCTCTCTCTTCTTCTTGGCTATACTTAAGCTTAACTTATTAAAGCTTATGTTATTTAATCACTACCAGTTTGGAGGATGAGATGTTTCGGAAGTTTAATTTCGATACAGCATGGGCTGTTAACCTTATAACCAGAATCACCAATGATGAGGACATACCCATCGAAGGTGATGCAATCGTGAAGCAGGTTCCTTCTTGCTTATCATGTCATTTGCAAAGAGCTGGCTTTAGCCTAGTTTCTCAAGAAAGCTGCCCTTTGTCTTATCATGATGCTGTATATGTTTTGTCCATGCTGTCTCAGCTTCTGGCCTTACAAATGAACGCAGAAAAGTATTTTTTCGGCATCAGAAAGAGTCTGGTTGAATTTGACGAGGTTTTGGAGGTCGGTATTGCATAGATCCCTCATGAAGTCTTAAGCTTTTATTCTGCTGCAAAAGATGGAAATGTTTGTCATTCTCTTCATTTTTCTTTTGAGGGCATGCCTTGCTGTAAGTGTAAGTTGCTCTTTTATTGACATTCTTTGTCTCGGGTTCTAGTAGTAACATTTTCATAAATATTTGCATGGGTGAGGTATATATCAATTATTATTAACATAGAAGAGATCTACACACCAGGGACACACTCGTTATCTATATTTTGCATTTCAAGTTGTATGATAGTTAATATTCATCGCATGTATGTTGGGTTGGGGATAGAGGCATCTAACTGTTGTTTTGCTAGTTTTTTCTATTTTTCTGTTTATAATTTTTGGGCCCACTTTATCTTGCCATGGTCGGGGGACGAGATGGTTGCAGCTTGTCTGTTGATTCACCCTGATAATTCATCAGTCCAGTCACAGGCCGGTAACTGGACTTAGTTGGGCATTTACATGTGCCCTCTCAAATTATGGGATCCTTTCAGTTGGGGCATTGTGTTGTTCCTCTTGCTCAAGTTGATTATCTTCTTATTTTGACCGAAATGAGTCAATTATTTCTCAGGTACAAAGAAAGCATGTCTATGATCTTCGCCAGTTGATGCTCTTGGGTGATTTGGAAAGTTGTTCACAGCATATATTTCAGTAAGTGCCGTATACTCTTGTTGATATAATAGATGATTAATGAAACTTAAGTTCCTGAGGCGCATGAAGTAAAACCATCATTCACTTCTATATATTCCGAGTCACCTGTTGATTAGTGATGAAAAGAAGTGTTCTACTCGTCAAATAAACCCAGAAGATCATCAGGAAAAAGAAAAATAAAATTCTAGATTGAAAGAGATGAGGAGACTAACAATCTTCAGCATGTCAATCATGCATCGTTACCCTTTTAATACATTCTTTGTTATCAAATGTATTCTATTTTTCACATTCTTTAAAAGGTTTCATTTTCTCCATTTCGGACTAGCCATGACGCCTCTCAATAATTTCATTAAATCTATTTGTTATCAATTTGCTCTGATGGTCTGCAAAGTTATTGGTATCTTCTTGTACAATATGTAATTTCAACAGTTTTGAGCAAACCATTAGTTCTACCTGGTTCACTGTAACCAATTACAAGTATATGTAGCCTCCAGGATTTTTCTTTTTGGTTTGTGTTGAGACATTAAATGGTTATCATAGTGTGCCTAAAGTCTTTGGGTGATTAAAAATATTATCAGTGCAACATCTATGCTGAATGAAGTCATTACCATTACGCAGTTATTATAAGCAAATATTAATTGGAACTGCACTGCAGGTATATCCAAGCAGTTGTAGACGAGATTGTTGTCTCGACTGTTGATCCAACAGAGGTAATTCATGTTTCCTTTGTTATAGTCTTTGCTTTATGTTCCGTTCTAAGTTTCGGTTTCACCTCAAATCTTTTTTAGCATCCAAGCAGATGGAATCTAGATAAAACGTTGATAGAGTTCGCTGCCATTTCAGGTGAATTATTGAAAGGTGAGATAATTGCTTATGGATTGCTTTCTTCAATTTTGTTTTGGTTCCTTTTGCTTTGCTGAAGGAAATGTTTTGCAGGATCAATTTCAGGGATCAGTGCGGATGACTTGAGTAATTCCATCCCGCATCTTTATGGCTTAAATTCTGTGGATATCATAAACTTTTCCCTTCCAAACCTGCCGCAGCCTCCTAATACTTTTAGAGGAATTAGGAGGAAGAACACTTCTCTGAAACGTTGGCTTGCCATATGCTCAGAAGATTTGACCAAGTGAGTCTATTGCACCGTAGACCTGGCTATTACACGTACTGTCACATATTTTGCTTATTCTTAAACACTGAAATATTGTCACAGAAATGGAGAATACCGATCTGCAGTGAACTTACTTCGAAAATATCTGGGAGATTTCTTGATTGCTTCATATCTCAGTGTCACACAAGAATCTGGCTATGACGATACCTATATAAAGGGGATTGAGGTCAGCACGGTTTCCTCTTGGAGAATTATATTAAATTTTTATCCATAATTGCACATTAATTCAATTAGTAAATTTGTTATTCTTCTGCTAGAAAGTGTGTTAGATTGAGTGATTTTTGTGTATGGTTGTGAGGTGATGTCCAGGTTAAATTTTGTTGGCCATATTGCATACTTCTTGCATTCTGAACTGGAGACGCTGTATATTGAAGTAATATACTTACCAGGCATATCCTTTGCACAGCAGCACAAGCTTTACCACATTGATGTACCTTGAATTTTTAGTGGAAGTTCTGCCAAATAGGTATACATCATTGTATGAGACTTTCTAATTGAATAACTGGATTTTGGTGCAGAGAGCAGTTCTGGTGAAGTCGTTAGATTGTTTCTGGAGAGATCATCTTGTGAATATGAACAGGCTCAATTCGGCGGTATCACACTTTTATTTCTTCCCTGTTTGTGTTTCAATCAAAAGCTTGAGGGCTATTGTTGCTTTTGTTTTGATCAGTGTCTTAATAGAACTGAATGCATGCACTTGCTCAGGTCAATGTTCGAAGTTTTGGGCATCGAAATCCTCTTGAAGAGTATAAAATTGATGGTTGTAGATTTTTCATCTCTATGCTCAGTGCAACCAGAAGGCTCACTGTAGAATCACTAATGCGCTATTGGTCTTCACCTATGGAGGCAGAGGAGATATACATCTGACAATACTTGTCCATCCCTATCTTTTTGGAATGGCTGCCAAAGTTCAAGCACTTCATCCTACGAGATTCTCTGCTCAACAGTTTAGATTTCCTGATTTTTCATTTTCTTGTCAGTGCATTTCTTTTTCCTTGTTACTTATCAAAAAAAAAAAAAAAAAAAATCACGTTCCTTGTTCCAGTCTGGTGTCGGTCCATTTTGTTGTACCTTTAGAAGATTATTTTTTGTAAAGCTTAATGCATTCTTAAAAATTACTGGCTTTTTTTAACGAGGAACAAAGTGTATTACATGGATAAATCAAGCATTGCCTGAGTAGGGTTATCAGTTACAGCCTTTCTTCAGTAATTCTATTTTACATTCCCAATCATTTAAATGTTCTGATTCTGTGCATCGATGTTGCGAACAGGTCCTTTGAACCATTTCCTTGCATCCAGTATCCACCATAGCATCACTAGCATCAAGACTATCCCTAATGCTATGGGTGCGTAGTTGAATGTTTTCCATTTGATAGGGTAAGATGTCGGTAGCAGGAATGCGGAGCATGTATAGCATATCCACAAGAAAGCAACCAGGCAGATTGGTCTCCTCATTCTTCCCAAGTAGAATGGCCCGGGTTTGAAGTCCTCCTCATCCATAACCAGCCTTGCAAAAATTGGGACAGCATATCCTCCAACCCAGCCAATTGTGCTAATGGATATGATGGCTGTAAAGACCACATCGAGTTTTAGGATCGGCAGTCCTAGAAGAATTCCTATTGCTGCACATAACCAGACTGCATTCGTTGGGACCTTGTGGGTTGGATGAATTTTCCGCCAGATTGGTGAGTATGGGATCCCGTTGTCTCTGGAAAGTGCATATATCTGGAAAAGAAAAGAAAATGATTAATGAAACTAGGAGATATTCATATTTTATGTCCCTCTGCTAGTGGACATATATCATCTAAGAATATGCTTTAGACAAATTTAGTCTTTAGGGCTTGCTTGATGAGGCGTTAGCAGAACACTCTGTTGTTATATGGGAAGATACTAAGCACCACCTGGATGGACGCGTTCGATAAGTACATTCGATAGTGCCTTGTTGTTCAGTCATGTTACAGAGTTGTTTGGGCGTATCTTATAAGATTCTAATATAGTAGCGGTACTATTTTTGTGACATGATTTCCTTAACTAAGGTTTCTTCTTTTTATGTTTCCTTTTTCATATGCCTTCAAATTCTTATACCTGATGAAATGCAAAATTAAAGATTGAAATTTGAGCTTTGAGATTCTTTCAAGGGAGACACTCACCACTCTTGCAGCACTGGTCGTCACTGAAAGTCCACAGAAGAAGAAGGATCCCCAGATGATGCAGAGAAAAATTATGGCTCCTGTGCCGCTGTGGTACCTCCCATGGAATGCATCATAGATAATTTGTGCAGGTACGAGTGCGCCTCCTGTCTCGTTGTTTGGGTCGTATAAGTAACTTGGATCCTGGAGATGAATGATCAATTGCATCTTAACGTCAGCCAAGGAAGCCCCGGAATATTCACTATTGCAATTACCGCCAGATGCTTATGACTGGAGAAATTTGATTACCTTGATACTGAAGGTGAGGGCGAGATTGTAAGCCCATCCGAAAGCGGTGATGATGCCAATACTAGAGAGGATTGCGATGGGGCCACTTTTGTCAGCTCCTTTGGTTTCTTCAGTGAGATGGGCAGCGGTGTCATATCCATACAAGCAATAATTGCTCAGGAGCACAGACAGTATGACCGCATAAGGCTTGCTGGTCACGCCAGTTGACTCAGGTGCCAACTCAAAGTGGCTGAAAACGTAAGAAGCTGCCTGCGTTGGCCGTGCTACCAGTGGCAGCCCTATAATAACCACCATTCCACCAATTACCTGTTCAAAGCTACCGTGCTTTATCAAATGCGTCAAGGAATATGTTCGTGAGATTTGATTTCAGTGAACTGACCTGCCACCAAATGGAAATGATACTGAAGAACGCAATGACTTGGAGGGCAAAAGTATTGAGGACCGCCCAGATGAGCGTGAAGCCTACATACATGCAGAGGAAGACTCCACGGGAGGCAAAGTAGCCGCCGCCCTTGTTTGTACCGGTGGCCAAGAGGATAATGATCTGCAATGTCTGGGATGCTGAATATGCCTATAAAGAAAGCATATGAGATACTTATCACACAAAAAGAAAGGCAAATGAAATGGTAATGCTGCTAGTTGGATTAGTTCAGCGAGAGCCGTAAAGGTACATACCTGCGCGCCAATACCGGAGACCAGGCCGATGGTCTCGAGCCATGCACAACACCAAGATGCGAAGGGACCCCACCGTGGTCCCGCCAAATGGGCTGCCCAGAAGTAAAGAGAGCCCGTTGTCTGCACAAACAGAAAATTCCTTTTTTTCCCCTTGATTGTGGGTTATCCAGAGGTAGTGTTATCATTCAAGCTGAAGAGAGAACATACAGGGAAAGAAGAGCAGATCTCAGACATGGCGACCCCGACGAACCAAGTGAAGAAAGTCACCACTACCCATCCCCATATCAGGCTTGCCGGCCCTGCGTACAGCAAGCTTGGCCCATAAAGTGGAGTGCCGGTGAACACGGCCATGCTCGAGAACGTTATCGCCAGGGTCTTGAACATGGTCTGTATAATAATCATTCCCAGAATGACACCTAAAAATCAAGTTCACAGAATTGTATTCATGATGGCGAAAGGGCAAGTGAGCTAGAATCGCTACCATCTCTCGGCGGAGTTCTTGCTTGTAACCAAGCTCGTTTAGACGTTTCTCCGCAGAATCGACCTTGGTTTCTCCCCTATCATCTCGCGGCGACCGGATGCTTCGGTTCATCTCAACGTGGACCTCCCCCATCATGGATCCTCGACAAAGCTCCTTAGGCTTTCCTTATTTCGACAAAGCCAATTAAGGCGAGGACTCTCCTCAGCCAAATGGGAGACGGTTGACTTTGAAAACTCGTCATGTTAGAATTGCCATATCGTTGAATAATCCCCCGAATCAGATCGGAATCTCTTCGATATTTAAGGGTTGCCCAACCTACGTGGTTTTATCTTTTTATATTGACGAGAATTTTGACAAGTTTGTAATCTCATTTCTTCATGTTTCATTTGTTAAAAATTTTGGCTACAGAGTTTTAAATCGGTTGGTGCATGCGTATTATTATTGTCAGGTAAGTCATCGATTTCGACCGATAGAGTTTTTGGACAGATTAGAATGGAATCAATAAATACATGATGCCGTTATCTCTCTGCCAAACTACTAAATGCCAGAGTGGGTAAATTGTTGACTCAACTTTTCTCCAAAGCCTCTTCGTGTGTGTATACATATATAATTGTAAACTTTGGACTCAAAAAGTCTCGTTCAGATACGACTATATATATATAATTGTAAAATCAGAGCAAAATTCATTGTTATGAGCGTTGATTCGGTCGAAGTATAATTCAATCGAAAGAGTACCTGGTCGAAGTCGAATTGTGTCAAAGCAAGATTATTTCGAAGTATGGACAATGTGATATTCAATCTTAACATGGTCGAAGGAAGAGTGCTGGTCGAAGTTCCAACAATTCAATTTCCAGTCGGAGTTTTATAAAAGATTGGTTGAAGTATGTAGTGTGCAGTAAGTCTTAATACAACATGTGTGAAATTTGTCTAGCGGTTATAGTAGTGTTTATGTTAGCAGTTATTAGCGGGATAAGATCTAGTGTTAGTATAAATATGGGGTTAGTATCTTGTAAAAAAACACTCGACAATCATTCAAAGACCCCGAAGAGCGGATTGGTTGTCATTTAGTACTCTGTTTTCTAGAAATTAAAGTAAATGTTTATGTTCTTGCATTTAAGTTCTTAGTTACATTGTTAGTTTGAAAGTCCTGGCGACCACTTTTACTTTTACAATCACTATACTTTTTGCCGCCGAATATCCGACGTTCCATCCGTAAACACAAAAGTTTGTCGGAAGCTCTCGTGTGGAGTTCCTTTTTATAGATTTAGAAGATTTGTAAGTACGCGGCAAGATTAGACGATACGACAGATTTAGTTGTCCTTGGGATTCCGCTGTATTTGGGTATTTTCCCCATTTCCATAGGTTTTATGTGTCGTTTGAAAGAGATTGTGTTTTTCTTTTCTAAAATAATAAATTGGCCGAAATGGGAAAGGCATCATGTAAACGACACCGCTCTAGTTGAAGTCCAAAGTTTCGTCAGGGAATAGGATGCCCCCATGTTCAGAGCCACTCCAACAAGTTGAGTGACAAGAACTTCTGCAAAGTTATCCTCACGATGGATCGCCAACCATGCAATATTGCATTCCCAGTTTGGTTCTCTTATCTACTTATGTCATTGATATGATGCTTGTACTAGCAAATATTGCCTTCTGATGTGTTGGCTCTTCGTTTAATACTAAGAATAAACATGGACTTTTGACACATTTTCATAGAACCTCAACAACAGAAGACTTAAATTTCTGTAGGATCAAAACCTTTGTACATGAGATAAGTTATTAAATAGGACCTGAAATGATTTACCTGTACTCGTCGCCAATCAATTAATTCAATGGAATAATTTTTTCCAACAAACAAAACCCAAGAGGTTTAGGTTAAGGGGCAAACACCATGAACAGTGTTTGTATAGAACCACCTCTTGTAAGGCGTTAGTCCACCTCCTGTTTGTTGTTTCTGTGATATCAAAGTTTATGAAATGATCGGCAAATGAAAGGAAATGAACTATGATTTTGTAATAGTTCGGTAAAATCTATTAACGTCCACTTTCACCCGGATCTAAGGTGTTCATCATTAATAAAACTGTATAACACATGCATTAGAAGATACTGCACTTTCGTAAGTGAACAATTGCACATGATTTTGTTACTAACAAAAGTGACCAATTGTATGTGTTAGTCCAACTAACTTCCCATATACCCTCTGACATAAATCTTTCACAACGGCAGCTTCCAGACTTGCCCAACTTCTCACCAAGACTTCCCCTTATCTCTCCTCCGAGAAATCTCTTAACTTCTAGTCAATAATGCTACACTATCTGTGAAGACTTTCTCTTGGTTCTTCACCAAGTAATCCCTTGACTTCCGGTCAAGCTTACTCCACTACACATGAAGACTTCTTCTTGGCTCTTCACAAAGTTTCCTTTGATTTTCTGTCAACACGTTCCTGCACACACACATAACTGAACGTGGTTACAGAACTAGGTCACTCCCTCACCTTTTGTGCTATAGAAACCAACTCTTCACTCTGATCCACTGCACGTTGACACATCTACAACCAGTAATCATCTACAGATTCTACTACGCATCACTCCAACGCTATCCACAACTTTCAATTAAGCCCGTTGAGCCCACCATTTCCAGCACAAAGACATCACCAACGATGCTTCCTTCTATAGCTCTTGTTTACCATGTGATGCGACAAGAACACGAACACACTTAGTCCTTAGACGTCTAGCACTCATAACAATAACACTCTTTTTCTATCGTCACATTATTCAATTATACAGCTATCTTCTTTTTTTACAATGAAGATAATTGATTTCTTATTAATCTGCATAACCTAAACTAGACAATAAATTAGTAGAAGGTTATGTTGAAAAATAAACATAGAAACTAAATAAAAGGTTAGTATAAAATCAAATCAAAATTAGGAACGATTTTTTCTAATGTCCAATGTTTTTACAACCATCACAATATAGTTTGATTGAGTTTGTATCCATAAGTAATGAAAGAAAGGAAAATATAATAATATATTACTACATATGATAGTAATAGGTTAAAGTGAGTCACCCATATTTGGTTACAAATGTACGCGGACATTCTTTAACCTACATAAGGTAGTATAAGACTAACCAAAATGGGAAAGATATTATTCTCAAAATTGAGATATATGATCTCATGGTTCATTTGAGTAAGAAATTTATATTTGATATTCACAAATCAGAATAATTATGATCAAATGAGTTTTTATTTGATTTCGTCAATATTTCATAAGAATATTCTCTTTAGATTATGGAAATAAATTTTCATATTTTCAAAGACGGTCAGCAATCATTTGATAGTGGAAAAAATATATCATTCCTTTAATTAATGGAATGTTTACACTTACGGAGTGTTTATTACAGTAATATTTTGTAGAGTACAACACAAGCTTCTGTAAATTACAAAAGCAAGGTTTTGTATGGTTCATTGTCAAAACCATTCTAACATGACATAACGCCATCTTTTCCATTTTGTTAGTTGTCGTGACTAGAGATATAACCCGCTACATTTTTCATTTGACGATTTATACGCTGATATTTCGTCCGCGAGATTTTAATATTCACAAATTTCTGGCACGCCCAGTGGAACCATCTCTACCTCTCATCTCTTTACTTTGAGAAATTCACATGGCACTAAAGATGATTAACATAAAAAATAGTTTCATATAAACTTTTTGTTTTTCCTTCACTCTCGTAGTGTGCCTGGAAATAACGTCGCAATTTTTGTATAACAAACATCAGCACGATGCATGTCTTTTCAATTAGAGAATAATTTCACTCTACGCTAGTTAAGTTCTCCTCAGGTAGTGCAGAGAGTTCTCCTTTCCATCTTCATTCTATTGGGCTAACAAGACCCCTAATGAAGCTTCTCGCATCGCTATATAAAGTATAAGTGGTCTTCCTTGTGTTAGAGCATTTAGAACTGGTGGCTTTCATAAGTAAGCCTTTATGTTGTTGAACGTTTTTTAACACACCTCAGGTTGAAAGGAGTATCTTTCTTCATCAATCTGTGAAATGGATGGCGTCGTCCAGCCATGTTCGATATGAACTTCCGAATGTATGCAAGTTTCCCTTGAAGGCTCCTAAACTCGTATATATTCCTTGGCTCTGATATTTTCATAATCGCATCTATCTTTGATTGATCAACTTCAATGCCTCAATGTCGAACGACAAATCCGAGGAATTTTCCCGAAGTGACTTCGAATGCACACTTCAACGGGTTCATCTTCGATTGATATTTGCGCAGTCTGTCAAATACTTTCAAAGTCATTGAGGCTTTATAGGGTAAAAACGTCATTGAGCTTACTTTATAGGACGAACTCCATGCTTCATAGCTAACTTATGAACCGCTATCTTTGGGTCTAGGCCGGGCATTTCTTTGTAGCTCCATGTCTTTGTATTCTTTCAATAATTGGACATATTACTCCTCTTCTTCAGGGGTTGAACTTGTGGTAAGGAATGTAGGACGAGGATCCCCTTCTCCTCCAGCATTAACCTCTTTCTATTCATTAATGGTAGACTTTTTTTGGTCTTCGAGTACTTTTGGACGTTCTTCTACATCATCCTCTTTGGCAAAAGTGTCTCAATCGGCCTCAGAAATTGTGACATGGTGGGATGCAACAACATCTTTTTTGTTATCATCATGGGATAATTCTTCATTGCTACATGTAAATATCCATTACTTCGTGCTCATTTTCAATACTTCACTAGTAGTTTTCTCGACAACAGTTCGACGCTTCATCCGAGAGGGAACTTTGCTACGAAGATCCTTTGTATCTTCTATAATAACCAGGATGTCCTCCTTCTGGTCCACTATTTTCCATACCATGCGACTTTTTGGAGCTTGATCTTATCTTAATCGTGTCAACCTTCGGGCATCGGTCTCTTCTTTTTAAGTGCTGAGTATATCGAATACCAATCTTCGAACAGACGAGGCTCCAAGCTGATCAAATAGCAAGACTCGTAGGTACCGTTGCAGTTTTATCATTGGCTTCGATTTATTGAGTTGAAGCATTTTTCTCTAGGAAATTGACCAGTTTAAGACCGACATATCCAAGACCAAATTTTGACTTTTGACTATCACTTCCTGAATTAGCTTCTTTTGAGGCGGCCCCAAGTGCCTTCAAGTCCTCTGTGTAGCCAGCTGCAGAAATTAGCCTGAATGCATTTAGATCAAATCTGTTGGTGCGCTTGTCGGGGAATGAATCTGGATAGATAATTTTCCCCTGTTTAGGTCGAACAAAACCATTTAAAGGTATGTTTTTTTAAGCCATTGTTGTCATTTTTGTCATCGGCCAGTTGAGTTCCTTAGGCACCACTATTTCTTCAACATGGCTACTCACGAAAGGTGGTTCCCCGGCTTTTCAAAGGTCTCTTGGAATATAGCGCAAAATTGGTACATTCTGTTCTTCCTTATCATCCGTCCTCGTATCCTTAACTGAAGGCCCTTCTTGTTGAATGGGTGAGAGGTTTATGCTCGACTCCTTTGAGATACTCTTCGCAATTGACTCAATCTTTGAAACCTTTTCCTTAATTTCACACCCTTATTCAAATAAAATTTGGCATCGGCAAAGTATGACTCCGTTTCTATAGAGGGTTTTACATCTGCCCATATTATGTGGGTTACCCCGTCCTTCACAAATTTAAAACATTAATGGAGTGCGGATGCATGAACTCCATATTCATACAGCCATGGTCGACCCAACAACACATTATAGGTGGTGTTTGGAATCGATGACGTAGATGTCATTCCAGCTTCCATATCTCATATGATGAGGGTGAGGCAGATCATCCCAACGGCTCATTCTCCCTGCTGATTGAATCCTTGTGTTATTAGTTGGCTTCTTAATAAGTCGTCAATCCCAAGCCCAATCTCTTTCAGGGCTTTCAGTGACAAGATATTGATTGCCGAACCTGGGTCGACCAAGATGCGATTAACTTTCGTACCATAAGCATAACCTGATACAAATAGCGGTCGATTGGGAGATTTGTGACCTATAAGAAGATCTTCATCGAAAAATGTGATTGTTGGGCCATCTTCTCGAGGCTTCACAACGTTCATCACTGCGGGATTTTCTGAGTATCAACATTCATAGCTGCCGCTTCTTTGCCCGCATCAATGTTGTGACAACTTCTAGACAGATCTACAAGTTTTCGAAAACGTTCCAGAAAGAAATTCCATAGCAAAGCTTATGTTGGCTTCTTCAAGGTGGGGTCATCTTGCCAATCCACTTCTCTCGACGTCTTCCTAGAATCCACTTTTATGGGAAGCCTCCTGGACACCGTTGCTCGCATTGGGAATATTTTCTTAGCGGGCTTGGCAGATTTATTTCAATTCCTTTTATTAGTCACTAGAGTCTAGCTTTCTTCGGCAAATGCTTCTTAGGAGCTAATCACTCAACTTGACACGTTGGTCATGCATTGTTGCCCCGAATATGATGCTAGAAGCATCGTTCTCTACAGTATATGCACCTGATCAATCTTGTTATCACGTACGAGCTCCATGACCTTCACTTTAAACACAAATTATTTCTCAATAGACTGCCCTAAGACGGTATGGTATTTGCAGTAGTTCGGATGCCCAGCCAAATTAGCCTATTGTGGTCGCTTTGATTGTGGGAGTTCGACCATCTCTCAAGACAGCATATAATCAAATATTTCTCAACATCTTCATCAAGAAAATGATATTTCTTGTTTTGCCTTTCTTCCAAAATTAGATATTGCTTGTCTACCCTGGGTGCTTCGGTGGGTGGTTGACCATTCGCTATGATATTTCCTTTTGCACTTAGCACTTTGGCAGGAGCTACATTAGTAGACATCACATGTTGCTTGTTGTCCTTAAAAACAGGCTTGTTCCCAGTTCTACTAACTCGTTTTCCTATTCCCTTGGATGGCTCGGGTACCAGAAGGTCCCCTACATCAATTTCTACAAAACTCAGCTCCATATCATGCGCTCTTGTAGCCAGTTCCTCAAAAGATCGATGTTTGACCCCTTACAAAATATAGTGGATCCTTCAAAGCATTCCTCGAATGCACATATCTATAGATGTCACTTCTAACAAGCGATCCCTACAGTTCAAGCTCATATTTCTCCATTTTTGAATGTAGTCGATGACAGGTTCCTCCTCCGATTGGTGAGTATTGGTAAGCTCGATCATGCTTACCAAGCGCCGAATGCTATAGAAACGATTTAGAAATTTTCTCTCCCAACTATCAATTGTACTGGGTTTGAGATCAATATATCAGTCGAAAGCATTTTCCTTTAAGGAGCAGACAGACTGCATCCAATCCCCATCTGTTCCTGCATTATTGCAAGTTTCAACGAAATGAGCCACGTGTTGACATGGATTCCCCTTGCCATCGAACTGTTGGAAGTATGGAGGCTAATATTCTATTGGCATTTTGAGCCCTTCGATTCTCCGACTATAACTTATTGTATGTTGAAGTCGACGAGAATTTGCCTTCAAGCTCACCTTTCACTACTTGTTTTATAGTTCCATCCTGTTGAAGACGTGTTTTGCCGACTCGTCAACATCCATGACCCTCTTTCCTTTTTTAGCTTGGAAATGGGAACTTTCCTCCATAGGTGTTTTGTTAGCACCTTCATTTTCCAACTTCTTGACGATGTAATCCATTTGTTGCTCTCTTTCTTTTATGAAACCCATCATTGCTTCCACTATTTTTGTGAGAGCTAAAACCTGTGGTGTAGGAGATACTAGAACCTTGTCGAAATGAGTGTCACCAACAGTTGGTTGAGGCGACTTAAGGGTGACAAATCTAAGCATTTCTTCTATTTCCTTAGTCTGTTTATGCATCTTGGACACTGATTGAGCATATATCCATTTTGGAAAGACCACCTCATTGAGAACAACATCTTTGTAAGATAGGGACATTTTGAGGGAAATGGACTTGACTATTTCTTCTATCTCTTCAACATGTTTGCATGTGTTGGCCACACTGACTGACCATAAGTCCACTTTGGAGAGCCACCCTAGTCGAGAGTATTCCTTGCAGCGACATCCTTATAAGATGTGAATGTTTTGGGAAAGATGGACTTGAGCAATTCTTCAGTCTGTTTATATAATTCATCCATGGTCCTAGCCTTGACCAACTCTTTATAACCATGGTCACATCCCATATTATGATGACAAAAATTTAATGTGTACAAGTTCAACTCGAGAGCTACTCATTCAAGAAGTCTATAGAGGTTTGGATCGCATGACACTTTGGAGTCAAGAAGACCTCATCGATGCTATCGAAGAATTTATATTGGCCTTGAATGGAGTTTATATACTCCACTACTCGTACATGAGCAACCATGTGAACATGTAAGTACGGATTTCGTGTTACGATTGCCCACGAAGCAAACGAGGAAATATTCGATTATGGTAGTGGTCGACAGATTATCAAAGACGACGCACTTCATTCCCTGTCAAAAGAAAGACGATGCTATCAACGTTGTAGACTTGCACTTTCGAGAAATACTAAGGTTGCATGGAGTATAGAAGATAATCATGTCCGATCGAGACATCTTTAGTTACTTTTAGAAGTTGACATGGTATAAGCTTGGGACCAAACTCGTCTTCAACACTGCCTATCATTCGTAAACCAATTGTTAAAATGAGGTGGTCAACTAAACCATGACAGCAATTCTTCAGAGTTTGACCTCAAAGGATCAGAAAAAAATAGGATATCAAATTCGTTAATGCTTAATTTGGTTACAATCGAGCGTGTAGTTCAACAACGAAGTCATCAACCTTCCGGCTAAACCCTTCACCATTTCCATTCCGTACCCGCGTCAACATCACTTTAATGAAGGGGCGTTGAGATTGAAAGTGATATTTTGTCATGGAGACATAAGTTATAACGAATTACGATAGAAACAACAGAACTAGTAAATATATCGAATTTCAAACGACCAGTTGAGTCATATTATTGATACTTGTGTTCTTCTCCACTTCGAGTTTTGAAAAAAGGTTTAAAAAAAAATTATGTAGTGAGAGTTTTACCCAGTTGTGAGCCCAACCGAATTGAGACCTCCACCAAAGCCCATAAAGGAATAGCCCGCCTTTTCCTTAAAATGGCTCGGTGCAATTAAAAAGGCCGGCTCGAATTGGCCCGACCCAACTATGTTCCTATTTGTTCTTCCATCGTCGACTAACCTTCTCAACCTGGGTCTTCTCTTTGTTTTCTGATAACAGGGGTTGCTATTGAGAAGAATTTTAGGACAGATTGAATAGTAAGATTGGAACGATCAAGGAGGCTTTTCCCTTGTGCGATCAAGGAGGCTTAATAGCAAACTCAAACAAGTTACACAAATACACCTACATCACATGGTTAGCTTCACACAATGATAACGTTAGTTCCCCGAAGTAAGCATTCGCCCTTAAGCCCGTTACAGGGCGATACCACCTCGCCCGTTGTTGCATGGCTTCAGTCACAAATATTTACCGAACAAAACGTTGGAGTCCCTCGCGTTCTTTACAACCTGTTGCAAGCCCATTAGCTGTCTTGGTTATGCTCGCGGATTAGTTATTCAATACCCTGCCATACGACACACGGAAACATTTGCAATAACAGCTTTTGTGTGTGTGTTCATGTCCTAAAGCTAACCCTTGTTTTGTTCGTTGTACGTATACAAAATTAATCCGGCAAAACTGAAAAGGTTAATTATGTAACTTTTTCTGAGGCTTTCGTTTCAATCGACATAGGATAATAAAAACTGTACGAAGAAATGATCCCATCATTATTCCTAACTATTATCTATCATGCATAAACCCTTTAGGTTCAAAATTTGGGTCTATTCAGTATTCTGAGTATACTTAGATATAATTACATAAAGTGACTATAAATTATATTTTTTTTAAAAAAATCTATATATCCTTGATAACTGAATATACTCTGATCATGGGAAGTTCAGAATAATTTAGCAACCATATGTTGTTATTGTATGAGGTTGGGATAATCAAAATCAAATCAAAAAGGGGAGGGAGGGAAGAACGGGAAGGGACAGATAGATCCAGGAATGAGGGAGGGAAAGGAGAGGCTCGTGGTCATCCGAACACACACCATCAAATTATCAGAGGATTAGCCCTCGACGTTCGGTCCAAACTAAAGGTTTGCATCCTTTATTGATTTAGCTCCGCGGCCGCATTGTGTGTCAGTGTACGCGTAATCTGACCCTTAAACATGACGACCTCGTGCCATTCTTTTTATATCATCGCGGTATCATCAAGATTGGTGTGATTTTGAGGGTGGGAGGTTTGATTGGTTGGTGGATCATGCTTTGCTGCTTCCCTTTCTTTTTCTAATTCAATGTACGTTCGTTAATATAATTAAATGAAAACATCAAATTCCATGTTCAGCCCTGCCAAGTTGGTTGACCTTTGACTATTGCAGAATGATATTATCATATAAGTTTTGATTGAATCGTTGACATAACATATTTTAATATAAAATATTTTTATATGTTTAATGCAGTAGTGATTCTTGATGTTCCAACGTGGCAATAATTGTCGGTTAACTCCTTTTTCCTTTGAATCCTTAGATTCTTTAAAAAAAAAAAAAAGAGATGATTTGAACTTGTAATGAAAGAAAAAGAATAGATATGCCTTTTCTTACAAAACTTCAGACGTTTGATGCTGGTTTGATTTTCCATCTCATGGAAACATGCCAACAAATATGGGATGACCTTGCTTGTGTCTTTATTTTATTAGTTTGACATTAAGGATATATCTTGAAAAATTCTCCTTTTTATTTAAAGATATACAGTTATTCTATATTCAAATATTCCTAAAATATAGAGTCAAACGACAACATTGAAATTACTAAGAAGACGAGGTAAAGAACCTCAACTTTAAGCCTCCACTTAATGTTGCGGTCCCGAGCCACAACCTTGAGAAACTAAAATAAATTTTGTAGCTCATGAAGGGTACTTTGATGTTAGATCAATACCGCATTTCCTAACTGCGACTTTGGCCGAGTCCCACGGTACCTAATTGCCACTTTGGTTGTGTCCCACAATTCGAAACTACGACATTAAACTGAATGTAGAATAATTTTTTCTAAGTGTCCCAAAAATGATTTCCTTGATCACTACCTTGAACTGCGTCTCATATTCAATAAATTATTGTCGTAATTCGCAACAGCATTTTCTTAGTATTTTCAAAGTCACTTTTCCGAATATCAAATTAAGTGCTGTATTTTGAAAATTTGAAAAGTGGATTTCACAATTTTGTTTTTTTTTTTTTAAAAAAACGATACATCCCCACAAAACATGTGTGGAACGAACTTATCCTAAATTTTGTTGGTCCGGAAATCTCTAATGGGAGGAATTATTCATTTAAGGTATGGTTGTATGCTACGACAACAACTCTTTAACATTTCTCTCAGATGTGACCGTGAAGCATTTACCTGAAAAGAAAAAGTGATTTATGATAATATTGCCAGGCAGACAGTTTTGATGCCCCAAAGAAACAAAAACAGACCACATCTGCAATCATTCCAACCCTTGGAATTAGACCCCATGGCTTTAGAGATGATATATATATATATATATATATTTAGACCGCCTGTCTTTCTAATAATACTTGGGGAATTAGTTGTGGTGGTCAGGCATCAAGTCAGGTGAATCACCCCGGTGTTTCAGATCTCAAACCCCCCTCCCCCTCCCCTCCTCATATTAATATCATTTATTTATTTTCTTTTTCTTTTTTTTTTAAAAAAAACTGTGCTGTCTTTTCTTCCATCATGAATTAAAATAAGTAACTGTACATACACGTAACCATCCGTCTACATATTTTGATCTGATTTCTTTTTATTAAAGGAAAAAAGAAAGAATGTTACCCTTGAATATAAGTTTTGATGATGAGCCTTGACTTTCTGTGTAACAGAAGTCAAACATTTACTCTACAGAAGCTTCTCATGTTGAGAACTTATTATAAGAAATATTTTTTGTAATTAAATAAAGCTTCTCATGAGAACTTATTGTAAGAAATATTTTTGTAATTAAATAATTGTTTAATTACGAAATAAAAATGATTTGATCAAGATATTAGTCTGATAGAATTAAACACATTACGTTTCAAAATAACCCAATTATGAATAATATTTCCCATAGAAGGAAATATAATCTTATATATATAGAAAGGTTCTCTAAGGTTGTCTATACCCTTCTATGGTGTTATTCAACCACCATATAACCGTTATTTGGGATGTCAAATATTACCATATGTCTAGATACATTCATTTGAGTGTGCTGAATAGAATGGTTTTGGTTTCAACTCATATGGAAATTAATCTTTGATTATTTCCATTTACAGAATGGTTTGCTAATCAGATTCAGCCACAACCTTCTGTAGCGCAGTATACATGGGAATTTTATCATATCTAAATCTTAAATGATATGATTTGATTACCAAAACGTATATATGCATGAGAGTGATGTTTTTGTTAATTATTTATTTTATTTTATCTGATTGCTCGGTTTCCTTGTTTTGTAAAAGGCTGATCGTACAATTCATTATTCTTTCACTTAGACAATTCTTGTATAAATAAAGACACTCAGCCACGAATCTTAAGTGTAATTTTTTCATTATTTTCTGAGAGCGTGTGCTGAGAGCTTGTATCCTGTTCATTCGAGTTTGAGTTAGTCACACGAGGAGCGTTAGTTACGGAAGACTGCATCGTTGGTGAAACCTTCTGAGAGAGTGACTCGTGGGCCACGAGGGACTCGATTGGAAGCTGCAGGAGATGTTGGTGGGAAGCACGGCTGGAGGCTGTGTGGCCAACGTGCAGTGGGCCGGAGAGACAGGCAGAACCCCGGGAGCACAGAAGGTGAGGAATAACCAGTTTCTGTTGTGTAACGTTCTGTGTGCAGGATAGCCTTGGGCAAGGGCTTTGTTTTTGCTTAACCGTAGTCTCGAGGGACCACGCAGGAGGAGAACCTTGGGCAAGGGTTTTGTGTTTGATCAGTCTAGATCTCGAGGGATCACGCAAGGGAAGTCGCAGCTGGGTGCTGTGCAGGTGGAGACGCCGCCGGAGTGAAAAGTCTCGGAGGAAGTCACGGCAGGTCGCTGTGCAGGAAAGGACACCGCCTGAGGGAAACGTCCGACAACCGGTTACATTTGTTAGTCGCTGTAGTACAAAAAATTTTAGGTCTGTGCTTTGAAATCTAGTCAACTTTGCTATAGAACCTTACGGTCTGTGCAGTAGAAGGTCAACATCTTTGGTACTGAACCTTTCAGGTTAGTGCTGTGAAATTAGTCAAATCTGATACAGAACCTTCTGGTCTGTAGAAGATTGACATCTTTGGTACAGAATCTTATGGTCTGTGCTGTGAAACCAAGTCATCTCTGGTACAGAACCTTTAGGTTTGTGCTATAGAGGGTTAACACATTTGGTACAGAATCTTTTGATCTGTGCTATAGAGGGTTGACACATTCAGTACAGAACCTTCTGGTCTGTGCTGTGCAACTTACTCACTCTAGTACAGAACCGTCTGGTCTGTGCTTTGCCACTCAGTCTTCTGTAGTACAAAACCTTCTGGTCTGTGTTATAAAATGGTCTTTTATTGATCACCTTCTGTAATTATTACGAAGTTAAATCTGAGTGAGTACCATCCAAATTCTGGGTGAAGAGTGGACGTAAGCAAATTGTCGAACCACTATAAAAAGTCTTGTGTGCATCAAACAAATCGTGCAATCACATTCGTACGTTCTGTCTTACAGAAACCTGTCTTTACGGTTCTATTTTACGGAAGTTTCCTTCCGCTGTAGGGTTAATAAAAAAAGAGTTAAAAATTCTCAATTGGAATTTAACACTAACTCACCCCGTTAGTGTAACAGTTATGAAATCTGAATGATATATGAATTTTTGTTGTGACGTATGGCATGCCATTTGTCAACTCCATGGGTGGAGGAGGGGTTGATCAAAAATAAGTTGCGTGCGGACTCAAATCATGTGCTCCACTTTTTTTCTTTTTTTGACATCGATGTTGATTAATTAGATTCATAAGATAATTTGTTCACGAGGGATGGCATGTTCCCCAAGCCTTTTCTAAATGTCGGGAAGCGTCGGTTTCCATTTTAGACTTTTATCGGGATTTTAAATGAGTGTCGGCCGGGGCTTCATCCGCAAGTTTTTATTGGATTGCTGTGCGAATGTCGAGCAACATCTTGCATAATGCCGTTTGCTTACTCATTCCCAGTATCTATTTTAATTCTTATTACGTAATGTCGGTAACGCGTCGATAACGAGATGAAATAACCGATATTCGAGTCCCTATATAGTGGAACTGTGCTACATCGGTGTGACGCGGTTCGAATGAAACGTAACCGGACCGCTAGCAAGATCTAGGCGTAGATCAAAGTTCATGAAAGCTGTTGATACGACACATCACATGTTGCTCAAGAGCAAAAAGCCCGAGATGAATCCTTTATTTCTGTGACATGGTGAGGAGTTGTGTTTGTATCCCATCCAGCCGAGGGTGAAAGTCAAAAGGGTTTTGCCCAAATGATTTTTGTCAACGAAAAAGGTGGGGGGGGGGGGGGGGGGACACATGTCCTCGGACAAAAGGCTGATTACTAAAGAGTGTAATCCCGATTGAGACATCAACCAATAAACTAACAAATTTGATGAGCTAGACAGAAAACCATTCAATGAATTAAGCTAAAGGAACTGATTTTGGTAATAAACTAAATAAGATTTGTTAGACATCATGACTCGCAGGTGAAGTGGCTGGCCATCCCCCCCCCCCCCCCCCCCCCTCCTCCATGTTTTGATGTGGTTGACTTTGGAAATATTTCAGCATTTAGAATAAAATGAATCCCCCAAGTCGCCATTCTCACATGACGCCTCTCAACAACAACAACAACAACAAGAACTACAACTTCTTCTTATTTCCCATAAAACAATGGAAACAAGTAGCGTTGACATTTTCCCCTTACTTTGCTTATAAATAGAGACAGATCTACAATCTCTCTATCTCGCAACACCCGCCAACCCCAAAAAGGCATAAACAAAAGCACGACTACTCTGCAGGTCGTTTCTGGTAAGTTAATAGTTGAGATGGGGATCCCGGTCGTCGATTTCTCTAAGCTGAATGGGGAGGGAAGGGCCGATACGATGGCTCAGATCGCCAACGGATGCAAGGAATGGGGCTTCTTTCAGGTACGGGCTGTGATTTTTTCTGGCTTCCCCGTGTTCAATGCTTTCTGTGGTCATACCGAGATGTTACTACTATTGCAGCTTGTGAACCATGGAATTTCGGAAGAGCTGCTTGAGAGGGTTAAGAAGGTGTCCTCTGAGTGTTATAGGCTCGAGAGGGAGCCCCTCTTCAAGGAGTCGAAGCCGGTGAAGATGTTGGACGAGTTGGTCCGCAGTAGCGACACCGCTGGTGATGGTAAGAGGCTGGACGATATCGATTATGAGGATGTCTTCACCCTTTCCGATGACAACTTCAACCAGTGGGCATCGCTCACGCCTGGTTTCAAGTGAGTCCACTTCCTTCGTGCGGTTGGTTTTCGTGCAGAAGGATTCGTATCTAAGCATTTCAAATTTAATCAAACAGGGAGACGATGGCCGAGTACCGCGCGGAGCTAAAGAAGCTTGGGGAGAGGGTCATGGAAGTAATGGACGAGAACCTCGGCCTACCGAATGGCTACATCAAGGAGGCCTTTGACGGTGGCAAGGAAAACGCAAACAAGGCCTTCTTCGGAACAAAAGTTAGCCACTACCCTCCGTGCCCACACCCTGAGCTCGTGGACGGCCTCCGCGCCCACACGGACGCGGGAGGCGTCATCCTCCTATTCCAGGATGACATCGTGGGAGGCCTCCAGATCCTCAAGGATGGGGAATGGATCGACGTTCTGCCGGTGAGGAACGCGATCGTGATCAACACAGGGGACCAGATCGAGGTTCTCTCCAACGGGCGGTACAAGAGTGTATGGCACAGGGTAAAATCTACCAGGGATGGGAACAGGAGGTCCATCGCCTCATTCTACAACCCTTCTCTAGATGCGACCATCGCACCTGCCCCGCAGTTGGTGGACGAAAAGAAGGGGGTCGAGGAGGCGGCAGGGCAAGCCATGGGTCACTACCCGAGGATGGTCTTTGGGGATTACATGAACATTTACGTGGAGCAGAAGTTCCTGGCGAAGGAGCCCAGATTCAAGGCTGCAGTTAGGGCTACGTGAAGTGTCATATAATAAAAAATATCTTCTGTTTTTTTTTTTCTTGCCATTCCCTTTGGAAGTTACACTGTGGGTGAAGACGGGGGAAGCCAAATGAATTTGCCCTCTTTCTCTCTTTTGTTTTAATTTGTACGTGTACGTATGTTTGGAACAGTAAGAGCGAGTGTTTTGCTTTTTGTACTTTGATATCTTCTCTCTCTCTCTCTATGTATATGTCCGTCAATCTCACGTTATTATGGGCATGGGTTTGTTAAGGGACACTCCGAGTTTTGGTGGCAAGCAGCTTGGTTTAAAAAAAAATTTACTATCGAAATTAAGTATTCACCGTACTTACAATGAGTTTTTATCGGTCGATAATTAAAAAAAAAAAAGGTGAAACATGCATTTCATATTCTTTATTAAAAACTTATTTTCAAAACTCGTATTAATTATGGATTTTACAAATCTGTCTTTGTTAAAAAAAAATGAGATAAACGAATTTTCACTTAGTGGGTGTTCGCGTAGGAAACGGATCACGCCGGAAATATTTGGCAATAAGACTCACAGGGATTTGTAGATGTAGTTGCCGGTAAGTAATTGAAGAGATTAATTGAATGCAAACAGTTTTTACACGAAGTAAAGAAAGCTTACAACCATAAAAGTAAAAATAAGGACGGTGGTAAGATTGTAGACTAGCTACAGTGCTCCCTAGACTTGGGCGTTGTCGTAGAGTTGATGGGAGAGCGCTGTAGACTTGTGCTCCTCGGGCAGCAGGACTTAGCAGCTGGACTTGATGGACTTGACGCGATCGGGTGCTGATGCGAACGTGGACACCAAGGCTGCGGTGGCTGACACTGGCGGAGGCGTCGAAGGCGGAGATGTGTATCGGGACTACGGTGGCTAGTCCTAGCGTTGGAGTCGAAGGCGGAGGTGTGTACCGGGACTACGGTGGCTCGTCCTGGCGTTGGAGTCGAAGGCATTGCAGCTTACGACTCTACAGCGAAGTCTACAGGCAGGGTAAGGGCGTTGCAGCTTACGACTGGCCTCATTTCCCCGTCGACATCACTTGGGATCTCGCTCCGGAGTGGGGTATAGTCAAAGCTCGAGCCAGGCTCTTCTGAATGGTCCGTAGACTCAATGCGCTCTACCTTGGCGTTAACTTCATTCGCAGGCGCTCTAGCCGGTGGGGCTGTTCCTAAGAGGGTAGGCCTGGGCCTTTTGGCGACGTGACTTAAACGTCTGTCCCTCCTCTTGCGCGCCCTTGGAGGCAAAGTGGTCTTGCCCATTGCCTTCTGCCAATATTTCGAAGGGTTAACTGCTTTAATCACCCTTGATCTCTTAGAACCAAGGAGATTTTGACGTACCTCCACATAGTCGCCAACAGATGGGTCGTATCCCACTACTATTCGTGTGGGGAGCTGCTGCGATTCCGAGTAAGTGTTGTTAGTTTCACAAGTACCTGTAGCTGTAGGGCGTGCGGGTTTGACCACGATTTCCCCATTTGTTGACAAGTCTACAAGCTTGAGAAAATAGCTGACGTGGCAGGAAGTGTAGAGTTGAGTGATCAGGATCTTGTTTTGAGCTATGAGCTTGCATTTTTTACAGAGCATCTTCGCCTCCAAGAACTGAGCTATTGGTGGGCCTGTCCGGACCGCCTGGACGTCTACCTTAGGCATTCCATGTCTCGGCTTGCTCGCCCTCTCCTGCGGTCGTTCGGGCCATTGGGCTCTACTAAGGTTACCAGCTTCTGTGATCCCGGGGCGAGATTCGTCAGAATGGCCAAGCCTTTCCTACCCTGACTTGGCACCTTGCTGAGACGAGGAGTCATTAAACTCCAGGTGTCGCCTGGGACGTTCGGGCGCACGGGGCTGCTACTCAGGTGCTCGACTTCGGCCATGTGGACCACCTCTTCCTCCCCGGGTTGCCGGCCTGTGCTCTGCACTTGGAGGGCTTTTAAATCCTCTTTGTGAACTGTTGAAGGCACTTCTCGAGCTTGAGGACGCTACTCCCATTCCTACCTCCTCAAGTGGGGTCAAGTCATACCAGGTATCCCCCTGATTATTCTGGAGATACTTCCTAAAAGTATTACATCGATCGGTGGTGTGCGTGTCATCCATATGCTAGCAGCAAAGGTTAGGCGCAACCTCCTTGACTGGGCAGGTGACTACGCCTTTGTCAGCCAGTCGACGAAAGAGGGCATTCGCCACCAAGGTCTCCCCGGGGATCTTTATGTCCTGCAGGGAATGATCTATATTAGTTTCGATGAAATTTATTTCTACATCAGCAACATCGAACATATGAATAGCTATTTCATCATCAAAAGGCCTATCTTTGACCATAGTAACTTCGTCGACTTCAGGGAAACACAATTCCTTGGACTCTATAAGGTCCTGGATTATATTCTTGAATGACAGGCAATCCCTGGTCGTGTGCATAAACGACCCATGCCATTTGCAATAGTTTCTAGTATTTTCCCTTTCTGTCTGGGGAACTCTATGGCCCGGTTTAAGTTTGATGCTCTTCCGTTGGACGAGCCAGTCGAAGATCGCATCTGCCTTGTCTACGTCGAAAGAATATTTTCTTTCTTCCCCGGACTTTTGGGATGCTTTAGCTTTTGAATTTTTTCTTGCCAGAGGCTCACAAACCGTTGCTTCGCCTTTCACAAATTCAGCCATGTCTACCTCTTGCTTATACTGCGCCTCTTCCATCAGTAACTGATGATACTCCGTTGCCCTTCTGGCCAAGTCATATAGGTCATTAAACCTTTCTCCCTACAACTTTTTCTTGAAAGGCATAGACAACGCGTTTAACGCGATCATCAACTTATTCCTTTCAGGAATCGCAGGTCTACAGCGCAGCAGTGCCTTGCTCATGCGCATGAGGAACTGTCCTGGATGTTCTCCAGCAGTTTGCTTAAGTCGCATCACCTCGATGATTGACATGAACGTATCTAATCGTGCGAATGCCTTCATAAAAGAAGACTGCATCTCTACCCTTGATGTTACTGATCCAGGAGGCAGACTCGGATACCATGTGAAGGCATCTCCTGTGAGAGACTTCAGGAATAGCTTTAGTTTCCAAAAGTCATTGGTTGCAGCGTCTCCTGCCTGATGAGTGAACCGGGCTATATGTTCTACGGGCGTCATCTCATCTTCTCCCGAAAAACGGGTAAAGTCAGGAACTCTATACCCCCTAGGCAGAGGATATTCCCTGTCAATATAAGCAGGATAAGGGCACCTGCATAAACCAGGGTCCTCTTGCCTGACTGCTCCAGGTACCATCTACTCCAAAACCTGAGTGATCGTCTCCCTCGGATTCGGTGGTGGTGGAGGAACAGGGTCGAACTGCTCTCGAACGTATCCCACTTTATCTGGAGGATGCGGCACCCTTGGGGTTACTCGAGGTGGCTGTGGGTTCACTGAGACGTTAGTGTAGAAACTTTCTGCTCGTGGTAAATTTTCCACTATAAGAGGTTCTCCTGGAGGAATCTCCTCAGCAGGCTCTTTACCAAGTCGACGAAGGGGTATGGCGCTCGCATACCTGTTTGTCTCGTCCTGAGCCTCTACCTCGTCGTCTACAGGATTGACCGCGTACACCGCATTTGCTCTCCAGGTAGGAGATCGAGAGGTCGTAGGCCTTGACGGGGACATTTGGTCCTTGCTACCGACTTCGGTAGCACGTGGGTTTGTGCCGTCCCAAGGCTCATTTCCTTGAAATGATACATTGGGCCTTTCTACGCGCCGGGCATCTCTCATAAAGGGATTTTCCCTGTCTATAGGGGTGCTTGGCTTCGTCGCAGCGCTTGGCCTACTCAAAGCACTAAGCTGTTCCAGAATCTGAGCCATGTTGTCTTGCAACCCAGTGATATGTCTGTCCATTAGAATACTCATATCATTGAATTCTTTATGGAATTCAATTCTGGAAATAAACTCAGAAGGAGTATGACCTCCAGAATCGGATTGATTCCCGGTTTCCTGGCTTCTTATAGCAGTGTTCTCGACATTTAAGTCGGCTGGTGGGTGCTGATCATCTCCAAAATGGAGGAGGAGGATCACGAGCAACTCCACTCCTGGTATTCTTTGCCATATGAAAACTTTAAGTTTCACGTCTCCCACTCTGGTCGCCAAAAACGTGTTTGCGTAGGAAACGGATCACGCCGGAAATATTTGACAATAAGACTCACAGGGATTTGTAGATGTGGTCGCCAGTAAGTAATTGAAGAGATTAATTGAATGCAAACAGTTTTTACACGAAGAAAAGAAAGCTTACAGCCATAAAAGTAAAAATAAGGACGGTGATAAGATTGTAGACTAGCTATAGTGCTCCCTAGACTTGGGGCGTCGTCGTAGACTTGATGGGAGAGCGCTGTAGACTTGTGCTCCTCGGGCAGCAGGACTTCGCTGCTGGACTTGATGGATTGGATGCGATCGGGTGCTGATGCGAACGTGGACCCCAAGGCTGCGGTGGCTGACACTGGCAGAGGCGTCGAAGGCGGAGGTGTGTACCGGGACTACGGTGGCTCGTCTTGGCGTTGGAGTCGAAGGCGGAGGTGTGTACCGGGACTACGGTGGCTCGTCCTTGCGTTGGAGTCGACGGCGGAGGGCTGTTACCAGAGCTACGGTTGCTCACCATGGTGGTGGAAGTGAAGGCGGGGATTTATTGCCGGAGCTACAGTTGCTCACTCTAACGGTGGAAGGAAGACCAATGAAACTTTAAGAGTTTCGCCCAGGTCGGGGAATCCTAACAACTAACAACTAAGGGGTGACGAGCAAGATAAGCTTCTGTTGGCTGATTAGTTCGTGATTTTCTCTGAAGGAGATCCTCTCCCTTTTATACCCGGTCTGTTACGACCTTCCGAAGATTTTCCAAACTCGATTCTCCCCAAGAATCTCGGAGCTAACTAACTTCCATTCGTTTGATCGTGGGTCGTAAAGTCCTCTGACTTCGGGTTTAATTGGTTGTCTTTTAAGACGTGTGTTGATATAAGCGTGGGTAACAAGTTCCATTTATCTCGAGGCTGTGGAACCGTTTTCTTTTGACACGTGTTTTTTGCAGGCGCAGGCCTGTAGACTTCGTCTCCTTTGTAGGCGCAAGCCTATAGACTTTGTGTCTCTTGGAGGCACAGGCTTGTAGTCTTCCCTTGATTACAGGATCATTACCCCACCTTTGTAGACTTCCTTTGCCGCATTGTCTACGTAGACTGCGGGCGCAGGCTTGATATGTTTAACTTGGCTGTAGGCCTCATGGGCTTTTACGGACTTTGTCAGAATTAGGCTCAAGATTACCAGCATGTCAATCGCATGTCAACGGTGGCTGGTTTTTAAGACCTGTCATCTCTTTGAGGTAGAAAATAAAATAAAATTCTTTTCTTAGGGCAAGGAAGGGGAAAATTGAGTGGCAAATTTCCAAGACCCGAGAATGTAAACTCATAAATTTGTAAATTCGAACTATATTCAAGGAATTGATTTTTAAACAAAAGATATTTCCGTCCAAAACACTGATCATCCATATGTTAATTATGTCCCATGAAAATTTCTCTCAAGCACAACACCATCTACTTCCCTTAGTAATTAGATATATTAATCTCCCGTACTTCATCATCATCATCATTATTTATTGCCTGGTAGAGCAAGAAAAATTAACTAATTTGTAAACTTTGTACAACAAGGGGCATACTATGTCATGTAAAAGTATTATTCAGTATTCTGTGGCCTATTAACAAGTATAACATGTTACTACTCTGTACAACAATTTACTGTACAAAAAATGAAAGCTTGCTGAATCTGTCTTGGTCGGGGCTAACTCAAAGTGCTTTCTGATCAAGCCGCTCGTTCCAATTCAAGCAGCGGATGAGGCTTCGGAACCAGTCGCCGGTTTGGTCAGACTTGTTCACGGTTGGGAGCGGGTGCTGGCTCATGGATATTCTGACGGAATCCCCCCTTGATAGCTGCTGTCGTCTCTTCCCGTCAAATGATACCCACGCGTTGCTTCGAGCATCCTCTGGAATCTGATTCCACAAACATCGGTCCAATATTTTGCAAGGTTAGTAGAGTTTGACCACCTTAAGTAGCTCCACGGAGAGAAAAGAATGAGAACTAATTGAGTTTCTCCATCAGAAATCAGAAGAGTCCATGATCAGCCAAATCAAAAGTACTACGCCATTTGTTCTAAGTCAGCCAGCTCAAAGGGACATATCTGAATGCAGCATATAGAGCAATCGCCAAAAACAAACAGCCCCCACTGCTATGAGAGGAATCAGTGCATAGCAAATCATAAATTTTATTTACCTTTAACTCTAGTCTTGCAGAGTCAGGAAGTATCACAGGACGAAATGAGAGTGAATGGGGACAGATTGGAGTAAACAACATGCAAGGGACACTTGGGTGTACCTGCACAATATTAGAAAAAAAAAAAAAAAACATAAAGCCACTTAACATGAAATCACTAATCCATTCAGCTGTATCAGTCAGATTGTCTCATTATGACGACTCAGATGTATGGTGCTTTATATTATGTGGATCTTGTTAGAAGAATCACCAAATATAATGTTCATTGACCTTGAAAATATTAAAGATGTCCTTGGAAAACTTTTCAGAGGATTTAAAACAAAAGAGGCATGAAAGTAATCTACATAAAGGTGATCAAAGACATGCATAAAGATGTAGTGACACGATATCAAGAAGACAGATTAAAAAGTTCTCCATTAGCTTTCAATAACAAGTTAACAGTCAAAGCCTCTTTTTTAGCTCTAGTTGTGGACAAAATCACCCGCACATATCTAAATAAAATACTGTAATTCCCATTATTTGCAATTAATTTTATTCCAGAAGCAAATTTGAAATTCAAATGCCTGAAAGAAAATTTGGAGAGTGCTTTACATAGAGTGAAGAAAGAGTTGATGAACAAAAAAAAAAAAAAAAATTAATATGCTGTTACTCTAGAAAACAAGTCTCTTCAAGACCAGAGTTTCACCTCGTGAATGCACTCTTAAAAGGTAGAGAAATGTACAAAAAAAAAAGAACGCATACAATCCACACAAGGTGGAATAAGTTAAAAGCTGTGTACAAAGACCGACGATAATTTATCTATCTAAATAAGAGGACTTGATTTCCAAACATATTAAAAATTGATAGTTGCAAAGATGAAAATGTTTATGCAAACAGTAGTTGATCACCTCATACATGAATGTTTTAGAAAGTTTGACTGGCTCTACTGATAAAAAGATAAGAGAAACACAAATTCAGATTGTTTGGATAAAGGATATGACTAACTAGAATCCATATAGCCATTGGATAAAGGCTTGATTATAGTTATTGCTAGATCGTATATTAATTAACGCTTTCTGAATCTATTATCATGAAAACAGAACCTTCCTTTGCAACAAATACAGGATCATATTTCTCAGGAATGACAGCTCTAAAACACATCCAGTCTCATATCTCCACAGTAGGGCACACTTTTAGACAACAAAGGGCTTAAAGTTCACATCATGTTTTACTAGTCCGAGAAAACCTAATCTCATCTGCCCCCTAAATATTGGCAATTTCTGATCAGCAAGGCTCGTGAAGAATATTCAGGAAAACTGATGCTGCTACACCTCAGATTATTGCAAAAAAAAACAGAAAAATACTTACGTACATAATGGGATATCTGAAGAAAGTAAAATTACCATTGAACCACCTGCAGCAGTTGAATAAGCAGTACTGCCTGTTGGTGTGGCCACAATGACCCCATCGCCTTGGACCTATATGACAGGATAGTCAAGACACATAACGGGGCACAAGTAATGCATATAGCAGTGATTCTTCCACCAGTTAAATGTACTTGTATTATTACACTTTCCAGTTAAGTTTACTATTAACCATTTATGGTCTTATGCAAAAGCACTTGCAAATATGGCAGAAACAAGTGTAATATAAGGACTTTCACGATTTTGGATGGGAGGCACGGGTAAAAAAAGTAATCACCTTCGTAATAAGTCGATCGTGCTCATAGCATTCTATCTTTGAGAGGTATGGATTTGAACCTCGATCCACAACAACCTCATTGAGAACATCAAATACTTTTCCCAACATAGCTTTACCATTCCGAAATATTTCACACCGTAATCGCATCCTGAGAGTTATATATACACCATCCACCATACTATTTCCATGAATGACCTGCCTCAGATCCTGTTTATAGTCTTGAAACTGGGAGGATAAACAAAGAGGAATGAAGTAAATCCTCCACTTAATACATCACGTATGGCAGAATGTTTTAGTCAAACTGGAGAACGTACCTTATGCGATGTGAGAAATCCAAGAGATCCGAGATTGAAAGAAACAACAGGGGGGACTGCACCTCTGAATAAATTAGAAGCATGCAAAATCACACCATCTCCTCCAAGGCAAGTCACAAAGTCAACCCGCTCATGAAGGTCACTGAATCAGAGAGGAACCAGCGAAAAAAGCAAATTCCGAATGATTATCCTTTCACAGCTTAAAATTCATTCGTGAAAGGCTTTTTCACAATCTGGAGTATGGGGCTGGTACCTGGTGTCTTGACTGTAAAAGGTTTGGACAAAACCAAAACCAGGGATTCGTGCAAATATGTCGTGCACATCAGGCTCAACGAGTACATTCATCTCTTCTTGGTAATACAAGAAAGAGGCAACCTGTGTAAAATATGTTTGTCAATAGCAAGCATCCAACCACATAATGCATCGACACACATAAAAATCTTGTGCATCATAGCACATGAAAACCAATGTTGAGTATCCTCGAATCTAACTACTAGATTCAAATGTATAAGATCTTCTCCAACAAGTAGCATCCAACAAAGCAGTGATGGCTACATGTGGTAGCTCTTGTATTGACATGAACCGTTTTTCGTTCATATTAATTAATGGCTTGCACCTATGTAAAACAGATCTAAAGAATACCTGCTTCGCTTCTTCCATGAGTTCTGGCCCCAGCTTCTTCAGAAGCAGGACAGTTCTCGGCATAGACTTCCACATGAGCATCTGTTGCTGAGTACTGGGATGAGTAAAAGCCAAAGAGGACTCTGTCACCTTCTCTCTGGTGCAAGAGAAGCCATCAGTTCTGACTAAGAACATCTCAGCCTTTCTTCTAGATTGTATTCGTACAACACCTGTGGCCGTAGCACACAAATCCCCATCTCCATCGATGAGCTCTGCATCTTCTTCCTTTACAACAGACGATGAGCCTGTGCTCCCCACCTGGTCTTTTATGGATTGGCTTGTGGAATCCTTGCTTATACTATTATCAGTACCTACTGAAGAATAAACACGCACCGAAGAAACCCTTTCTTCTCTTGCATTTTGTCTCAAGCTGGGAAGCATAGAATCAGAATCATGAGAAGTTGTACTTATCCTACTGTCTGAAAGAGACAATTTGTTGGAGAGGTTTCTTCGGCTGAATGAACCAATCACTCCGGTATCATCAAGAACACCAGACAAGCTACTTGAACCGACAGTATCTTCCGACGGACCTTTTTGACTGGGTCTTGCCCTAGAATCTGGTTGAAGCACAATTTTTCTCGGAGGCCGGGCGAAGTAAGTAGATGGGGAAACTTTTCTGCTGACTAGAAACTTCGACATTTCTGCCTTGGAGAAAACGTTCTTAGGTGGCAATTGTGAAGTGAGAGGGTCAATTTCCCTGAAGTCCTTTGCATGCTCTGATCTTTGGATGATTGATTCCACCGGTACAGCACCACCACTGGCACTTTGGCCAATGTAAGGTCCATCAAGGAACTCATATAGGTCATCATCCCCAGAAGGAGAATCGCCATTATGAGAACCGTTCGAGCTATAAATCTTCTCCAGGCTCTTTCTGAGAGCATCCCCTTCCTCTTCCGTAATCAGCTTCTCCTCTGAGACGGCAGATCGTTCCATATCTCTGTCACCATCTAATGGCATGGAGGTGACATCTCCATAGGCTGACGGCAAATTAGATGTAGGTTGTGCATCGTTTCTACTCATGAACTGCCTCCATCTGGAAATCATAGCACAGGTTCTCCAAACTCCTTCCTTGCTATGAAGATATATTGGCTTCTTGCTGCAATCCAAAACCAAGCTTGCAAACTTTTCAACTTGCTCCACAGTAGGGGCAGTCCTAACTTCGACAGGCAACTTCACCAGCCCAATTTTCCCAGAAAGAATAGCATCATCCAAAGCTTGCTGATAAAAGTTATCCTTTATACTCTCTGACCTCAGGTCAACAATAGTTTTGAACCCTTTATCAATTAACCATTTGAGGCCTTCGGCCGTCACCTGACCACCCTTACAAAATGCAACCTCAGCATCTCTCGGGTACCCGTCATCTTTTGTGTTGGACAGAGACACAGGCCTCCAGTTAGCAAAGAGCATGTGGCAAGGACAAGCGTCCCCCCGTGGAAACCCTGAGTCATAACAAACATTCTTCAGCCTCTGCAACTTCATCCAAACATCCGAACTCCTCTCATCATCGGGCGTCAAGAAATCCTCCAAAGCAACATGCAGGCTCTCACAACACCGTTTCATCTCCCCTCGGAAAACAGCGAGAGGGGGGAGCTCGTCCTCAGAAACCTCACCGCCATCCACGCCGCGAAATGAGCGGGCGATGGATGACCTCCCGGAAACAACCTCCTCCCTGCCCTTATTGAGGAGGGACAACATACAACCGAGGACGGAAACGAGCTTGTCCTCCAACAAGGGCCTATCCTCAGAAGGGTAGTCATCGGGAACCCTGCACTCCCCGGTCAAAGGATTGCAAAGCGTCTCCATGAGCGAATCCCGGAGCCGTTCGGTGCCCCGAAAGATCCGGCAGTAAGCCTCGATTTCGGCGATATCCCCGGGGACGGGGCCGACCCAAGGCAGCCGAGAACCATCACTGGAGCCCACAACATTCTGATCCCAATCAATTGAAAAAGAAAACACAAACAGTGTCGGTCAGTGGAAACAACTAAATAACAATCGCGGGAATAAAAAGGCTGGGAAAGGAGGGATTGCCTCGGAGGGGAAAGCGGCGCTGGGAAGATCGGAGGGGGAGGCGGAGGAGACGAGACGGAAGAGACGCTTGAGCTTGAGCTTACGGTGGGGGGAGAGGGAGGAGGAGGAGGAGGAGGAGGAGAGGAGGACGAAGGGGGAAGTGCTGGGGTGGAGGGAGAGTGACACGTGGCAGGAGTAGGAGCAGCCAGCCATTGCAACTCCAAACCTCTCAACTTGTGAAATGCATCCGCAACAAAATCAGAAAAGTTGAGGGAGGGATGGGGAGGAGGGGGGAAGTGCATGTGCAACCACAACAACACAAAATATTAATAATAATTAAATAAAAAAGTAAAAGCTCCAATTTTGTGGAGAGGGAGGGATTGCATGGGGTGGATCGCCCAAATGTAGGAGGGAGGCGTCATTTTTGTCTCTATTTTTCTCCGGCTACGTTTTATTTTGAAGTTAATAAAAAAGTATGAAATACCGCAAATTAAATTTTATCAATTTGCTTTTACACCTGTAACTATTTAGGAATCGATGTTAGGTAGGTTTTAGACACGTGGTAAAAGGAAAAGAGGAAATTAATTCATATCCAGAAACGAGAGAAGTATCCTTTGAAAGGAAACCCTTAAAAGACGACAGTCGATCGTACTATCTAACTACTGTCTAGGATTTGTTGTCATTGTCTGTTTGGATAAGAATGCTTCGACCAAGTTGCCCCCTCTTCCATTTTTTTTTGGGTTAATACCCCCCTCTTCCATTGGAGAAGAAATAACACCACAAAAAAAAACTATAAAAACGGAAAAGCGGCTAATTATACGTGCACGTAACAGTTACGTAGTTCAGTAAATATGCTTATAATTTTTAGTAAATTTTACTAAAAAATCACATTTTTTAGTAAAAAGACGACAAAATTAGAAAAAAATTCGTAAATTTTACAAATTTTTTATTGTTCACTTTTAGAAAATTTTATTAAATTTGCGTTGAATTTACTAAAAAATCACATTTTTTAGTAAAAGGACAAAACAATTAGTAAAAAAATTTGTAAATTTTACTAATTTTATTACCGTTAACTTTTAGTAAATTTTACTAAATTTTCATTGATTTTACTAAAAAATCACTTTTTTAGTAAAAATACGACATAATTAGTAAAAAAATTTGTAAATTTTACTAATTTTTTACCGTTCACTTTTAATAAATTTTACTAAATCTGCGTTTGCATTTTCTTTAGTAATATTTACTACTTTTTTGACCGTTCACATTTAGTAAAAATTACTTTTTTTATTTCTTAAAACATAACTAAAATTAGTAATCGTATACCAATTTTGTTGTGATATTTAGTAAAACACTGTTTGAGTTAGTTAAAGTGTTAGTAAAGTTTTACGGGTTTCGTAAATGTTTATTGATTTCTACATGATTTTACAGATAAATTTTGTAAACTGTTATTAAAAAGTTTAGTAATTTACTAATTCGAACAGTGAAATCCGAACCTATTTACGAACCTAATTTCGATGTGAAATTACCATTTTACCCCGACACTAAATTACTAAATATAGTACGAAACTTTTTAGTAATCTCGTCCTCATCGCGGACAACTTAGTAAATATATTACGAACGTAATTACTAATTTTGTGTGTTAGTTTCATAAGTTTTACTAACTATGACCCCAAGATCCGCATTTAATTGTCTGCACTTTCACTCTGCAGATTTTCGTTTTGCTTCTTCCCGTCTGTAGTTGTTCGTCCTTACTCTCTCATCTTTAGGCAGAGGTGTACGTCCAAGCTTCCTCATCTTCAGCTGCTGGTCTTCATCCCAGCTTCCTTTGATTCGGCTGTAGGTGTTCGTCCCAGCTTCCTCTGATTCGGCTGCAGATCATCGTCCCTCCTCTTCGGCTGCAGGTCGAGTCACAACGTCCCTCTTCTTCGCCTGCAGGTGGAGTCCCACCTTCCTCCTCTTCGGCTGCAGGTGGAGGCCCACCTTCCTCCGCTTCGGCTGCAGGTGGAGTCCCACCTTCCTCCGCTTCGGCTGCAGGTGGAGTCCCACCTTCCTCCTCTTCGGCTACAGGTGGAGGCCCACCTTCCTCCGCTTCGGCTGCAGGTGGAGTCCCACCTTTCCCTCTTCGGCTGCAGGTGGAATCCCAACTTACTAACACATCAACCATCTTTTTTCCGCTGTTCGGTGGAATCCGAGCTTCCTTCTCTGTCGCCTGAAGAAATGGAAAGTGTATTCAAGCCGGATCAACCAAGATTCGGTGAAGACATGCTTCCTCCCTTATTGTAGATAATTTGGGTTAGATTGTTATGAGGTAGAACCATATTTGTGAAGTTGGTAAGCTGGCTAGAAGTTGGAAATGGACCAAACAAATAGTAGCGTTTATGTTATGGTTCGACGAGAAGTCAAAATAAGTGAACTGCAAAACCATTTTCCGAATCTATTGTTAACCTCTTCTTTTCATATATGTGAATGTAGGTGAGCAAGATGTGAACAACTTCTTCAATATAGTCACTGATATGAATGAAGAACAGTTGTTGAATATGTCAATTGGTACTGTCGAAGAAGCTGAAGAGTTCATTAAAATGTATGCGATGGTTCATGGCTTTTCAGTTAGGAAAAGAGATCGGCAAAAACTTCGAAACGGTGAATGCGTCATGAGAAAGTGGGTTTGCTCAAGGGAAGGCGAATGTTCTGATACCCTTGTGTGGACGGCCAATAGTCGGGTTAGAGCGTCTGTGAAGACAGGTTGTAACTGTTTCTTCAAAGCGAGAGTGAAGGTAAATGGACAATGGACTTTGGTTGCAGTTAAGTTGAAACACAATAATGAAATGGTGAGTGAAGGTTTGTCATATTTCATGCGAGAAAGGCGCCACATTTCCGACGAAGATATGACTTTTGTGCGTCGAATGCTTGACGTTGGATTTAGACAGTGTGATATTATGCGACTAATTGTACACACATCTGGTGGACACTCACGTGCTGGTTTCCTAATGAAGGACCTCAATAACCGGAAGTTGAAGGAAGAGTCGGCTGGGGTCATAAGTGGTTGTGATTCCGTCCTTGCAGAGGAGGAATAATGAGACTGGTATGGCCTTTGAAACATTTGTGGAAAATAATGAAGTCAGTCGCATATATTGGGTCGACAGTACCTCAATAACTGATTACCAATCATTCAGCGATGTCGTAGCCCTAGACTCCACGTTCAAGACGAACAAATATGGAATGCAAATGGTGATCATCGTCGGTGTGAATCATCATCGTCAAACTACTGTATTTGGGACTGCCTTGATGACTTATGAAACCATTGCTGACTACACTTGACTCCTACGTACTCATACACAGATCATGGGAGGCAAACATCCGATGAGCGTGGTCACAGACGCCGACAAAGCGATGATTGCATTTGTGAGAGAAGTATGACCATCGGCACGACACATGTTATGTCTTTGGCATTTCAGTCGGAACATTGCGTGTCGTGTACATGCTTCGGGAATGCGAGCCCGTATTGCGTCATTCATGTAGAGCAGTAGACCAAGTGAAGAAGCTGAAGAGGAGTGGTCTTCTTAAATGACCCATACATGATCGATAAGCATTAGATCTTCGTCACAAGGAATACCAAGAGGATTTTAACTCATTGCAAAAAGCATTCAACCCAATTACGATGTTGCACTGACTTAAAGAGGATGCAAGTCGAGTGTACACCATGACTTCTTTTCGTAAAGTTCAGTCCGAGATATAAAAGGAATCACGATTTTACGTGGAAAATATAGTTGACGGGAATATCACGAGGGTATACACTCTTTCGTATTATGATGGTGAGCATAGGTGCGTGCAAGTGTGATCTGCCAAGTCTATTGTCCAACTCAGTTGCAGCTGCTTACATTTTGAGACATTTGGTTTTCCGTGTGCCCACCTATTCCACGTTGCGAAAAGAGAAGGATTCTTTTCCATACCAAGGCATCTGGTCATTAAAAGGTGGACAAAGTCAGCTAAAAGTATAACTTATGAAGGTCTCTCGGGCCACCAATACGGTGTCGACCTTGCTGATCTACGCCAAGGTATTCTCATGGCCACATGCAGACGTATGTGTTTTCTGACCGGGAGATCAGACAAGGCATTTCGACAGCTGCGGAAAAGTATTGAATCATTGACGTTGGAGTTGGAGAGTAGCTGCGGGGACGATGAAGGTAAAACAAGTTGATGATTGCGTAGCTGTTAATATTGGTGACGAGATTCGTATGGGAGAGCAGACCTTCATTCGTATGGCGTGTCTAACGTCCAAGGGAGAGCAGACCTTCATCGTCATATGGTAAAGCTTGCGAGCATGATTATGGAAGAGAACAAAGTAAAATCCATGGTAAAAGGGTTTCAAATACCCGACATCTGCAACTGAAATATAACATACCCGATGAACGTGCCCGACCAAATGGCTGCCGTAAATGAGTACGTCCATAAACTTTGTAGATTTTTCTACATGAAAAATGGCAGTAAGGAACATCCTATGCATTGGTGTTGTGCAGAAACGAATGTGGAATATATGTGATGAAATTCATATCCTTAGCTGAACCCCCGGAAGGTGCTAAGGAAGTGGTATGGTCATTTTGTTTAGTAGCCATGATGGATTATGACACTTGATGAATGCGATAACATATTTGTCCTAACATACACGCTTTGTAGATTTGATTGTAGGAATTGCTGATAGATTAAGGCTCGTCATAAGTATGATCAAGTGGTCTGGGAATGACGTTAGGAAGCGAATACAACAGAAGGTGAAGGATGATGCCCCCAAGAAGATGAAAAGGTCGGAGTACAGTGATGCATCGACATCTGTCCTCGCAATTCGATAGCCACTGCACTGTCAAGATGTTGCGAAGGATTTGCCCGACCAAATTGCTTAAGTCTCTGACATCGCCGTTTTATTTTTGCAAACCATAATGATCATTTTTGTAATAGGTGGCAATAGTGTGTTGTCCCTATGAATATGTCATATGCTTCTTTTTGCATTACTACCTGTAGAATGATTCCTATTGGAAAAACTTCATGACCAGGCAGATGTAAACGGAAGTTACCATGAATTGCTGACGAATTCATAAATTAAGGGTACATATTTAGTTGTCTATAAACTGAGTTATCATCATAGCACACATTATCATCAATGTCAGAATTACTTTCACTACATACGTTACCTTCTTTGTGGATGTTGATGCCACAATTTTCTTGCCATTGAGACGGGCCGATATGACAATTATCCTTGCAAGAATGTATGACATACTCTCGACGAATCTCGTCACCAATATTAACAGCAACGCGATCATCAATCCTTGTTCTACCTTCATCGTCCCCGCAGCTACTATCCAACTCCAACGTCAATGATTCAATACTTTTCCGCAGCTACCGAAATGCCTTGTCTGATCTCCCGGCCAGAAAACACATACGTCTGCATGCGGTAATGAGAATACCCTGGCGTAGATCAGCAAGGTCGACACCGTATTGGAGGCCCGAGAGACCTTCATAAGTTATACTTTTAGCTAACTTTATTCACCTTTTATTGACCAGATGCCTTGGTGTGGAAAAGAATCCTTCTATTTTCGCAACGTGGAATAGGTGGACACACGGAAAACCAAATGTCTCAAAATGTAAGCAGCTGCAATTGAATTGGACAATAGATTTGGCAGATGACACTTGCACGCACCTATGCTCACCGTCATAACACGAAAGAGGGTATACCCTCGCGATATTCCCGTCATTTATATTTTTCACGTGAAATCGTGATTCCTTTTGTATTTCGGACTGAACTTTACGAAAAGAAGTCATGGTATACACTCGACTTGCATCCTCCTCAAGTCGGCACAACATCGTAATTGGCCTGAATGCTTTATGCAATGAGTTAAAATCCTCTTGGTATTCCTTATGACGAAGATCAACTACTGCACGCTCAAAGTTGTGTATGAAATCATGCAGTTTATGTTTCATGTTCACATATCCCTTCATATATGCATGCATTCATTCGCAACGTTGAGTGCTTCTAAGCTCTACCCAAAAATGTCCATGAAGATACGTTTGCCACCACATATGTCGGCATGCATAAATCTGTTGTAGCCATCTAATGCTTATCGATCCTGTACGGTTCATTAAAGAATACCACTCCTCTTTGACTTTTTCACTTGGTCTACTGCTGTACATGAATGACGAAATACGGGCTCGCATTCCCAGATCCTGTACACGACACGCAATGTTCCAACTGAAATGCCAAAGACATAACATGTATCTTGCCGATGGCCATACTTCTCTCACAGATGCAATCATCGCTTTGTCGGCGTCTGTAACCACGCTCATCGGATGTTTGCCTCCCATGATCTGTGTATGAGTACGTACGAGCCAAATGTAGTCAGCAATGGTTTCATAAGTCATCAACGCAGCCCCAAATACAGTAGTTTGATGATGATGATTCACACCGACGATGATCACCATTTGCATTCCATATTTGTTCGTCTTGAACATAGAGTCTAGGGCTACGACATCGCTGGATGATTGGTAATCAGTTATTGAGGTATTGTCGGCTCAATATATGCGACTGACTTCATTATTTTCCACAAATGTTTTAAAGGTCATACCATATTACTAATTTTAGTTATGTTTTACGAAATAAAATAAGTAATTTTTACTAAATGTGAACAGTGAAAAATGTAGTATATATTACTAAAGAAAATGCAAACACAGATTTAGTAAAATTTACTAAAAGTCAACAGTAAAAAATTAGTAAAATTTACAAATTTTTTTACAATTTTTTTTGTCTTTTTACTAAAAAAAGTAATTTTTTAGTAAAATTTACTAAAAATTATAAGCGAATTTAGTAAAGTACGTAACCGTTACGTGTACGTATCGTTAGCCGCTTCCTAGAAGCGGACGGGATGGTCAAAGAAGCAGAGAAAGTGAAGAGACAAAACAGAACTAGGTTCAAGCAATAAAAGGAATGTACAATAACTTTTTAAAAAATTTATATAATATAATTCGAGTTTCGTAAAATACGATTTTACCGTCGAATGGGTGTATTTTGAAAACACGCCATTTAAAATACAAAGAGGACGTATAAATACGCAGGGACTTATTCTCAAAAATTTAACGGAGGTCTTGAGTTCGAATCTTAATGTCGAACCCAAACCTCCATCTTATAAGAAGGACTCTAACCAACTAAGTTAAAATAATATTTTTGTCTAGCTTTCAAACCCGCCTCTTGTTCAGGGGCTGGGTAACCCGCCCCCGGTCAAACGTAAAATCCCTCCACTCTTTGGCAAATTTCACCAAGTGTTGGAAGGCGGAGAACCCCCTTTACATGAAGACGGATTCTCAAAACATGCCTTTGTGCGCATCATTGGGATGCCCATACGAGCGTATTTTAAAAATCCGCCCCTACCTATTTAGCTTGGAAATCCACCCTTTTTGTATTTTGATTCGAGGATAAAACCATATTTTACGAAACTCGGACCGTATTTCGTAAATTTTTTTTAAAACTAACCGTATTTCCATACAAAACTCCAAGTAATAATCCCCTTCTTATCTTTTACTGCGAGTATCCCCCGCATGTATTGGTATTCACATAGCATAACTATAGGACGATCGATTTATAAATCACCAATTGTAAGAAACTAAAATTGTCAAATCCCTTCAATTGAAATCATTAAGCGACATAATAACACTGGCCAATAATATAAGAAATCAAAACAAAACTCTACACAAAAACAAAATCAACGCGTAAAGAACAACCCCCGCTATCTTCTGACTCCTCTCTCCTCCAATTCAGTCCTTCACTTAAAACGGAAAAAAAAAACGACAACAATGATTACCTAATAGTAAGCTTGTAACCCAACTTATAAGCATTCAACCCACCATATCTATTTATTCCAACTATCATTAGACAAAGAAAACCCCCAGCAGAAACTCATGTTTATTAATAGACCACAAATATCGCAGTTCAATAATTTGCACACAGAGCACCCATAAGTAAATAGCAAAGGTCAAGGAAACTGTTCAGCATTTTTTCTTCCTCAAATTAAAAACAACAGGAAAATTGACAAAACCTATTTACCCAGAAAACGACAAAAAACCAAGGCAAATATAACTTTACGAGCAGCCATAAAAGGACCATTACGAATTAAAACAAGGCTAACATCATACAAGGCGCATCAAAAGAAGGGCCGAATACTAGAGACTTACGTTGAAGCTTGAGGGCCCAATGGATAGTTGGATAAAGAAAATGGACCCACCAGAAAGCTTGATTCAATCAGACCTTCCTCCAAGAACATGAAATTGCACATTCAAGTACCAATCCAGAATCGGTTCACATAAGATGAATACACGTATCAGCACAAAATCAAGTACCTTATGAGCTACCAGATGGATAAAGAAAGGATGCAGTCCCGTAACTGAAGCAGTAACTTTACTTGAGATATCCAATAATGCACGAGTAGATGCTTTCTTGGTGCTGTTGCTTGAATAGCTTCTATTCACAACATCATGTCATAACTCTATCAAAAGACCTTGGTCCTCCAGTAAATTATTTACAACGAGTTCATGCTGCTCTGTGTTCTAACTCGATCAATGATCAGTTGACGACCAGATAAATCTTCTTCATATCCAACAACCTAAACTCAGCATAAATTGGCCGGCATGAATGATGGTTACGTTGAAGGTTTCTCAGCTAGTGTAGTGGCACTACAACAGGAGAATACCTGAGATTCTGTTTGTGTTTCACTTAAGTCATCTAACGCATCTAGGGTTCTATTTCGAGAAGGATGGTGACAATTATCTGCATCCGCATTTCTCTGAGACCTATTGCAATTTAGCAGGGTAAATTAGCGGCAATATCCGGAAGCACCACCATCTGCTACCTCTAACAATATCCACTCAGTTATTAACAAAAAAATGGAACTTTTTATCCAATCTGTCTGTACAGAAGGTGTTGCATTGCAGTTGAGCATCAGCATCCCCATTGAATAAAGAGCTAGTAAACATTGGACAACTTAAGGGAACTACTCCCAAAAAGAAATGCAACAACTCCTAAACAAAAGAAAGAAACAAAGCCCAAGAGATTTCCCCCAGTGCTCTACTTGTTACGAAAATGAACTGACAAGAGAAGCATTGTCTCTCTGAAAAGCAGATCACAGAAACTACTAACGAGTATTAACAAGTTACAGAAACAACTAATGAGAGTATTAACTAGTTAAAAAATGAATTGTTACCAATAAGCATAAACTGCCTAAGACCTGAGGACACAGCAGACGTACAGAAAGACTCACCTGTCTATCGAGTGTTTAGAGAAGCCAATCAGACCGTGATGCTCTGGACGCTCTGGAATAGCCAGTGGTTTGGAAGGGAAAATCTATCCTAAGATTAAGGACTAGCAATACCATATTTTTTCAATTTCATTGATCACACAACCACATATACACAGGTAACAGTTAGATGAGAATGACCTTGAGCAAAAGGATACACTTATATCGTATAAACTCCTCTCTGGAGAGTTCTTGTCTTGAATCTTTCAAAGGAAACAGAATCCCACCAGTTAACTTACGAATTTTGAGATATAGTGTTACGGAAATCACTGAAAAAATTTAGTTTATCAGCTTGCTTGTCTCCTCCAGCAAGTCCTCAATGGCAGCAGCAACATCAGGAATATCAGCTTCTTCTTTAGCATGTCTCCGTTTTCCTTCTTCAACGCTCTCCTCGTTACTGACAGGGACATCTCTTGGTCTCTTAGAACGATGGACATCATTACCAACTGCTTCCTCCATAGTTCTTGGTTTCTTAGCAAACATTTGATTGTCCAACTCTTGCCTAACAACTTTGTTATTTGAATTCTGAATACCTCCTACATACTGAGATCGAAGTAACGACTCTGATGGCAGAACTCCCTCCCGATCTTGATTGCGTAGCCTGTGAAAGAGATTGACTAATAGGGTACAATCCCACCTCATGAGCAAAAACTTCATTTGGCCTATATCCTTTGAGAGATACGAGCCTATTCTGCTAGCAAGCACTTTGATTAGAGTGCACGGATTGCAACAGACCTGGAAAATGAAGCATACATTCACATATTTACCAACCTGACGCAGTCAGATATCCAGTCAGAAGTAACTGCTTCTATTCCCCATTTACAGGCAGCATCATATTTCTCCAACATTAAACTTGCACACCAGATGGGTAACCTTCTTTGTCAACTTCTCAAAAAATTTAGCTCCCAAGGTATAACACAAATTTCTGAGCAGTTGTCTATCTTTCACCTCATACTGGGAAACGCAAAATCGGAAACTTTCAAATCCTGGCAAAGGAACCTGACAGGAAAGTGGAGAATACAAAATATGGCTGCCAACATCCAACAATGATCTATCCTGCAAACACCAAACTTGCACAAATGAGCACCCTACACCATTTATGTGAAGTAACTTTTAAGAACATCGAAATAACTCATCTTTCAATAAAATTCATCTCCAGATTTGAAATTTTTTAAGAACATCAAAAGAACTCATCTTTCAATAAAATTCATCTCCAGATTTGAAATTAAAATCCACCATCAAGTAGGTAACTGAACCTTTTTCAGAACACAATAGATTTAAGAATTTCAAACAACTACAACCTAGACCACAAAAACTTCCTCAAGTTCAACTGTTCAAGGACAAAGTTCTAATGCTAAGCAACAATTCCTTACCATTGTGCTAATAACAAAGGGCTCTATTTTTCATTAACCAGGTAAGAGACAAGGAAATAAAAGGAAATAGAAAGTACATAGTCAGTATTACTGCTATCTATGCATAGATATATGCAGCGAAAAATATAAATGCAAATAAAGCAAAATTATATACGTAAATTCTCATTCATGTCTCCAAAAAAGATATAGAAGGCTGCAGGTAAAGGGAGGAAAGGAAAAACTGAATGATGAAAAGGCATTTACCAATTTGTTGTGTTCAATTTTCACAGACCAAAAGTAGGGGAATCCAACAATTTGGATAAACGACAAAGAAAACACCATACACTTGGGAAGTTCCAGTAGCTTAATAAATGGCTCGAGTAGGTAGGGAATAGTATGTATACCTCAAGACAATATCGAATCCAGTGACTGGACACATAAGTGACACTATGAATACTATTACTAACATTCACCCCATGGCACTCAATAACATAATCCAGGTTTGATGACCCCAAATTGGTGAGGAATTTACCCCCTACTTGATTTACCCAGTCCACAATTTCCGGTCTCTGTAAAGGAATAAGAATTATATTTTAAGATATCTAGTCATTCATATCAATGAAGCCAGCATCCACTTTTATCAACAGAAGACAAATTTGCAACCAAGACTTTAGACACAAACTGTTATGGAAAAGAGGCCATAAGAAGTATTTTCCTTTCTAAAAAAAAAGACATAAGCACAGTATACCTACATTGCAAACAACAGAGAAATATAAATGACACAAAATGAGATATCCATACTTATGAATTTTAATATTATATGGAAGGAAACAGCGGCAAAATACATCAAACTTGGCAATACCTTGAAAACATTACTGAACTTTCCACAAATTTTCTTTTAGGTATACTAAATCTCTATAATTCTCATAAAAATAATAAATCCAGATGGTTGCTAAGAGGTCAGAACTAATTCCAATCCAGAAAATCCAGTCGAGAATGCATAAGAATTTAACCACATAACATACCCTTTCTTCAGGAAATGTTCCGGAGAAACAAAAATACTTTCCCCTGAACACAGTGCATGAAAAATTTCCACCCATATTGCAGTTGATTTGCTTCTTTTGGAGGTCATTGCCACCAGTTAAGCAGACAAATTCTGTTGAGATTGGACAGCTGATTCATCATGGCAATGATCCCCATCAAGTCTGGGCTTTTCTACTTGTCCGCTCACTAATTTGTCCTCAATCTCACAATTGCTGACAGATTGACAAGACACACTCCTTGATAGACTACGGTAGTCAGTTACTTCCACATTCTGGGCAATGGTGGTAGGTCCAGCATTGGAGCCTGCATACCCTGTAAAGAGAAAAGGCAGATAAACAGAATTTATTCAGTACCACCAGAACTACATCATTGCTTGAGAAAAGTTGTGTTCATTGTTCATCAGAAACTTTTTGGGAGAAGTAAGTCGTCAGCAATGTGCTTCTGCAGGACAGGAACTTCTCTCCTTTCCCGGTCACAATCTTCAAGCCAGCTGCTTCTGACCACATGGATGAGACCAAGAGATGCAAGGCCTCTTACCTCCTTTTTTTCACTACAACAATATTGTGAAGCAATAGAATGAATTATATGTGAAGGAAAATTTAATGGAGCAATTCTTAGAAGGTGATTCATGTTAGGGCTGAGAAAGCAACAAAAATGTAAAGCCTACAGTACATGTGAAATGGTCAGAAAATAAAATATACAACTGAACTTTTGATTACTCACTTTTCTGAAGGGTAACCAATAATGATATGTGTCAATCTTTAATTTGATGTAGTATATCTTGATGCTCCGCCTTTTCTGATAATATTGACTAGATTTCGCAATTTATGAGTCAAAACCGACCAGCATTAATCTGCATTCTGATAAATATAGGCCACCATCTTCAGCTTCAGAATCTTGTGCACGATCATCCTGGTACATTCTCCCATTTGGTTGTTGATGCATCATTTCACAAGCATCCTCCTTATTTGAGAGGTGGGTTTCTGATAAAAAAGTCTGTGATACAGTAGTTTCTAAATCTTGGTCCACGTCACTCAATGCAGGGTCTGCAGATACGTTTGGATCTCCAAAAGCAGAAGTGAAGGACTGTGAACTTTTGTGTTCGTTGCCATGATTTGCAAGTGCAGCCACTGAACAACCCTGACCTTTCATCGAAGGTACAGGAATACCAGGAACAGGATATGAATCTTCGTTGAGACAAGCTACATAGGAAAAGAAGAAACATAGAAATGTTAGTCATGTCTCCTTAGAAATTAAACATAATAAATTCTTCGTGTATTCAGTCTTCTTAATAACCTAAAGTTACCCTTCCTAGCAATTGATTGACCTAACCACTTGCGAGTTACTACATGAATGTGGCCCCATCTTTTTGCGACCTTGTGCTTGTCTCCTTCAGCAGCTTATGAACAGTTAAGAATATTTCAAAACCATAAATCCAGCTTTCTGGGACGTGTGATAACAAAACACAACAAAGGGGTGTTACTGTTATGTCACTTTATGGGGTAAGCCCCTTAGCACACGCACATTTGGATTGGATATATTTATCTGGTTACTTATCCAAAAAAAACACAACACAGAAGGTACAACTTATCAAATACCACTCTAAGGTCAGAGCATGTTGCAGATCGATGAGCATGGATGTAACTTCTTCTATATGTATGTTGCTTATAAGATATGTTATATGTATATAAAGAAGTGTAGGAGTTATTAGTTAGAAAAGGACTTCTCAGCGAATTCCAGAAATAAGAAGGCATATGATGAACCAGTCAAATTGATAGAAACAATTCTCGATGTGCACATAGGGTAAAGGAGATTCAGACATACGAGGAACAGTACAAAAGGTTCTTTATGCAAATGCAAAGGATATATTTGATATCAAGTGAGTGCATGCCCTGGTCAAATCTGGCAAATACTTCCCACCATTTTGCACAATAGACTGCTGAATCTCTTTTCTTTCATCTGGAAAGATGAAAAAATTACAGCAATAATAGAACATCACCAACATACGCTACATCAACAGGAGTGACAAAGCTCAGAAATGAAAGGATAAAAGGGAGTCTCGTCACACAAATTGTCAATCCAACAAAAGGAAGAACCCTGAATGGATCTATTGGTACAATGCGATGCTCATCCCGACAACGATATAACCAATTAATAGTCACAGGAGGTTGCTTCAGCACATTCAGAGACCACTGCCAGGTTGAAACATGATCCCAATGTTTCCAGAAAGAATTTGCTTTGATAGTTTAAAAAAAATCGATTGAAGCCACAGGAATTGATTGAGAAGATACAAAAGGAACTACTAGTTGCAACTTAAAGCCAGTTATACATTAATCACAGAAGAAAATAGCAGAGTTTTTCATGAAATGTTTGAATCCAGAAAATGCTGCCCCTACATTTATTAAATGAAGGTTAAGAATGTGTCACCCCCACTTGAGAGGAGATTCCACGATATTGACATTTATTGTAACTTACACAACTATAGTTTGGAAAAGAACTGGAGCTACTTTCCTTGCAAGCATAGTAATCACCACAACTGTTATCAAATTCATGTCGAACAACCACTAAAAACTTTCACCTGGTACTTTGCAGCCAAAACATTCTTCACAATGACAAAACTAATGTCAGATGAAGTTTTACTGTGTAGAGTTCCTCCCATTGAGCTGACCAATTTTTCTATCTCTGTCTGATCAGCAACCCACAAGAAAGACAGGTCATGAAAAAGTTACTTGAAGGAAACCGAAAAGTAAGAATACTGGGGGATTTACAACAGCAGATAAGATATGAGCGAGATAAGCAGATGAACCAGTAAGAGAAATTCAAAGAAGAAAGCGAGCATGACCAGAGAAAGGGTTAGCATTATCGATACGATAAAATTTTAAAGCGATACAATTACAAGCAACATAGGTAACAACTCAACAAGTGTTCACCACCACACCCAAAAAAACAAGAGAAATATTCTATTCTATCCCTATTCGAAAAGAATAGGGAGACCGCTGAACACCTTTTCAGCCATCTCGAATCCAGAAGCGAGGATCTTGACACCATCCATCGCAAGACAGCAGGTGTAATCTTGATCTGGGAATGAACGCCGTTCTTTGCTGCAGGCAATGACACATTGTGATCCTAAAATTAGAGTTAAAATGTCATATCACCAAAATCTACAATATAACGAAACAGAAGCAACCAGTTACTGGAGCCCAGCACCGCAATCCCATCATTTAATAAGCAAGGTGTCAACTCCAAGTGATGGCTATTAGTATGATCACAATGCACAATTGTAATATACTTCCAAAGTGAAGGCACTTACGAAATCATCTCTGCAAATAATACGCCGTAAGTATGCGATTTCCAAAACAAAAAAGATGACATGGGTAATTGCGCAAGAAGGAAAAAAAGGCGATTTCCAATGAACACTTCCACTCGATCACGGGGTTTCAGTGTTCGATTCCGGCACTCATTGTTTACCAAATGGGCCATCAATGAATATGACTAATGAAACTTTCCAGGGTAAAATCCAAACGGGGAAGTCCGCACATACCAAGCAACTTGCAGCCTCTAGCTCGAAGATCCTCGAACTTCTCCTGAAAAAGGAAAGGAGAACATAATCGAAATCATCTTCAGGAACGCATCAACCGAACACAGTTTCTCAATAATAAAGGCAATCGAAGGAGGTAAAGCTATAAACAGAGGGAAACGGGGACAGACGTGAGTGGGGGAGGAGATGACGTGGAAGTCACGGGGACCGTTACGGGAAGGATCGCAGCAGAGGAAAACGGAGGCGCCTTGGAGGCGGAGGGCATCGTGGAGGGCGTCAAAGACCTCCGGCGGGACAAGATTCCTGGAAAGGAAAACGTTCGTCCCTTGGAAGGCCGCGTCCCTGGACATCGCCTCGGTCGGCTAAATGGAGAGGGGAGTGGAGGGGTTAGGGCTTCGGGGGATTGTGTTTGCGGAACGCGCGGGAAGAGGGTGAAGCATTCATATTGTTTTTTTTTTTTGGGTAGAAAAGGCATTTATATTGTTATAAATTCACAAAAGATATTGGTAAAAATATCTATGTTTCAAAATTTTAACCGATTTTCATTTCTTTTCTAACGTTTAAAAACCTCTTTCACTTATATTTTAAATCTCTTATCACATTATTTTGTCGTGACTCATTTTGACTAACTTTGTGTATTATTTAAATTGTATTTTATTTCCGATAACATGTAGTTATGTTCGGACGACTTTCCTTTTTGGCGTAATATTTAAAAACTTTATCTTGTGAGCTTAAATTAAAATTATATCTTTTATGATATAATTTTAATGTTATAAATAATTTGGGTAACATGTTGCAATGACCTATTTAAATTTTATTTTTATTCTAGGTTGGTTTTTTCATTTTTTAGTTTTGCCCTAATGTTTTAAATTCCTTATTTCTGCCCTTCTATTCACCTCTAATTTACCAATTCAGAAAAGATATGATGCAAAATTGCAGAAAAGAGCTTTTACGGGTATTCGTAATTAATGTTTTTTGTTGATCCTCATGTCCCTGGTTTCTTTTAATGTCTTTATGCTCACCATTTTTATTTATAAATGGATCTTCGTTGCTTGATGAAGAACTAAAATTGTTTCACGTATGAATAAGCAATAAGTAATTTAAGAAACCACGTAGGATAAAAATAAATTTTTAAATAGTACATTCGAATAATGGTAGAAATCAATTACTCAAAACTTATATCTTTAGATTTATCCATAAATGATTTGAAATATAAAATTACGACTATAAAATAAAGTCTTTAAAGGTTAAGTTAAGAAAGAAGACATCTTTAAATTTATGTCATAAAAGGTTGGCCTAATTACCAATTAACGTCGAAGGATAACGTCAAAATAACGTCTTAAGTTGGGGTCACTGTACGATACGTTTCAAACGATGGGATAGATCGGAAAAATGGGGTATAGTACATGATATATTTGCTAATTTGGCTGTTATATTTTAACGGCGTCAGAGCCACGTGTGCGACACGTCGGACTCCGTCAAGATGGAACCTAACGGAGGATAACGTCGAAGTAACGTTTTAAGTTGGGGTTACTGTACGATACGTTTCAAACGACGGGACAGATCGGAAAAATGGGGTATAGTACATGATATAATTGCTAATTAGGCCTAAAAGGTTTGAAATATCTATGAAACTCGTCCAAAAAGTTCAGACTAATGAAAACTTATTCCAAAGCCACGTCATATCCTCGTATGATAAAAATAAAATTTAAAAAGGTCACATCAAAAGTCTATTCATCAAATGAGTTTTAAAATTACTCGAATTGGTCTGAGAAAATCGCAACTAGGAATAATGGGTTCTGTTTGTGAAAACTCAGTTCCCAACAATGATTCCACTCCCTTAGAAAAAATAAATGGGCCCGGCCTCTCTTTAGAGAATAACAAGTTTTAAAATCTAACTTCAAGTTTCAAAATCTGATCATGAACTCGTAGTTCTCAACGACGAGTTCTTTTATAAGTTGAACTTGCGATTTCGAACAATGATTTTCCAACCTATTTGATGAATTTTGAAACTTCTTGGACAAATTATTTTACCCAAGAACATTAATGTGTAACAAAGCTGCGAGTCTCCCCATCAATTTTATAATTGTTTCTATCGGCAGATTCAAACATGATACCTCTTTTTTATGTTGTATTTAGGAAGAGAGGACGGTTGAGAAAAGAAAGGAAAACAAGATAAAAAAAAATTCACTCTCAAATTTCAAAATTTTCTATTCAAATTCTTTCTTTTCCTTCATATCTACCCTTCCCAAACATAACATTAATGAACATAGAGGATTGAAAGTCCGTACCGTTAGATTTTTAAAAAAAATTTATGAAATACTGTCGTAGTTTGGTAAAATACGGTCTTACCGTCCCTAAATCGCGGTTCTTAACTGCGACTTTCATTTAACACAAAAGTCGCGGTTCCAAAGAGCGACTAAGGCCAAACTAGTGAAAGTCGCGGTTTGGAACAACGACTTCATGCGGATGACATAAAGTCGGGGTATGAAGCCTCGACTTTAGTGGACTTAGACAAAATAGGCCAAAATGGGGGATTTTCAAGTGGCGTATCAAAGTCGGGGTTTCAACCCGGACTTTGATGCGCCACCTAAAAATCCCCAAAAGTTGAAGAAATTTCCTAAGTATCTCCCATTGTCGCGGTTTCAAACCTCGACAATGGAATGCTTAGTGAAAAATTATACAACTAATATTCATTTCAAAACCCTTTTCCATATATACAACACAAGGTCTTAGTCTAGAACCACAAGCTTCATTAAACAACATCCAAACGAAGTTACAAACTTCAATTAACAATATCCAAACATAGGTTACGGACTTCGCTAAACAACATCGAAACGAAAAAGGCAAGTATCAAACGATACAAGAACACCCAATCATTCGAGTGACCTCTCCCTCCTCGTGCACGACCTCTAATAATCCTTCTCCAGTAACGCTGAAATTTCGGCTGCGATTCACACCCTTGGTCGTCTTCCTTTTGCGATGAACTCCCTACAAAGAGATGTGTTACCTAGGAGAGCGGTTCATCATCGTTTGGGTACGACTGTGGGAAGTCGAAGTTTCTCGGAGCTTTGAAAGGTGCTCGTGGAGTCGTAAAGATGGTTGCTTGATGTAGGGGGTGATGTACTGATATCTCGACTGGACTGGAGCAAGATGTGTGATATGGGATATCATGATCCCCTCTCCTTTACTGATAATCCGCACGATCTTCGTGATCCTCGTCATCCGATTAATCTTCTTGTCGGGGTTCAATTTGGACATCTTCCTCCATCTCATTGTCATCTTCTAAGTACTCTTCTTGTGCGTGCTCCTCATATTCTGGCTGGTCGTCCAACCCCCGTTTTTCCATATAGGCCTAACGGTATCAACAAGCTTGTAGCTTCATCGGCGAGACTTATAACCTCTTGTGGTTGAGAATCACAAACTTTAATCTTCTTTAAATTCTTCATATGTGACAATGCAAATCCGCTTAAGACAAATCCTAGTGTTTAATCATTAGAACAAAACAAATTGAAGTTTCACGTACCAAAGCTCCAAGCGTTGCTCCCGTGGGCAAAATGTATGTCCGACTATGCTTTTGATATCGTTTCGAGTAAGGCACATTAGTATCCTAATGAAGAGGCACTACGTGGACATTCGATCCTTCCAAATGTCCACATACTCTTGATGGATTTCGATCCAGATATTCATGAATTTCCCATGGAGGTTAATTCGATGCAGGTTCTTCTGAGTGTCACATGGCCCCGGAACCAGCTGATGATCTCCAAATTTCGGCGTTACTTGAGAAGGATTAGAGGTCGTGTACGAAAAGGGAGAGGTCGCTTGAATTAGCAGGCATTCTTGTATCGTTTGATACATGACTTTTTCGTTTTGATGTTGTTTAACGAAGTCTCTAACTTCATTTGTTGTTGTTAATTGAAGTTTGTTACTTCGTTTGGATGTTGTTTAAAGTTTGTGATTCTGAACTAAGGCCTTGTGTTGTAAATATGTAAAAGGGTTTTGAAATGAATATTAATTGTATAATTTTTCACTAAGTGTTCCATTGTCGCGGTTTCAAACCCCGACCTTCAGCCAAAGTCGCGATTTGAAACCGCGACAATGGGATACTTAGGAAATTTCTTCAAAATTGGGAATTTTTAGATGTCGCATCAAAGTCGAGAAGTCGCTGTTGAACCGCGACTTAGGGGCGGTAAGTTTTACCAAACTACGACCGTATTTCTCAAATTTTTTTAAAATCTAAAGGTACGGACGTATAATTCTCAATGAACACAATCGAATCGTGGTTTAATAGATTATAATTGATTTGATGATAATTAATATTAGAAATTTATAATCGCTTTTATTGAGTTTACTAATGTTTTCTTGTTAAATTAATGTTCCAACCAAACAAACTTCTCAAAATTTCTTCCATCCTTTTTCGAAACTCAGTCATAGTAATCAAACGATTTTTATTCAAAAGGAAAAAGTGAAAATACTTTAAAATTTTCATAAAACCAAACATGTCGTAAACAATTACTTCGTCCCTTACTAATAAGTTTGTTAAAATTTAAAGACAATTTACCTAGCTTCTCTAAATTTTTAACATAATATTTCATTTTATTTAAATTTTACTTTTATTTACGTTTTTGGAACCTACAATGATCAATTGAGGAAGTTATTATATTATTCTAAATGAGTTTTGAGTACCCATAATTTCGAAATAAAAATAATAAAAATAAATTATAAAAATAAAACAAGTAATATTTTATAACTTTTACTAAACATCATTATTACAAGATTAATAAAGTCTTCAAATAATTTATAATAATAATTAGCAAAATATCGATTTATTGCCTCAACTTTGAGCCAACTTTCTATTTTGTCATTAACTTAATTTGTTATATAATTTTGTCACCAACTTTTATTTCTATTTTGATTTTGGCCAATCTTGAATTTTGTCGCGCGAAAGCCAAACAGGCCTTAAGATGCAATTTTTGTTTATTGATTAAAAAAGAAAAAACAAAACAAAAAAATGATAAATAATATTAAAACCTCTTGCATGTTATTTTATTTTAAAATTTCGATGGCCAGATCAAGTGAGTTGTAAGCCGGAGTTGGACGATAGTTGCTGATGAAGTAAAAAATACACAAAATTAATGAAGGTCGGATGATTGCTCTATAGGGTGGTCATTGCTACGGATAAAGTGAATTATGAGGTGAATGAATGAGTGGTTGGAACTCAACTATTATAAGACACGGGTCGGACTATATTAAGGCCTTGTTTGGCTTTCATTACAAAAAATTCAAGATTGGCCAAAATTAATATGAAAGCGAAAGTTGGTGACAAAATTATATAACAAACTAAAATAATGCCAAAACAGAAAGTTGGCTCAAAGTTGATGCCATAAACATATATTTTGCCATAATAATTTAAAAATTGAAGAATACTTAGCAAATTTAAATGTGGGGTGAATTAGAAATGGTTTTTTAAAATGACAATGTTGTTTAGAATCTTTAACTGTTAGATCACTTTTTTAAGAAAGTGTGATGATAGCAGGAAGGGGCTATTACGTCGACAGGAAGTCCCACCTTGTACGAAAACAAAAAATGACGTTAGATTTTCGTACATATGTCATATGTACGAAATTTGACGCATTTTTCGTACATTTGACATAAGTGATGATGGGACTTTCATACATTTGCATGGATATGTATGAAAATTCTTAATGGGCACATACGAAAGCACAAAAAATATACAAAATTAGAGAAGATACATATGTTTTGACATTGTACATATTCCGTACATTTGTATATGTAATGTACGAATGTTATGATTGGAGCCCGGGCTAAACTCCAAACCTTAGGCAATTACCATCTTACCCCTTCTTCTATGAAAGAAACAAACCGTCCCCTAAAAATAAAACTAAAACCAAACCCCTAGTACCCACACATTTCCCTTACCCACTAACTATGACGACGGAGTAGCGACGATACGATCAAGCGTAAGGTACGCGACAAAGGGACCCACCACACCTTGGTAACTCCACCGCTTCTATCCAAGCTAGCTTTCGTGTCTGATTTCATACGATTAGGGTTTACTTTTTGCGCAATAGAGTTTTAGAGTAGTGTAGTGTAGAGCCATTGTTTGGGTTTGTTGGAAAATAAAAGTGTGAGCCATTGGCACCTGGCTGGTTGTATTGTAAAGGCATCTTTTTGGCGAATCGTTTGGTTTTCCGTGGGACGTCCCGATTAGCAATGTCAAATAAGGAAGATGATGGTTTGTAGGTAGGTTAAGGGTCTGCTCCATAGTGTATGAGGATGTGGATTTTTGAAGTATTTTTGTGGGTTGGAATGCGTTACATGTTAACCTATTCGCTTGGATTAATTTTGTTTAAGTGAAGATGGAAGTAGTGGGTTTTCCGGATGTTAGCATTGTAAAATTGGATAGCGTGTGACAGTGAATTGATTTGAATTGGATAGGGAGGATTTAAACTAGATGAAGACATTGATGTGAACGTCGAGGCTGAGACGCCTGGAAGTAAGAAGAAGATAGGGGAAAGTGTGATTCATTTGATGACTTACAGATGAGATGTAGCGGGGACGATGATCACGTTGCTCAACTCATTGGACGAACCGAAGAGATATGCATTGAAGGATGTACGATTCGATGGTCTGATCCACGTTGCAAGCAAGAACGTGAATCATAGCTCAATGTGCATGTCTAAGTTGTTTCAATCCTGTGAAAAGGCATATGGTTATCAACGAGTGTGAGCACCCATTCAGGCCTAGTCATGTGGAGGCGATACTTGGAATACAGAACACGAGAGTTGGTGTTCCATTCTATGGATCATGGACATAGTTCAACTAGAGATCCTCCACCACTTGGTCAATAGAAGGGTGTCAATGCCCTTAGTGGAGAGGCATTTGCAAGCTCGTGATATTGCTGATGACACATTTAGAGTGGAGCTCGTACTGTTTTTTATTGTATTCTATCTATGCCCTAGCACCACATTCAACATTAGTAAAGATTATCTACTTGCAACGCGTGATGTACGCGCAATACACAGCTTCAATTGGGAAACGCATATCCTGGATCACCTTTGTAAAGCTGTGAAGAACTTCCAAGGGCGGAGGCATGGATATATTGGGGGATGCATTCATTTACTTATGGTAAGCAGTTATGGAAGGTAACTGTCTTGTGTGCTTATTGGAGTTGAGTAGGTGTAATGCTTTGGACGCAGTTCTTCTATGCTTATAAGATGATGGGCAGTGGTGTGGATCTTTGTCGAGCAAACAGAGCGACGCCCTTGTGTGCTGATTGGAGTGACATGACACTGCATTTACTTTTCAGTGACCCAACTATGGATGAAGTAGACAATGTAAGTAGTGGTGCGGATCAACAGGGCGACGCCCTTGTGTGCTGATTGTATTGACATGCATTGCATTCACTTTTCAGTGACCAAATTATGGATACTAGACAATGTAAGTGAATATGTGTGATATACACTTAATTTATAAGTTTGTTGTTCTGTCGAGTAATACCATTACTTCGGGGACACCTGTAAATTGACAAATGTCATTCAAAATGTTGTGGTGCAGGGCCGTGCTGCCACATATGCATGCCAGTACGGTGGGGGATATGTACAATTAGACGATGGACAACTTCAATGGGAAATGCATCTTTTGAAGGTATGGATCCTAAATCATGTAACTTTTTGAGCGGTGCGACTACTTGAGGAGAAAGACATCAACTTATTGCGTATGAATTATATGTTATGCTATAGTATGTAGACAAATGCGTTCAAAAATAAAAGGGTAAAATCGATGACAAGGTCAGAAATGTTTTCTCTATGCTAAAAGAGCTTAGGCAGGTGAAGAGCCTAGGTAGGTGAAGAGCCTTATAAGGGAATTAATTAATGGTAGAGAGAGGTTGATTTAGGGCGAAGAGGGTAAGAGTGACACACGTGTAGGGATAGAGGATATCGCACAAGAGGGGTACATATATGATAACAGAGAGGGCCAGAATGTCGATGCGGAGTAGGATCCGATGAACGTGCTGGCCAGCACATCCATGGTACACCCCCACCTTGTTGCTGCTGTTGTGGGTTCCTTGATGAAATCGGCAGGTATGGACGATGATCAAATTCCTGGTGATGAACCGAGATTAGTGAACAGAACACATGCACATACATCGTCGCCTGATATACAACAACTAGCAAGAGATGTTCTTGCGTCGTTGGAAGTATTGGATATCACCAACCGACATATGAAGTTGTAGATGAGGGACTACGGAATCCGCTGGATAGGTAATAGGAGACATATCTTCTTGAGTCGATGGAAGATGCAGACGAGGGGAATAAGGAATCCCCAAAACAGGCAGCCGTAAAATGAATCCTTCAAGATCGATGCAACATAGTGCTCGTTGGCGGTACCATAACCCGGAGTTGATGGCAATGGAGAAGAGGTTGCACAAGATAAACAGCCAATGAAGGTGTTAGCAATAGAAATTCTGGGCCTCAGATCTCGATGCTATTTGTGGATCAACGGTCCAAACTGAAGGCTAAAAGAACATGAGGCCTAGGAAGGAGTGTAGAAACACACCAGGCGAAAGCTTGGCGGGCAAAGCAGTTACCAAGCGACGGGGCTACCAGGCGAGGATGGTCAACGAGGCGATCAAGGGAAAGTCACTGGATGAGTGAGGAAACTCTGCAGCGAAGGCTAGTGGGCGATCCGATCAATCAGTGACGGTTATGGGAAGATTTCGGACAATCTCAAGAGATGGAATGAAATTGTTGCCAAAACTACTCAAATGGAAAGGAGATATTCCATGAAGACTGGCGACAAGAACGCGTAATATATGTATAATATTTCATTTCTTTATATACATGGGTTTATTCTAGTATAAATAGTCGTTCTTAGGCATTGTATACACACCTCTCAACAGATAGACATGTAGTCTTTTTATCTTCAAGCATTCAGGCATTCAAGCATCCCGGCATTCTTGTGATCATGTGCTCGTGCGTTCTTGTTTCCTTCCGAAGGCATCCGTAAGTGTTTCCTCTTAAGGGTGTCGTTCCACTGCCTTCTCCTCTCTTGCTTTATTCATATGGCGACCACACATTTCAACAAACCTCTGAGTACCAGTTACTCGTAGTGTCAGAGATTTCCGACGTGTTTGGATCCTGCTTGTTCAGCGGTCACTTCAAGAGCGAACACGCCTTTGGCGACCACAGTGTGAGATTAGGCCAACAATGTCGAAAACTAGAACTTGTGCCAATTCAAACAACCTCGGGGATAATAAGTCCGATGGGGAAAACAACAGTGACGACAGCAACCTAAATCCAGAAATGGCTAGGGAACTGTCCGCTATCATGAGTACCCTCCAACTCTTAATGAAGAGGATCAATGCTATCGATCGGAGGCACGACGCCTTTAAGGAGAAAATCGGCTCTAAAATGGATGTTGCCGTTCAGAACCTAGTAACCATATCAAGGGTGCCCATAAATAGCCCTGGTAAGGAGAAAGGTGAGTCGGCCACCAATCCAACTATGATGCTCATAAGGCGTCAATAGCCGAACGGAAGAAAAGACTGACTTAGGGGACATCCCTATGATCTCCACAAGCTCTAAAGGGTTTGTCCACAATAATCCACCACTTGTGATCAACGAGGGTGGAACAATTGTGCGACAAGATCATCAGGCTACGTATCAACCTCCTTTTTGTCCTCTTGTGGATCATCGACACTCTAAGTATATTCCTTACCCGTACGCAGAAGAGGGATTGTAGTGCAGGAGGCGATGGCCTCACCTGGTCTCATGCCCGAAATATGGGATTACGTACCCCGACTAGTTGAGCAAGCGATCCCTGGACCAAATATGAACAAGGTTGAACTTTATCGAGTTCGTTACCCTGACAACATCGACCGGGACTAACCCTTTCCAAGGGATATCGCGTGCCTGAATTTGCCCGTTTCTCGGGCGAAGAAGGTATTTCTCCCGCGGAACATATCGCCCGTTGCACTCACCAAGTTGGAGAAGCTACCAATAATGGTTTTTTGAAAATGCATGAGCAACAACAATCCAATACTCCAGATCGCCCCTGAGGCGACAAGGATTCTCTGAGAGAAGGGACTTCGTTAGCCCAATTCCTAACAGTTGACATGCTTTATTACAGGTATAAACTTATAGCAGCGCATAAGGTACTTATCACCCAGATGTGCCAACTCTGCTGTAACTAGTGTTTCCTGCTGCTAGACAACATGGCGTCCGAAGGGAAGATTAGAGTAGAGACGATCGACTCTCCATAAGGTAACTTACCTGACTCCGAGTCAATCGACCTTCCTGATCCCCCTATTGTGGAGAGTTTCCGAAGGGGTTATGACCTACATAAGAGGGACTTTGTTCAGGTGTATAATCACATGCAACCTCTCAAACACTCATGCTGTATCCGCAATCTTGTCATCCCAGCAACGGATACATGACAGAAGTTGGGTACGTGAGCACAACCCCAAGTACTCATTGAGAAAACCAAAAGGCGGAGAGAGAGAAGCGCGCGACGTGTTGCTGAAAAACGCACAAAATTGGTAGCCTCCGATATTCAAAAAACAAAAGAGTCAAGCGAAAGCGACTTTGTATCCAACACGCTAAGCCACTACAATCCAGTCCAGTCCAGGACTCCACCCGAGGCGAATGAGGCTAATTGCAATGTCCTCATGCTACTGGTAGAGCTTACTAAAAAAGAAGACAGCTACACAGAAGGTAGTTTGTTGTTCCCTTTCAATTACAATGTCATCACACGAAACTTCCCGAGTAGATGGCTGAAAGAGCCTCCCACATCACTCCGGAAACACATGTTTCCACTGTACATTCAGGTGACGTTCAATAACGTGGCGATGCGCCATGTCCATATTGATAATAGAGCAAGGGCATGCACTAAGAGACCCAAATGTCGAACCTTTGGGTGAAGCAGACTATGAATTTCTAGTGTCATACGATTGACCGCCCTTGGCAGCACCTCAGCAGCCAATTACTCCAACCGGATGGGGCGATGAATTACAAACGAAAGTTGAAGAAGACCTAACCCCGCTTGAGAAAGAAAAGGGTTACAAGGTGACAGCGATGTTCACCAGACGGAGACGGATTTGGAGCCCGTTAGACTCCTTGACCCGCCTTCGTCCAATGGAGAGGTCCACACGGCCGATCTATTCGAACAAAAAGAGGATTGGTGAAAGCCAATACAACAGTTCCTCGAGAATCCTAATGTAAAGTCGAAAGGAGGATTCGAGTGATTGCTAGGCACTACGTGCTCCTCGACAAAACCCTCTATAGGAAACCAACGAAGATGTCTTGTTAAGGTGCATTCGATGCCACCACAATCATGATGGAAACACATGAGGGACTGTGCGGAGCTCATCAAGCAGGAATCAAGATGAGCTGGTCGATCAAACAACACGGGTTCTACTGGCCGTCAATGGTCAAGAATTGCATTAAAATGGCTCGAGCCTATCAGGCTTGCCAACGATGCGGATCGGTGAAACACACCCCTGTTACGGACATGAATGTCATAATGAAACCATGACCTTTCAGGATATGGGATAAAAAGGATGTAATCGAATTCATCAAGAACACCATCGTCTACCGATACAGGATTCCCCAATGTATCATGGTGGATAATGCAAAGGTGTTCAATGGTGAGCTAATGGACGAGTTTAAGGAAGACTTTGGGTTTAAGATACTTAACTCATCCATGTATTACGCTCAGTCAAATGGGCAAGCGGAAACTTCCAACAAACTTATAAAATGAGTCATACAAAAGGTGATTGGAAACAACCCACGCCATGGCATACCCTACTTCGGGAAACGCTATGAGCGCTCAGGGTCACAAAAAGAGAAAGCATAAGCGTCACACCGTTCAACTTGGTATACGGCCATGATACAATGCTTCCAATAAAGATGAGATACTGATCACTCAGACTTCTTAAGCACCTCGGAGAGCATAAGGGATACAATGAGGACATGAATATTGAGTTAGAGAATTTGGAAACCACTAAAATCAATATGTTGAACCACCTAGAGGCTCATAAGAGGAACGTCGCCCGTTACTACAATAAGAGAGTAGTACCCCGGACATTAAGTAAAGGAGTCCTCGTTTGGAAGCTGAAGTGTCTAGAAGGTGCACACGATTACTTCCACGAAGAGTGCACATCAAATTGAGACCCTAGGGGGCTCGATGGGTCAATGCACGATCTTAAGATCAATGGCAAGTATTTGAAAAAGTACAGGCCTATGATATGGGAGATGCACGAACAGATCATAGCAAAACGTTTTCCCGAAATATGGGGACAAATAAAAACGTAACAGTTCAGTCAACAGGCAACAGGTGTATTTCCCGGTCCAGTACTTCGGCTATCATAACTTCCTTTGCCTCAACATCTATAACCCTATCCCATTCCCTCTCAAAATTTTCTCGCTCCCAGTTGATAGTCGCGCGCTCAGCTGCCTCTGCTACCTTGGCAATTTCAAGGGCTATGTTATTTCCAGGTAAACGCGCGACCGTTGTGTCTAGCTCCTCCTCGAGACGACGAATGGTGGCAGACATCTCGTCTTGCTTCCTGCGGAGTTCTATCCCTTCAAGAGACAACTCCTTCACTCGAGCAGAGGATGGAAGTGGCAGGGACCACGCAAGCTATTTCTCTTCCAATCTCCCTTTCAGCACAAAATCCTCTTGTCGCTCGATCCACGAATGCCAAAAGGACTTCTGGAGAAGCGAGACTATAACGTGCAGCTCGCGCGAATTAGTACCTACTCGACCTAACTCGTCCATTAAAGACGACAAGGCGACAAAGTTGTCCTCAACATTCATGCCACGCTCGAGGACGGTAACAAAGGAGATGAGGAGAGAACGCAAGGGCTGCCATTAATGTACTTAGGTCAGACATCAACTGAAGTGCAAATGGCAAGCAAAAAGTTCAAATTTCTTACCGAAGTCGCCTGCACTCGGGAACCTTGGGGGACTTCCCTCGATTTGCCTAAGGAACTCTGGGCAGTAAGAGTACCATCCACCGACGAAGTCTCGACTTCATCCCACGAAGGCGAATTGGGGCATCAGACATAATGTTGTTGGAGGGCTTCTTCGTCCCCACACTTTTAGCTACATAGCTGGAGCAGTCGCGGCTGCCCAACCAAGAAGCAATGGGGACATTGTCGGGGGACCCATCACAGTCAACAATCTCAATGAGGGGGAAGCAACAACAGAACCTGCATCAAAAGAGATGGCGTTAACCAACTGAATTCTCTACCATAAAGCAGAGCCTGCGAGATAATTCGACACCTAACACACCCATGGAGGACGTTTCCTCTAGGTTGACAACCCCAACAACATCTCGCAGCAAGGGCAAAGGAGGAGGTCTCTGCAACACCTTTTTCTTCAAGTGCACTCCTTGTGAGGGCGAACCCGCAAAGGAATTCTTAGATCCGGCCAACTTCGCTTTCACTCTCTTGGCGTCTACCATAGAAAGAAAGCGACTTGCTAAGAATGGGCCATGCACATGGGAGCCATTACTTGAACTGGTTCAACACACCTAAGGAGTTAACCATTTATTTAAAGACTTTCCACTTAGACTAGGAAGGGCTGTTGGAGGGTCAAAGCTATCTTCTTGGATCAGCCTTTTCAAGTGAGAAGAAGCTTGCATCATTCCCCAGACTTCAAACTAAGTTCTGGAGAAGATGGGAGACCGACCACCATATACCTTCTCCTGAAGATTGGCCATGGGAAGGTTTGGCAACTGGAGTCGTTCGGCTAACCCAGGGTCAACGGGGGACATGACGACATGTGTGTCGAGTGGCTGGTTCATGGACATGAATGAGGGAACCACCAAATACTGGAAAAAGTTCAACTGACGGGCACAGTGCTGGCCTCAAAAATCAGGCCAACCGGGTCTACCCCTACCAAGTCTCGTGCAAAGAATGCAGGCCGAAGGTACTCAACATCCCTTGAGCGAGATTCTTCCCACCTTTGGGAGAAAGGTCGACAGGAAGAGACTACACCTATACAACCTTCTGTATGCCCATCCATCAAAGCCTAGATGCAATCAATAACACTGAAGGGAGACCAGTACTTGGACGCACTCGCCGATTCCTTTGAGTAGTGTTTGTTTCATTTTTATAAGTGATTCATTGCATAGAAAAAGCCATTTATACAGGAGAGTGTGTTGTCCACGAACCAAGTGCAGAAGAAGGGTAAATATGTGCAAACAAGCAGAACTTCGGATAGGAAACCCACTATGGTCGCTCTTTCACCCTTTGTTGCTTGGAATTAGAACTTACGATGTTCAAAACGCCAAGTTCGTGACATCCCAGAGGCATAACATGAGGATTTGACAGACACCGACATACGATTTCGTGGAGACTCTTTTACTAGTCTGATGCCTTTTTCCATTTATTCGTTATGCATTTTAATATGACATCCTTGTAAAAGGCCGACTGGAATATCCTTAGCTATACATGGAACGACAATCTCGATCACAGGTTTGGCACCCGATTTCCTAGTATGGACATTTATAACGGATTCTCCCCCCTGCACTTGAGACTGTTTCCTTATATGTTGTATGACTTCTAATGTTGTAGTGAAATCCCTTGCTTTGCCGATTCTATTAGCATTTCAACGCACGCTATATTGACACTCGGACCACATGGATGGATTCAAAACGATGTAAGATTGTTAGTGAGGTATTACATTCCGTAAAGTTGACCTACAATGCATGAGCTTTATCTCATCTATACTTGCTTATGCAGATTCTAGATTATCATGTTTTGATGTTGAAAGTAACATGAAGTAGTCCCCGACAATAGCTTGGTTCTTTCCCACTTGGTTAGGGGTTAGTGTACAATACACACTGGTTTACAGGATTAATATAGAACTTATTGTGTACTGTTATTTTGTCCATTGGTAATGACCAAAGACCATTGTTTAACAGAAATTCTAAGCCACAAATCTCTGTCTCATCTGTGGATTAACGGTCCAGAACGCAGGCCCAAGGGACAGAAATCCAGTAAGGAGGTGACAACGGAAACACACGAGGCCAAGTCTTGCTGGGCGAAGTAGTTACCAAGCGATAGGGTTACCAGGCGACGGGCGACAGGGTCAGCGAAGTGACAAGCCACGGTCAGCTGGACGAGCGGGGAAACTCTACGGCGAAGGCCAATGGGCAATGCAGTCGATCAGCTTAGCTGTTAAGGAAGGCTCCAGACAATCCCAGGATTCGGAAGGAGATTGTTGCCAAAGATTGCTCATATAGAAAGGAGATATTACATGGAGACCGGCAGCAAATGAAGCGTAATATATGTGCAATATTATATTAATATAAATACTTGTTCTTAGGCATTGTGTAACACACCTCTCTATAAACGGACGTATTGTCATTATTATTTTCAAGCATTCCAGCATTCAAGCTCTCTTTGTGCTCCTGCGTTCCTGCTCCGAAGGCATCGTCGATGGCATTCGTAAGTGCTTCCGCTTAAGGGTGTTCGTCCGTTGTCTTCTCCATCTCTTCTTTTATTTCATACGGCGACCACACACACACGTGTACAACAAACCTTCGGGCACCAGTTGCTCGTAGTGCCAAAGATTTTCGACGTATTTGGATCCGGCTTGTCCGCGGTCACTTTCGGAGCGAACACGTCTTTGGCGACCGTAGTGAGAGCAATCTAAGCCAAACATGCCTAGAACTCGAGCTAGTGGTAATTCAAACAACCTCGGAGATAACCACTGCGATGGAGAAAAGAGCAACGATGGAAATAACTCAGACCCAGCCATAGTTGGAGAGCTATCTGTCATCGTAAGTACTCTCCAATTCTTTATGGAGAAAGTCGTTGCTACTGATCAGAAGCACGACGCTTTCAAAGAGAGGATTGATTCCAAAATGGAAGCGATCTTTTCAAAACCTAGGAACTATGACAGGGGCACCGATCGGCAGCCCTAGTAATAAGAAAGACAAGTCAGCCATTAGGCAGCAACCCTATTATGACCCTCACAGGACCCCAATTGCTGAAGGAAAGAAAAAGGTTGACATGGACGATGCCCCAGTCATCCCAGCGGTACCCAAGATGGTCATGCAAAACAATCCGCCACTTGTGATAAACGAGTATAGGACGGATGCACAACAAAGTCATCATGCAATGTATCAACCCCCTTTTCGGAGGAGAGAGAATGTTAATTGGCCATTGGAGAACGAATTTGTTTCCATCGAAAACCATGAACGATCTAAATACTCTCCTCGACCCGTACATGGAAGGGGAATACCGATTCAGGAGGCAGTAGCGCCGCCATATCTCGCACCCGAAATTAAGGATTATGTTGCCTGTTTAGTTGGGCGGATGATGCCAATGAGGTGCAGCTCTATCGGACTCCTTACTCTGATAACATTGATTGGGATTGTCCTTTTCCAAGGGAATACTGCGTTCCTGAATTGGCCCGTTTTTCGGGCGAAGAAGGCATTTCGCCTGCGGACTATGTCGCCCACTTTACCCACCAGGCTGGGGAGGCTGCCACGAACAGTTTCTGGAAACTTCGTTTGTTTCCAAGCTCTCTCACCGGAGCGGTTTTCACATGGTATGTACACCTTCCTCCAAATTCGTTAAGAAATTGGGATGACATGTAGGTCTAGTTCACGCTGGCGTTTGCTCAGAATGACCCAATAGTAACCTTACATGATCTCAATCACATGAAACAACAAACTGGTGAGCCCGTGGCTGTCTTTTCAAACAAACTTCGAAAGGCACGACTCAAGTGTAAAACCTCTGTATCCAAGGCCGAGCTCATTGCCATTGCTCAGGACTCCCTTCTCCTCCGACTCAGAAAGAAGTTAGAAGGAGAAGTATTTAGATATTGGAACGAGTTGGCCAGGAGAGCTGTCCGATATAAGAATCTCCTTAGAGGGAAAACACAAGCAAAAGGGAGTTTGGTCACGGGACCCTTAATGACTTATCAAGCAGAACCCGTCGTGGACGTTGACATTTTAGAATATGTGAAAGGGCAACCCTTAACATGCGATGAGTTGACCAAGAAGAATTTTCGGGCCAAAGCGTCCCCAAAAACTCAGGAATAAAGGAAATACTTCTTCAATGAAGCAAAAGTTGACGAAATCTTCGAGTTTATGCTCCAAAATGGACGAATTCAACTGAAATCAAGCCATAGAATTCCTCATACCGATAGGGAAAAGTCGATGAATTTCTGTAAATGACATGGGTCATTCACCCATACTACCAAAGACTGCATCATGTTTAGAAACTTGAAACAAGACCTTATTGAGTCTAAGGAACTACGTTTTCCAAGATCACAAGATCAAGCGTTAACGGAATCGCATCCATTCGGAGATTTAGTTTACACAAATGTCTTTGATGTCAATTGCCTGACTGCGTTCGCTTTGCCAATGCAGAGAGATAAAGATTAGTCGCCTGAAACTGGCGAGACACTCATTGCCAACATGTTGTTCAAGCGGCTCGCGAGCAAATGGATGCTTCAATGCCCTGCCGATCTCAAAGGAATGCTGCACAATCATTGTCGCTGGCATATGGATCCGACGCATACCACCAATCATTGCCATACTTTCAGGAAGTACCTCCTTAACGAAAGAAGGGCAGAATGGTATGACCTCAATCGTCTTGAAGAGATGGCGATGGGAATCAACAATGGCTCGAGGGCATACCAGCGCACAGAGAAACGCCTGGAACAAAAGGATACCCCACCGGGTGGAAGTAAGGGGCTCTGCACCCCCGACGAACTCATGAGGCAAGGAGTGTCAGGCGAAAGCGAATCAAGTCAGAAGGAAGTTTACACCAAAAGGCTCCCCAGGCAACACGCTGTAGATTGCCTCGGACCTCAGCAACCGAAAGAAAACACAATATAATGACAAGACCATCCTCGATGCAACGAGGATGCAATGAAAAAGGGGACATCTGTCGCCCGACTTCTAACTGCTGACATGCTCTGTTACCGGTGCAAACCAATAGTAGCCCACAAGGTGCTCATTATTTAGATGTGCCAGCTTTGCTGTAACCAAAACTTCCTGCTTCTAGCGGGATTAGCATATGAAGGGAAGATCAAACTGGAAAAGGTCGACCCTCCATCGGGTAACTTATCTGACTCCGAGTTCACTAGTTTCCCGGAAGTTTCGCCTGAAAAGAGACTCAAAAAGGGCTATTACCCTCATCAAAGGGAGGACTTTGTTTAGGTTGATATTCGCATGCAATCTCTCACAAACTCACGCTTCGTTCGAATACCCGTCCTTTCAAGTATAGGGACATGGCAGAAAGTCGGCATATGAACACAAAACTAGATACCTACTGAGAAAACCAAGAAACAAAGAGAAAGGAGCGCGCGACGCGCTGCGAAGAAACGTGCCAAGACGGTAATCTCTGATACTAAGAAAATGAAGGAGTCAAGCGAAAGTGACCTTGCGTCTATCTCGCTGAGTGACTACAACCCATTTCAATCCGGGAGTCCACCCGAAGTGAAAGAAGCCGCCTGTAACGTTCTCATGCTACCGACTGAATTCGCTAAAAAGGAAGACAATCAAGCGAAAGGTAGACTAACACTACCATTTAATCTCAATACTACCATCGAAATACCTCGGAACTTTCTGAGTAAGTGATTAAAAGAACCCCCTACATCATTACGGAAACACATGTTTCCCCTCCATATCCAAGCGACAATTAACAATGTAGCAATACGTCATGTCTTTGTAGATAATGGAGCGATTATCAACTTGCTCCCCCTTGAAGCTTACAAGAGCCTAGGGGATGACATAGCCGAACTTTGGGAAACTAACGTAAGAGTAAGCAGTTTCAATGGAATCACCTCCTCCTGTTAGGCATAGTTTCAGCCAAACTTTGAGTAGGCACGCATGAAAAAAGGACGGCTTTTTCGTCATCAACATAAAGCCTTCTTTTAATGCCTTACTTGGAAGAGATTGGCTTCACAAAGCTGGAGCCATACCTTCTACACTTCACCAAGAGCTCCTGCTATGGGGAAAACATGGTTTAGAAGTTGTTATAGGAGAGGAAAATGTAAATGCTAATATACCTTATATCACCGCAGGGGCAGTCAAACAGGTCAAAAATATGACACTGAAACAGAGGTATGCTATGGGAGACCCAAACGTGAGACTATTAGGTGAAGTAGGCTACGAATTTCTGGTTTCATACGATGGACCACCTCTGGCGCCGCCTCAAAACCCGATCATCCCGACTGGATGGAGACATGAGCTGCAGCTCGAGGTCAATGAAGATCTGACCCTGCTGGGAAAAGATATGCATGAGGCTGGGATATGAGATGACAACGACACACAACAGACGGAGACGGATTTGGAGCCTGATAAACTCCTCAACCCATCTTCATCTAATGGAGAGTGAAGGGCTCGATCCAATAACGAATGTCCTAAAGAGACTAGATAGTTATAGGACATCCATAATAAATAGTTAACCATGTAATGTGTGCCCTCAAGCATGCCAAGATATGCTAACTATCCATTCAAACAATAAAGAAGTTTCTAGTACTTCCGTTGTTCCTTACGATCCTTTGAAAGTAAATTTGGGGACTACTGATTTCCCGCGTGTCACCGATCTTAGTTCGCTCTTAAACGAAGTTGAGGAACTTGACATAAGCAAAGTTCTCCACACCTATAAGGATTGTTTCGCCTGACACTATACTGAGATGCCTGGTCTCAACCGGGGCTTAGTCAAACACCGACTCCTAATGTACAACAATTTTAAACTCGTAAAACAGACTCCTAAGAGGATGTCGCAGGAAGTAGCCCAGATGGTCTACGATGAAATTAAGAAATTGTTTAAAGCCGAATACATAAGGATGGCTAAGTACGTCGATTGGATTTCTAGTAGAGTACCTGTCGTCAAGAAAAATAGCAAGATCAAAGTATGTATAGATTTCCACGATTTAAACAAAGCAACACCTAAAGACGAATACCCCATGCCTGTCGCTGACGATCTTACAGACAAGTCAGCAAGTCACAAGCTAATGTCCTTTATGGACGGATAATCTGGATACAATCAAATCTTTATCGCTGAGGAAGACGTGCATGAGACAGCGTTCAGGTGCCCAATAGGGATATTCGAGTGGGTTGTCATGCCTTTCGGATTAAAGAATGCTGGAGCCATGTATCAAAAGGCAATGAACCTGATTTTTGCCTCACTAATAGGAAAAACAGTTGAGGTATATATAATTAACTTGGTGGTAAAATCTAAAAGGAGGCAGGATCATCATCATCATCTAAGTGAAGCATTTGAAAAGATGCGGAAGCATAACCTCAAACTCAATCCATTAAAATGCGCCTTCGGAGTACAAAAAGGGCAGTTTCTCAGGTTCCTTGTACACCAACGAGGGATCGAAGTAGACCCTTTAAAGGCTCGTGCCATTCAAAACCTCCCGGCTCCACAGAGCAAGAAGGAATTTCAAGCCTTCCTCGGGAGGATAAACTATATTAGTCGCTTTATAGGCAATGTGGCATCTAAAACAGGTATTTTCTCAACGATTCTAAAAGAGAAAGAAAAAGGACAGATAAACTAGACATCGCAACACGAGCAGGCGTTCTAAGAATTAAAAGAATATCTGACCAAACCTCTCGTGCTAGCACCACCAAACATAAACGCGCCATGCATCCTTTATGTGGCTGCATCCCAGTCCACCATTGGATCAATATTAGCACAAGAGCATGATGAAGTAGAAAGGGCAGTCTATTACTTGTCGCGCCTACTCACAGAGATGGAACAGCGATATACTTCAACTGAGAAAGTTTGTCTAGCGGTGTACTACTCGAGGATGAAACTTAGACACTACATCGGGTCAATGATGTATACGTCGTCTCTAAAATCCCATCACCAATGTATCCTTTGACAATCCCCTACTCACAGGAAGAATAAGCAAGTGGAGCTTAGTGATCTCAGCATACAATATCTACCACAAACCTCGGTTAAAGGCCATGCTTTAGCTGAATTCATAACCCATTATAGGGTAGGCAATCTCGATTCTGTACACGAGGAAGCTCAACCAAGATGGACCATTTGGTTTGATGGGTCTTCTAACAAGTTCGGAGCTGCTGTGGGCGTCTTTATCGAGACATCATGGAAAGCGGAAACCAGGGTAGCCTGTCGCATTAATGGAAAAGTAACTAACAATAAAGCAGAGTATGAGGCCTTAATTTTAGCCTTGTAACTCGCACTAGATTGGAAAGTGATACCGCAAAAATATGCAGCGATTCACAACTGGCGATTCAACAACTTCTTGACCAAAGCGAGTGCCATGCATCTCACCTTGGTCAATACTTACGCAAAGCGAAAGAACTCTTCGCAAGATTACACAAGGTTGAGATCGTCCACGTAAAACGGGACGACCATCAAGAGGCCAACCACTTGGCACAATGGGCCTCTGGGTTGATCAATGACTTGGAAGCATCCGGAAACGACACGACTTTGTTAGTAAGAAAACGACGAGAGTTTTACATCGATGTTGAGGTAAAAAATGAAGAGGCATGTACCACCAACCTTTTCGAAAGGAAATAGGACTGGCGAGAACCAATACGACAATTCCTCAAAGACACCAGTACAAAAGTTGAAAGGAGGATCCGAGTGATCGCTAGACACTATGTACTCCTTGATGACCTTCTGTACAGAAAAACTAACGAGGATGTCCTTTTAAGATGAGTTGATCTAGATGAAGCTATCCCAATCATGATGGAAACACATTAGGGGTTGTGCGGAGCGCATCGGGCTGGTATCAAGATGACTTCGTCGATCAAACGACACGGCTTGTATTGGCCATCAATGGTCAAGAATTGTATCGAAATGGCTCGAAACTGCCAGGCTTGCCAATAATGCGGGCCAGTGAAACGAACCCCCGCAACTGACATGAACAACATAACAAAACCATGGCCTTCAGGACGTGGGCATTAGATATCACGGGAGAAATCCACCTTCACTCAAGCAGAGGAGATGCTTATATACTCGTCGCCACGGACTATTTTACCAAATGGGTAGAGGCGGCGGCGTATAAGTCCATTAATCAGAAGGACGTGATTGAGTTCATAAAAAACTTCATTGTTTACCGATACGGAGTTCCCCAAAGTTTCGTAGTAGACAATGCAAAAGTGTTCAACGGCAAACTTATAGACGAATTCGCTGAAGATTTTGGGTTTAAAGTGCTCAACTCAACCCCGTATTATGCCCAGTCAAATGGGCATGCGGAAGCCTCTAACAAACTCATTAAAAGAGAGATACAGAGGATGATTGGGAATAACCCACGCACGTGGCATACTCTACTCCAGGAAACGTTATGGGCACTTCGGGTTACAAAAAGAGAAAGTATAAGTGTCGCCCCGTTTAAACTTGTTTATGGGCATGACACGATGCTCCCGATAGAAGTACGATATCGATTCGTCAAACATCTCGACAAACACGAGGGGTACGAGGAAGACATGCACGTTGAACAAGAAGGTCTAGAGACTACCAGGATCAACGTGCTAAACCATTTAGAGGCACATAAGAGGAAGATCGCACGCTATTATAATAAGAAAGTAGTCCCTCGATCATTCAGCAAGGGCGACCTAGTTTGAAAACTCAGGTTGCCCGAGGGAGTCTGAGATTACTTCTATGGGAAATGGATACCGAATTAGGAGGGCCCCTTCTGGGTAGTTGAATCTCATCTTTGGGATTCATATCGCCTGGGGGTTTGATGGATTAATGCATCACCTCAAAATCAACGGAAAATACTTGAAAAGGTACAAGCCAACGATGTGGGAAATGCACGAAAACATTATCGCACAACATTTCCCCACCCTATGGGCAAATACAAATGTAGAGCTTTCATAAAGGAGGTAAGGAGTACAATAGGCGTTTCGCCCGAGCCACCAATCTAGCGGCCATCACCTCTCTTGCCTCGACATCCGCGGCCTGGTCCCACTCCTTCTCCAAAGGCTCTCGCTCGCGTTCGGCGGCCACGCGCTCAGTTGCTTCTTCTGCACGGGCGGCGTCCAGATTCGCATGCGTAGTGTCTAATTTGCCCTGGAGACACTAGCGAGCACCTCCTCAAGAGACAGCTCAAGCACCCGAGCAGAGGAGACGAGCGGTTGAGACAGCGCCGATCGTCTTCCCTCCAGCCTCGTCCAAACTGTGAGGTCTGCCTGGCGTTCACCCCACGAACGCCAAAGAGACCTTCGAAGGAGCGAGGGCATAGCGTTATGTTCGGGCAGAGCGGCACCCACTCGCCCTAACTCATCCGTCACGGACGTCAAGGCAACGAAACTGTCTTCAGTCTCGACCCCACATTCAAGGGTGACAATGAATGAGGTAAAGTGAGAATGAAGCGGCTGCCATAAATACACCCAAGTTACACAACGATCCAAATACAGGTAAGGGACGTGACTCTCAAGATCCTTACCGTGGGCACGTTTGTTCGTAAGCTTTGGGGGGCATCCGTCGCCTGGGCTTGGGGGGCTTCTGCAATATCGCCCCGATGAGATTCTCTCGCATCGTCAGAGGGGACTCCCTGCACTTGTCTCAGGGGGGCTCCTATCACCTGACCCTGGAAGACCCTCGTCGTTTCGTCTGATATTCCTTGGGCAAAACTGACAAAATCTATGGAAGGGGCTCCGGTCTCGTGACTCGAAGGTGGGGGCGGAACTTCGTGTGCCACCTCACCAAGAAACTCTAACTCTTGCTCGTTTGGTCGGCCTTGACCACCCAACCAGGAGGAAATAGGGACGTCGTCAGGGACGTCATCAACATCAATGGGGAAAGCACCGGAGACACCTTTTAAAAAGGAAATAGTGTCATTATAAGGCCACTACCGAAAGACAAAAACATAAAGCATGTTGATACCTGATACATGCCCGGAGGGTGCATGCTCAGGATTGACACGATCAGAGGAAACGCTTGATGGTACTGAGGGGACGGAGTCGCGAGACACCTTCTTCTTCAACCGGGCTCCTTGCAATGATGAGCCTGCACAGGAGGACCTCGTTCTCTTGACACCTGTCATATAAAAAAGAATAGTCCACTAGCTGGATACTAATACAGGAAAAGTGGAATTGATCTATCATGCCCGAGGATGACGTGTCACCCGACGACTGTTTCCTCGAAGGCACCTCGCCTAAACTAGGAAACATTGGAATAGGGACCGATTCCTTCTCATGAACCAACCTTTCCAAGTGAGAAATGACCAGCAACTTTCCCCAAATCTCGTACCAAACGAGGGAGAAATGTGGAGATCCGCCACCTGAAGGCTCGGATTCTACCCGGTGGGAATGAAGGTACGGCGGCTGAGATTGCTCGGCCACCCCAGATCCCACAGGAATATGACACGCTGGTCCAACGGCTGATTCTTGGACTTGAAAAAAATGGGACGACCAGACATTGACTAAATCCTAGCTGACGGGCACAGAGTTGAGGATTGTATACCTCGAAGATCAGATCATCAGAGTCCACAGCCACTAAATCTCTGGCAAAGAACGCTGGGCGAAAGCTTTCGACCATCCTCCGACGCAGCTCCTCCCATTCTCCAAGGAAGGGGCACCAGGAGAACACCGTGCCCGCCCTATCGTCCGCATGTCCGTCCGCCAGGGCTTGAATGCATCCGACAATGTTAGTGGGAGCCCAATACTTAGACGAACTCACCTCGATGACCTGAATACGAGCAAGCATTGGGTTGGGATAACGGGCGAACCTCGGAAAATACAGGACAATCCTCAGGTACACAATCTACAGAGGGCCATCCGTCAAACACCAATGAAAGTTGGCCGGGTCGACTGTCGCCTGGTAAAGCCCACGGTAAATCAGGCTCAGCAAAAATGGGGCAAAGGCCACTAGTTCTAGCTTGTCTGCATTGGCCGCCTCAACGAGGCTGGCAGCCACTCCGACCATAAAGCGACCAGGAAGTTTCCCTCGGTTGTAAAAAATATACTTGGACAACCACTCTAGGTAAAACTCAAACTCATCCTGGAGTCCCCACTTGTCATCAGAGAGGTGCCGCTTGGAGACTTTGCTGACACGCTCTGAAAGGTTGAACCTTAAGTCGGCTCGCTTGAGGTCAAAGCGAGGGGGGCTCCAGAAAGACCGTAACCAGTCAAGAAGTAAATATCCTCCAAGTTAATCGACATCGGTCCCTTCGGGAGGTAAATGCAATTGACGATGGGGTTCCAAAACGAAAGGAACCCAACAAACACAGATAGGTTGGGCTCGATGGGGGAGTGACATACGTCGATCAATACCTTGAACCCCATTGCTTCCCATGCAGCATCTTTCTTCTCCATCCATTTGGAGGCCCAATCTTGGCAGGCCTTACTCCTGGGAGAAGGGAAGCAACGGAGGTTTGCCTGCACAGACGGTCCCCATCCGAACGGCTTAAAATCGCCAGGGGAGAACAATGCGGGCAACTTGCTGGTGTAAAGGAAAAACCTTTCCGCATTGGAAAGAACATAGCGCTTGCCATCAGGAATGTACGGACCTAGCGTCTGTTGGCCCGGAATTGGGATACCAAACTCTGGCTCCGCCTCGTTACAAGGGAAGACATGAAATTACTGAGACTTAGTAAAGGCTCGTTGAAAGTTGGCCACATCACCCTCCTCGCGGGATGGAGAGGGTGAGGACGACGGAGATGAAACATCATAATCCATGGAGTCAAAGAAAACGAGGGTTTCAGAGAATACGAAAAGCATGAAAAGGGTTTCCAAATGTGTGAGCGGGAAACCCTTGCCCCTCAAAGACTTTACATTCCTAGAAACCGATAGAGGTTGGGGCCCACAGAGAACGTCGCTTGGCGATCTAGGCCTAATATAAAACGTCGCCTCGCTTTGAAACTGATGACAATCCAAAAGTCATAAGTCGGTAAGCGAACAGATTGAAGAAACACATTTATTCTCATTCAAATCTATTCATTACATGGGATTGATTGATGATGAATGTACAACGAATGAAAGGTAAACGACTTAGTAGACGACGTTTCCGCTCATTAGGAGATACTCTATTGATGATCTTAAAAACATTTTTAAATGTTCAAGGGTTTATCCACAGGAACCAAACATACACCAGGTTCTTCCCTATGGGTGGAGAAAATCCTACAAGCTTTCCAAGAGAGTCGAGGGTTAATCCACAGAAGACGGCCACGCGTCACACCCGGTCCTTCCCTCGGACAAGGAAGATCCTTGGCTGCAAATGGAAACTCCATTACACTGTGGAGATGCTCATACAACAGCACGAGGAGATCCTGGTCTTCAAGGGGTACCAAGTAGCGGCTCCCGAGAACACGCGATACCGTAGAGTTGAAGACCCGGTGCTGAGTCAGATCTCCCGGAAGACTATAAGGATGGAGTCGCACCTCGTTCCCATGTTGTTCTGCATTCCTCATGGATGCGGAGGCTTAGAGGAACGGAAAAGGCGGATTTAAATGAATGCCACCTAGGATGCCGCGCCGACGACTTGTACAGGGCCTCTCCCCTTCCAGGAGAGCAAGGTGGAAAACTTTGGAAATCACGCTCATAAGGTGATGGACATAGGCTCTCGAGCAAGCTAAGGTGGTGGACAGGTTTCGAAAGAAAGGGAGAAACTTCATGGCTTGGCTACTTTCAGAAGCGATGTTTTGCGATTTGGAAAGTGAACCGAGCATCGCCATTTATAGCACCACAGATCTCGGTCTCATCTGTGGATCAACAGTCCAGAACGTAGGCCCAACGGATGGAAATCCAATAAGGAGGTGATAACGGAAACACACTAGGTGAAGGGTTGCTGGGCGAAGCAGTCACCAAGCGACAAGGTTACCAGGCGACGGGCGACAGGGTCAGTGAAGCTACAAGAGACAGTCAGCTGGGCGAGCGAGGAAACTCTACGGCGAAGGCCAATGGGCAATGTGGTCGATCAGCATAGCTGTTAAGGAAGGCACCAGACAATCCCACGATTCAGAAGGAGATTGTTGCCAAAGATTGCTCATATGGAAAGGAAATATTCCATGGAGACCGGCAGCGAAGGAAGCGTAATATATGTGCAATATTATATTACCATATATACATAGGTCTACCTTAATATAAATACTTGTTCTTAGGCATTGTGTAACACACCTCTCTACAGACAGACATATTGTCATTATTATCTTCAAGCATTCCAGCGTTCAAGCTCTCTTTGTGCTCTTGCGTTCCTGCTTCGAAGGCATCGTCGATGGCATCCGTAAGTGCTTCCGCTTAAGGGTGTTCGTTTGTTGTCTTCTCCCTCTCTTCTTTTATTCCATACGGCAACCACACACACGTATAACGAACCTCCAAACACCAGTTGCTCGTAGTGCTAGAGATTTCCGACGTGTTCGGATCCGGTTTGTCTGCGGTCACATCCGGAGCGAACAACCACGAATACAATTATTGGCTGCATGTAAATACAGTGCCCAAAATATGCCGATTGTCACGAAGTAGATTGGACTCTGTTGACATGCGATTGACGTGCTGGTAATCTTGGGCCAATCTTGGGCCTAATTCTGACAAAGCCCGTAAAAGCCCATGAGGCCTACAGCCAAGTTAAACATATCAAGCCTGCGCCCGCAGTTTACGTAGACTATGCGGCAAAGGAAGTCTACAGAGGCGGGGTAATAATCTTGTAATTAAGGGAAGTCTACAAGTCTGCGCCTCCAAGAGGCACAAAGTCTACAGGCTTGCGCCTGCAAAGGATATGAAGTCTACAGGCCTGCGCCTGCAAAAGACACGTGTCAAAAGAAAACGGTTCCACAGCCCCGAGATAAATGGGACTTGTTACCCACGCTTATATCAACACACGTCTTAAAAGACAACCAATTAAACCCGAAGTTAGAGGAGTTTACGACCCACGATAAAACGAATGGAAGTCAGTTAGCTCCGAGATTCTTGGGGAGAATCGAGACTGAAAAATCTTCGGAAGGTCGTAACAGACCGGGTATAAAAGGGAGAGGATCTCATTCAGAGAAAATCACATACAAATCAGCCAACAGAAGCTTATCTTGCTCGTCACCCCTTAGTTGTTAGTTGTTAGGATTCCCCGACCTGGGCGAAACTCTTAAAGTTTCATTGGTCTTCCTTCCACCGTCAGAGTGAGCAACCGTAGCTCCGGCAATAAATCCCCACTTTCACTTCCACCACCAGGGTGAGCAACCGTAGCTCTGGTAACAGCCCTCCGCCTTCACTTCCACCACCAGTGTGAGCAACCGTAGCTCTGGTAACAACCCTCCGCCTTCCACTCCAACGCCAGGACGAGCCACCATAGTCCCGGTACACACCTCCGCCTTCGACTCCAACACCAAGACGAGCCACCGTAGTCCCGGTACACACCTCCGCCTTCGACTCCAACGCCAGGACGAGCCACCGTAGTCCCGGTACACACCTCCGCCTTCGACTCCAACGCCAGGACGAGCTACCGTAGTCCCGGTACATATCTCCGCCAGGGTCAGCCACCGCTGCATTGGTGGCCACGTTCGCATCAGCACCCGATCGCATCAGTCTATCAAGTCCAGCAGCGAAGTCCTGCTACCCCAGGAGCACAAGTCTACAGCGCTCTCCCATCAAGTCTACGACAACACCCCAAGTCTACGGAGCACTGTAGCTAGTCTACAATCTTACCACCGTCCTTATTTTTACTTTTATGGCTGTAAGCTTTCTTTACTTCGTGTAAAAACTGTTTGTATTCAATTAATCTCTTCAATTACTTACTGGCAACCACATCTACAAATTCCTGTGAGTCTTATTGCCAAATATTTCCGACGTGATCCGTTTCCTACGCGAACAGACTTCGAATGTCCCAAGACAATTCGATTCTGGGAACGAGTACGTACGTGTCTTGTTTTTCACACGTGTAATTACGTACATTTACTTTGTACTCCCACATTTTTACGATTTTCAACGCCGACTGCTGAATGTTCGTGATGAAGTTTATGTCACTCCCGTTTCCTCCGTTGGGCGCTGAAAACGTGGTATGATTTCATGCATCCCCTTAGGAATATGTTCATGTTTCATATTGTGCTAACACTTTCATACTGCATCCGGCAATGCGCAGCATGTCGGAGTGATTGACCGGCTACAGCAGGTCAGCCTGACATGATGGTCGGGTAACACTATGCGGAAAAAAGTCCTCGCAAATATCAGGGATGGACACGAGACGATGTGTAACAACCAAGGGCAAAGGGAAAGACCAATTTGAAGCGGATATTGCAAAGGATGTTGATCGTTTTTGATACTAAGTAATCCTTACGCTGCTTACAACAACCATGTTCGACATAGTTTCATATATGTGGTAAAATCTTATGGGGAACCATGATTGTCAATTGTTCCAAGCCGCATCATTACAATTAAGTGTTTTCTCACATCAAGATTAAAATACAGTTTACATGAATGCACCTATTTTCGAAAACAATGAATGTTACATGTTAGAAGCCCTAGCATTATAATTCATCATCTTTTTTCATTACACACTGACCACGGACGGAACTGTCTGAAATATCCTCGCGACCTTGTCGAATTCCTATATACTTGATTCAGAGACATAGCCAACCAGAACATGTCGATATAGTGAAAGTTTATTAAGAAGTTTATCAATCTTGACAATTGGGTCCTTTGACTTGATTGTAGGCTTTCCCATCTTCCTGGATAAACACTTCGGACCACCGTTACCGGTGTCGCATTCATCGGGATTGAAGTCGTCATTACATGATTGCTCCAAACGTTCTTTCACTTCATTTATAGTCTTGTGTACCCCTCGAAATGCATCATTCGATTTCCCTCCAAGGTAGCATAAGCACCGGCAGGCCGTCATCAAAACACCTTATCGTACGTCGTCAAGGCTTAATCCGTTTTGACCGCTTGCAGCTGTAACATTAACATATGACTTTGCATTCTTCGTCCACCTACGAAGAACAAGATTGGTTGGTTTTGAATGCAATCTTTCAATCTTCGCAACATGGAATATGTGGCAACAAGGTAGTCTGAATGTTTCAAAGTGCAAACAAGAACACCTCATCTCCGAAGTGTTTGATGCATAATATACAGTAAAATGTTCCTTCTTAGACTCAATATCGGCCAATTAGTAGAGAGGACAAGCCTCACTACCTTGATCCCCAACTACATAACTTAAAGCTTCTCGTTTGATTTCAGCTTGAACTTTGTGAAAAGAACTCAACGAGTAGACCCTACTAGCATCCTTCTCCAATTTCACCAGCATTGTTACCATCCCTTATGAGAGGAATTGTAATCAACCATGCATTCATTGTGACGTAAGTCGGCAACCGCATGGTCAAAATGGTGGAGGAACTCGTGCAACTTGTGTTTGCTCTTAACATACCCTTTCATATAAGCGTGCATCCATTAACATCTCTACGTGCTTTTTAATTTCGCCCAAAAGTGACCCGGGAGATACGTTTGCCACAACATATGTGGGCAATCATATATTTGATCTAGCCAGGATAAATTGATCGGCGTTTTAAAATCTAACAAATCCTGCCACATTTTCTCGACTACATGAAGGGATCTTCTGTTATACATGAAAGCCGATATCATTTTCCTCAATTTCGAATCATGGACGTGACATGCAATGTTTCGACTAAAATGCCAGAGGCATAATCGATGTCGGGAACCTGTCCATACTTTTGAACAACAGCTATCATTGCCTTGTCGACATTGGTTATCACGCTGATCAAATGCTTGTCTCCCATTACAGCTGTATGTGTCCGCAATAACCAAATGTAGTCCTCCGTTTTCTTTGCAGCAAGCACCACCGTCTGACAGTGATGATTCACATCGACGATAACCACCATCATTATCCCTAGTGCATTGGTCTTCAATGTGGAATCAAATGCAACCATGTCCTCAAACGCATTGCAGTCTGTCCTCGACATACTATCTGTCCAATAAATTCCATGTATAGTGTCGGCTTCGACGTGTGTCACAAAAGCCATTCCGGGGTCTTTGACATGAGGTAGGCTAAACCTGAATCAATGGTTGATTATATTTCTTACACTTGATCGTACTGAAGGTTTCAATTATTCATATCTTTCATAACGAATTTGACGTGATCAAGTCCTCCGGAAATGAGAACAAGCAAACACATGATATCACATTGCTTAAACATAACATTTGGCATTCAACTTACCGCAACCATATCCTCATCCTAGATGTGACGCCGTTCGTGCATCCAGTACTTTAATATACTTGTAACGAGGTCATGATTGTGATCCAGTTTGACGGGCAACACGATCCACTGCCCTGTGCCTTCCACTGTTGTTTTTAACTCGGCCGGTAGCCCACCCTGGCCGACGCCCGGTGACGAACGTTGATAGACACTTCGCTCTGTTTCCTTGCTTGCCATTCGCGTGAACAGACCCGCTTCTGCATGATGACGTCACCATTTTTCCGATGTTTACAATCTTGTTTTCTGACTGAAAATCCATGAACCGCCCCATAAATCTTGTAAAAACCTCTGACGTCTTCCACAGAATCAAATGGCAACTCCAGAAGGTGTTCTTCCATCATGTTTGACATTATTTGGAGAAATACCGTCTAACTTTCATCGTCCATACCTACACAATCGAATAGCTACAATCTGGATATTCAGAAGCACGCTGCCAATTCTAATTCAAAATGGCATCTGTAAAGGTCGTGCCCATTTAAGAAGTGAAATCAATAAAGCTCACCCAAATTAATATCGGAATACCTACCAACATCACACTTACTATAAGATGATGGTATTTCCCCTCCCATGTCCATTCATGGGCATCAACTATAATAACTCATATTTTTTTTAGTTTATGAATGTAAATGAGGTTGCACCGATTATTTGCTTCAATGCAAATACCATCGCCGCAAACTCCAAGTCGTGTGTCGGGTAATTTTCTTCATGCTTAATTTTCTAGAAGCATATGCCACGACTTTCCCGTGTTGCATCAAGACACATCCAAGGCCCTGTGAAGACGCATCACAATACACTACAAATCCACCAAGTCCATTGGGAATGGTTAAGATTGGAGCGCTTGTCAATTTGTTCTTTAATTCCTCAAAGCACTCTTCATACTTGTCTGTCCATTCAAACCGGGTATCCTTCCTCAGCAATTTCGTCATTGGAGTAACAATCTTGGAGAATCCTTCAACGAATCTCCTATAATAACCAGCCAATCCGAGGAAACTTCGCACTTCCGAGACATTTGTCGGTTGCGACCAATTCTTAACAGCTTCTATCTTGGACGGATCCACCTCTATACTTGAGGCCGATATGACATGTCCAAGGAATGCAACTTTCTCAAGCCAAAATTCGCATTTACTTAACTTGGCATATAATTTGTTCTCCCACAATGTCCTTAAGACGATAGTTAAGTGTTCCTTGTGCTCGTCTCGACTCTTTGAGTACACAAGAATATCGTCAACCACGAAGTGATCGAGGTACAGTCGAAATACTTGGTTCATCAATGTTATAAATATGGCTGGTGCATTCGTTAATCCAAAGGGCATCACTCGAAATTCATAATGACCGTATCTTGTTCGAAAAGCGTTCTTCGGAATGTCCTCTTCCCTTACTCCAATTTGATAATATCCCGACCGAAGAACTATTTTTGAATACACAACCAATCCTTGTAATTGATTGAACAAATCATCGATTCGGGGAAGTGGATAACGGTTCTTAATCGTGCTTTGATTCAACAAACGACAGTCGATACATAACCTCATTGAACCGTCCTTTTTCTTTACAAACAATACAGGAGCACCCCATGGGCTTACACGAGGACGCACAAAACCCTTATCTACAAGCTCTTGTAACTGCACTTTCATCTCCTTAAGTTCAGCCAAGCTCATTTGGTGCGGAGTACGAGAGATAGGAGTTGTTCCGGGAACAAGTTCGATCACAAACTCCACATCTCCTTTCGGTGGCAGCCCCGGTAACTCCTTCGGAAAGACATTTGCAAAGTCTCAGACCACATCAATTCGCTCCAATACCGGTGACTCGGCTCTTTTGTTCAGCACTGTCGCAAGATATACTTCACGTCCCATTCTCAAACGATGGTGCACCCGCATCTCTGAAACCATCAAAAGTCGGCCGCATCCCCCATGCCCTATGTACTCGCGTGGTTCTTCGCTCGCCACATCAATCAAATGGTGCTTCTTCTCGCAGTCCACTTGAGCATGGCTAAAAGCCAACCAATCCATGCCCAAGATCACCTCAAAATTATTTATCTGAAACATGAGAAGATCGATCACGAACTTCAAACCCGCTACCAACAATTCAAAATTACGACATACATAATCAACAATAAACTCATCACCTGTAGCTAACACAATCCTCATATGCCTCTCAGCTCTTTCAATCGGACAGCCATACTTTTCCACACATACACGCGATATAAACGAGAGCGACATACCCTCACCTTTTCGAGTAAACAATTTCGAGGACGAAATGTCCTAAGGGGGGAGAATGTAATAACCCAGATTTTTTCTTAGTTTATGAATGTAAATGGAGTTGTACCTACGGTATGAATGTGTAATGAAAAGGGAAAATTCGTGAGATGGTAAGATTGAGTCCGGAAAAATGAATGGACGGTTTGAATACGTAAGAATGGAACGATGCGAACGATACTCAAGAATGATGTCTAATGCCCAAGGACACTTCCATGAGCAACATGGACAACCTCCTAAGTGAGGGAGTAATGTTTAAAAGCATACGTGCGAACGACGGATTGACATATTCGTTGTTGTGACGATAAGCTTGAAGTTGTTAGGGTTAAAATGTACTTAACGTTATGGTTGAGAACCGAATCGATTATGGCAAGAAATTCAATGATTGTTCATCCCCAAATGTGGATGAAAAGTGAATAATGTGAATCGGAGAAAGGGTGGTCGATGTGCGCGAAAAGGCTGCCCAAATACTCCTCAACGTCGCTTGCGGACAGCCCACTTTCGTGTGGATTAATGGCTGAAATTTGGCTGCAAATCCTACAAGTATAGAAGCACGATTAAGCTGGTCATATAAGACAAAATAGTGATTAAGGATTTGGATTAATTAAGGTTAATAAAGCCGGATTATTAGCTGTAATTAAACATGATTAATTAGTGTTAATCGAGCCCAAAGCTTCTTCCACAAGCCATGGATGGTGAGGCCCACTTGTCATCATTTAGGGACACTAATAAGAAGCCTAGAAGCACTGGAAGAATGAGGAAAAAGGGGCTGTGGATGTCCTTAGCAAAAGAAGAAGAAGAAGAAGAAGAAGAAAAGAGAAAAGAAGAAGAAGAAGAGAAAAGAAGAAGGGGCTGGTTCGGTGGGCTGATTCGGCAAACAATTCAAGGAGTGAAACGGAAGGGCTAGCGTCAAAGAATAGCGTGAGGAGGCCCTTCGTGGAGAGGTTGCTCGGAGAAGGAAGGAGCGGTTTTGCTTCGGAGAAGAACAAAGGTAAGACACTCAATTCCCCTTCGTTTTTCTTCTTGCAAAGCGGCCATAAAACTCGTTAGCCTTGAGTTTTGCTTGCTGTGAATGTGTTGTTGGGTGAGGGAAAGGGGCTGGCCAGACCCTTGAGATGGTAGGAGATGGCACCCTGGACACGGATGAGCGAATTCACACCGCGTGTGGGCTGGCCGGCAATTCGCGGTTGAGTGTTTGTGTCGGATGGCAATTGTGTGGGGTCTGGCCATACGGGAACTCATTCGCGTGCATGAGGTTGAGGTTGTATTGAGTTATGATGAATGTATGCTTGTGATGAATATGGGCTGTTCGGGAGTGAAATTCCTAGTTTGTGTGTGTGTATTGGGCTGAAAAATGGAGTGTTTTGCGTGTGTTCGTGCGGGTACGTGGCTGCCCATTTGGAGTGTATACCTTGGCATATAATTGAGGCATGGGAATAGGGCAATTGGGGATGGATGGGCTGGTCCATCGGTATTGAGAAAAGGAAAGGTTGAAACTCCGAATGAGATGGTTGCGGACAACCACGAACACTCGTGAATGCGAAAATATGAATATTGAGCAATGTTATTAAATGAACATGGTCATTCATAGCTGGTCCGAAGTTGATACTCCTCAGTGAGAGGAGGGTTTATTAAGTGCGGAAGGCACGGATAAATGAAAGTGATCGAATAACCCATGTATCGTGAGCGGAATGGAAGTTTACAATGATACATTGATACGCTCATAGGGCTACCTTATGAGACGGATATGAGGAGAGTTTAGAGAGAAGGAATCCACCCATGGAATGGTGTATTGGACAGCCAAGTTGGCTGGAAAAGATGTGCGAAAAGCTAAGGCACGGAGGGAAGTTTCGTGGTTTTGCTCACCCGGATGAATTAATCCGTGGTAGCAGGATGTTGTTTGGCTGAAAGTACATGAACATGAAGCTTTTATGGGCGTGCATAGGCTGAAAATGTCACGTTCTCGGATACAGTTGGAAAAAATTTAATTGCGATCCTTGAGGAATTGGAAGCGCAACGGTGTTTGTCGAAATTTTAAGACGAGGTCTTGATTTTGATATACGTCAAAGGAGATTATGGGCGATTGGTTACGCGTGTTTAAGCTGCCGTATTTAGTCATTTAACTAATGTTATTGCATGTTTTTTGACAGGTTATAAAAGTGATCTATGTATGTTTATCTTCATGTTCGATAGAATGCTTTCGTTGTGTAAATTTTTATAAGTCAATTGTAACCGAATTGTGTAATACTCTATGTTAATGAAATGGTCGATCTTTCATCTACCCTCTTCGATAAATGCAATAAATTTCACATCCTTCAATTCAGCCACACCCGCAAAATTTCACTCAATGGCATTTGCCCTCATGTCAATCACCTAGTGCCGTGCTGGGATTACAATGACTACAGATTTTCCCTTATTACAGGTCAGCTTTCTTTAAGATTTTCAATCATAGCTACAACACTTGTCATCAATCCCTTTAATCCCATCGCCTATCAATTTGAGCAACCATTGCCAAGAAAATAGTTTGCACGTTTTCGAGGAAATGGATGCGGCTGCAAGTGCCATTATTCTGGTAAGCAAACTCTACAGACGCATTAAGTATGCAATTCCACATAACGAAAATGTTGATTTTCTGCAAGAGTATCCACGTAACCTCTTCACGGACCTGTAAGAAGACCACTGCAGGCCATTTCATTTATGGGGGGCATGAATTTTTCACTTTTTTGAAGGGACAAGAAGCGACTGGTTAATGTCTCAGTTTCATTTCTCTGCCATGGACTACCACGATTATTGGCTTTCCTTTGTTGGGTTTGTTTGCGACGTATATTATGAAGCGAATGTCATCATTGTCCTATGTGTTTTATTATTGCACTTTCTTTCATTTTTCACCAAGAAAAATTTCTAACATCCAACTCACCTGCCCCGACAAATCCATGTACGAAAGCCATGTCAACGCAAACTTGAAATGTACAAAGGAAGTGTAACGACCCGGAATTTCGTCAATGGAAATATGTTATTTGGACCAGTATGTTGACCGGTATTAGGACGTTTGACCGAGTCAAAATCCGACGTGGCACGAGAGTTTAATACTTTCGTTGTCAGTGAACGTTAATATAGAATATTAACGAGATTACTAATTCGATTTCGTGTGATTACGTCACGCGGGAAAGGGGACGCCTGGACCTAAACGAAATCGAATTAGGGTGTCGAGAATATTCGTTTAACGTCGCGGATTTTGATCGGGAAGACTACGCAAATTATGATTAACACGTGACCTATAATTAGTGTGTTTACGGAGTAAAAATGTATCACGAACAAGAGAGCAATAAATCCGTGAAGGTATGGGCTTGTAAAATAAATATTAGTTAAGCATGGGCAGCCCATAACGTCTTGGAGCCCATGATCCTCGTCGGGTAGCCCGGTATGGCTACAGTACAAGGATAATGATTCTTATCCCCCAAGCTACCACACGTTTCCGGGGGGAGTCAGACTTGAAAAAGAAAATAGAAAAAATCGGACGAGACACCGAGGGAGGTGCGACGTCGCGGGGGATCGCGGGGTAGGAGACCATTGTTTCGGAGGCGAGGAACGTGAGCGGGGAGGAGTTCCTCTGAACGATTGAGCATTGGAACGATGTACGCCCCCTTCCCCTGTCTCTTTTCTCTGCTATGTGGCTTGTGAATGCGTGGGTATGCAGATTGGTTCGCGATTAGTGTGCGCTAGTCGCAGGGGAAGGTTAGGGCGGAACATTGGGTCGTAGGGGAGGGACGTGGAGCCTCCCTTCTGTTTTTCGGCTGCCCGTTTATACGGGGATGAAAAGGCCCCAGTTAGTGTATCCGACATTGGCTGACCGTTGAGGATCATACAGATCCTTGGCGAGTGTTCTTGGAATGAACTCCACTTGGGAAGAATCTGAGCGAAGCTCAGAGTTGGAGACGCGAGATCGGGAAGTGCAGTCCAGTGACGTACTGACCGCTTGTGAATGAGAAATGTCGTTCGAATTAGGCTGTTGTTAAACCATACATCAAGCTGGATAGAGATTGGATGTGTTCGCGCACGGAACGGATCACGTCGGAAATATTTGGCAATGGACTCACAGTAGTTGTATTGTGGTCGCCAGTAAGAAGATGCACTAACTTTATACAGAAATAATGCAAGTCTTACAATCTTTAGAGAATTAAAAGAAAAGGGCTTACAGCCATAAAAAGGAAAAAAGGGAAACGGTGGTGACGATGTGGGATCTTGTAGCGGCGGAGAACACGTGACGAAGGCCTTGGAAGCTCGCTCCGTCTGTGGTAGTTGCTGGCGGAAGGTCGTGACGAAGGCCTTGGAAGCTCGCTTCGTCGGAGGTGGTTGCTGGCGGAGAGTTGACGGCAAAGGCCCTACGAGCTCACTCTGCCGGTGGAAAGGGAGTTGACCTATGAACCGGGTCGAGGTGTCTAATTCCTAAGGTTGACGAACAAACTTCAGAGTTTTGGCTGCGTATGGTCGTGTCCTGTCTTGAAAAATCCCTCTGCTATTTATAGAGGACTTGTACGCGATTAACGCGTAACAGATAGATCTTTTTACAGATCGTGTTATAGATCGTGATCCCTAATGTCGTGGGAGTGTCTCAACAACCCCCTTGATATATGGGATCACGTTCCTGGATATTTAAGATCAGTTACGATCTTTAACAAACGTGATTGAAAATGAATAAATTTATTTCAACCTCGTCGACTTGACTGATCTGTACGGACTACGATCGACTTGGTCGACTTATCCAGGATTCCGTCGACTTGACCCTACTAGTAGACCTAGCTACTGTTGAGTCATCTTGATTGGCTTTGATCACCATATTCCTTCGTCGTGAGTCGACCTAGTCGACTTCGTCATAAATCGACCTAGTCGACTTCGTCGTGAGTCGGCCTAGACGACTACATCTTGGGCCGACTCGGAGTGTGACTTGAGGGATTACTGGGTTTCTGTTCTAAACCCAGGCCCAAAATTAATTGCCATGTCAACATAAGCCCCCCTTTTATGCTGGGTTGGCTATGCCGACTCAGCAGAAATCATACCCTATATATAAAGGAGAGTCATCGTCCTTTTCCCGCACTTTTCTTCCTTGCTCAACACTTCTCCATCTTCTCCAAGAAACCAGAAACCCTCGCTTCCCAGAAAACTCTTCGTCTCCCTCCTCAAAACTCTTCCGATCCTTAAAAAGATGTCGACTTTTAAGGCTTTCGAGTTCCACAATCTGCGTGCGGGGCCAACCGGACCCGTTCCGGTAGCACAGGATCAGGGATCGGGCGTCACCCTCGGACCTATCCTGCCGGAGCATCTTTTCCCGGGGACGGTGCCGCTCAACTATCTCGTCACTGAGAAGCCCATCCCGGTTTGCCATCCCGACTTCGTCGATCCCCTCAACTGGGAAGGTCAGGGATCCTTCCTGTGTTTTCCTTCTGCATCTAAATCTGAGATGGTGGAATGGCTCGAGATGTGGGAGGAGCACTTCACAGAGAGGTTTAGGAATCAGAAGATCTTGAGGTTCTTTAGAATGTCCGTGGCAGACAAGAACTGTGATCCTAGGGTTTGTTCGGCCATGCTGCCTTTTTGGAACTCTGCTGTCAACTGCTTCTATTTCCCGGAGGGTCCCATGTCTGTTACATTGGCAGATGTGAAGATTTTGACCAGGTGCAAAGTCAATGGCTGCCCTGTTCGGCAATATTCTCAGGCAGGCGATATTAATCCTAAGGGCGCCCTTCAGTACATGGAAGTGGTGAATAGGCATCTGAAGATGGCCTCAGCAGGCAAGGAGGCAGATGAGAGATTGTCGACTGAAGGTTTTGGCGCCCAGGAGGAGGTCGAGTTTCTCAGCACCTGGTTAAGCAAGTTTGTTTATTGCTTCCCTGGGAAGAAGGTCAGCCACACTTCTTATGCAGTGGCCAACTTTCTGAGGGAGACCAATGAAGAAATCTCTTGGGGCCCCTTCATTTTGGGTCTTCTTTACCATGATCTGGACAGAGCGACCACTCAAATCAAGCCATTTCCAAAACATCCAGCAGGAGGGTTGCTCTGGTTAGTTCACCTCTGGTCGGCTATGTGGATGCCAGGATTGACTGGGTTCAAGGGCCCTTCTTCGCCCCTCGAATCTGCCTATTATGGGGAGACCATCTTGGATCAGTGCTGCCAGCGGAAGGATCAATGGCTTATGACATCGATCACTGGCCACATGAAGCACATCGTCGACTTCGGCAGGGTAGATCGACGCAACTAGGCACCCTTTCCAGGCGGCAAGACATTTGCTCAGGAAATTAATCTTCAAGCTGCTCGTGGCTTCTGGAATGGGGTATTGACCCGCAGGGACCTACCAGTTATCTTTGACGGCTACCTGACCTTCGAAGTCTATAACCCTCAGCTGTGTGCAAGGCAGTTTGGGTTCATCCAGGGTGTAGCAGTTCCACTTGCCGACCCTACCGGTGGCTTGTGCGGGGACAGGATGAAGAGAATTGTGTGCAAGCCGATCGCCCCGAAGACCCTCAACTTGCTCAATAGCAAGGCGCAGCTCTCCCAGATGGAATTCCCATCTGATACTTCTGCCTGTTTTGCCACACAATTCTTCACTGTGCTGTGGTCGACTACCTATGAAGAGCTGCGGGCTTTGATGCATTTCTTGGAGGTCTCCAAGGAGCCTGATTTTTACATAGGCGACGCGAATATCAAAGCAAAAGGTAAAGACTTAGCTTTACTTTAAGAGTATTGGGTTCTTAGTATTAATCGTGAGCTTTTTCCTTTTTAGGATCAATGATGCCTCAAGGCTCTGGAAAATCCAAGCCTAAAGCTCCCCTTGCCCCTGCTCCTTCTAGACTCAAGTCGACTAGCAAGGGGAAAGCTAAGGTGGCGAGCTCCAGGGAAACAGCCGCAGGTGATCCCTCTAAGGCTCGACCTAAAAGCGCTCCAAAGCGCAAGGCGGCCGAGGAAGGAGATCTTGAGGAGATGCCTCTATCCCAGAGGAGGAGACTGGTGAAGGTACCAGCTTCAGTGGCGGCTCCTCTTCCCAAGTCGCCGACTACCGTAGCGGCGACTTCTTCTTCGAGGTCGCCAGCAGCGGTGGCCCCACTCAGATCACCAGTAGTGAGTTCATCATCTGCTGCGGTGCCTGCGACCTTAGCGACGGTCGATATTGCTCGAGGAGCGACTACAGAGGTATGACTCTACTGATTCTAATTCATCTTGAGCTTCTGTATCTAACCCGCACTATATTGCCTAGGGCGAAGCGTCAACCGGAGGTGGTGACCAGCCTACTCCGGTTGTGTTCGAGACGGGTGCAACGGCTTCGATCGCCGAGGTGAGCTCGACTCCCTGCTAAGATATATTACTCTAGTTCATATATGAACTTTGGTTTTATTACACTCTACTCTAGGAAGAACAGGCTCCTGAAGTCTTGCTACAAGAAGGAACCGCTATGGTTTTAGTCGATCCTTCAACTCGGTCGACGCGAGAGGGGGCACCACCTCAGTCGATGCGAGAGGAGGAAGAACAAGGCGTTCCTTCTTCTTCAGTCCCCATTCCTCCACCACCAATGGTATGTGTTCTTCTTTCACACAAAGCATGGCGTTGTTATCGCGATTCTAACCGCGACACTTCACAGGCTCGTCCGAAGAGAGTGAAGATGACTGCTGGTCGCAAGAAGGCTCCTACTCCCTCCACTTCTTCGGGCGAAAGTTCTAAGGATTTACTACCTTCAGAGGTAAGTATTCGATTGCATGAAGGTGTCGACTTTTCGGGATATTGTGTCTTAGCAACATTTCATTTCTTATTCTGCAGGGTCCTGCTGCAGCGACCTCGACTAGCGACCCATGGGTGAAGCTCCACCAGGATATTGAAGAATTTTGCCAACTTCTGCTCATTGACCCCTTAAGCGTCGACGAATTTAGGAGGATGCAGCAGCTGTTGAAGGAGATCGAGACATCCCCTCGGGTCACGGACGAAATACTGGGGGCCTGCAAGAGCTTCAGGTCGACGTACTGGACCCGCTGGAGGGATTACTACGCCGACCTGCTCACCTTCGACTTGACTGACTCGAAGATTCAGTCAATTAATGAAGCTCGAGGGCAGGCCTCTAAAGCTGCATAGGACGCCCGCCAACGTCTGGTCGATGTGCAAGAGAAGCTGACCGAGGCAGAGAGACAGATAGAGTTCTACATGAACCTCAAGAACGACCTGACTCGGCAGCTTGCGTCGATCAATACTCAAGAAATCGAGGAGCTGGAGGCCAATGCTGAGAAGGATAGAGAAAAGGTCGTCGACCTTTATGCCCAGCGAAACAAGGTGAACGCGAAGCGACGAGCTCGTAAATCCCTTGTCCTCGATTTCAGAGAAGTTGGCGGGTTATGGAGACTAGATTTGTAACCAAAGAACAATGCAATTTCATTGTTTTTGCTTTACTGAACAAATCAAGTACCTTGTGTCTCAAATGAATTTCTGCCCACTACGCTCAATTCATTCTTCCAAACAGCGTTACTGAAGCCTAGCGCGATATTCTTAGGAATTAAGCGCTTCCCAAATTAACGGAGTCCTTTGTCTTAGGATTTTATGATGAGCTTCCCAGATAGTCGCGCGATAGGGTTTGAGATATTTGCCATTAACCTTTAATGGATGTCTGACCCCTTCTCTGGTCATAAGTCGATACGTATTAGATGAGTATGTCTCGCACACTTCATATGGACCCTCCCAATTAGGAGACCACTTACCCAGGACTTGGTCCTTCGATTTAAGAGGTAGGATCATCTTCCATACTAAGTCGCCCATTTTGAAGCGCTTATGGACAACCTTTTTATTATAGTGCCTAGCAATTCTTTGCTTATGTATCTCGAGTCGGTCTATTACGTTGAGTCGCTTCTTTTCCAATTCTTCTAAAGCGAGGTACATTGCCTCGTCTTGCAAGTCAGGATGAGCTACCCTGAGCGACTTGTATCGAATCTCAATAGGTAGGACAGCATCTTGCCCATATACCAGCGAAAAAGGGGCTTCTCCTGTGCTGTCTCTCTTGGTGACTCTTAGAGCCCACAAGGTGTCCTGTAATAGTTTGTGCCATTCTCTTGGATTTGCACCAACCATTTTCTGAATGTTATTCTTTATGAGCTTATTAGTAGCTTCAGCTTGTCCATTCGACTGGGGGTAATAAGGTGTCGAATTAGTGATTGAAAAGCTAAACTCAGCAGCGAATTCACGCACCTTCTCATTATTGAAAACGGTGCCATTGTCTACTACAATACTCTGGGGAATCCCAAATCTATAAATGATGGAAGATCTGAGAAAATCGATCACCTCTTTGTGGTCAATTTTCTTGTATACTTGAGCCTCGACCCACTTGGTAAAGTAGTCAGTAGCAACTAGAATGTAGGCATCGCCTTTACTCGAGTGTGGGTGAATCTCCCCGATTATATCTAAAGCCCAAGACCTAAATGGCCAAGGCTTGATGACTGAGACTAAGTCGGACGCTGGGGCCCTTGTCACCGGACCATGTTTTTGACACTCTTGGCATCCCCTAGCCATTTCTATGCAGTTCTTTAGCATTGATGGCCAGTAAAAACCATGTCTTTGGATAGTCCATGACATTTTGGTGCCAGATTGGTGAGACCCGCATAAACCCTGGTGAGTCTCCAACATAATTGGGGTCGCTTCGTCTAAGTCGACGCACCTTAGTAGGACTCCTTCTTTGGTCTTTCTGTAAAGTACCCCATCTATAAGGGTGTACGACAAAGCCTGAGTCTTGATTCTTTGGCTCGCCTTTTGTATTGGGTCGGAGAGGAAGTCGGTGATTGGCCTCCTCCAATCCTTATCGCTTGTCATTATGTTCAGAGTGAAAGCGTCGCCTTGGGGAGCTAGGTGGGAAGCTATTTCTGGGATACAATCGCTTCCTCTTTTGGCCTTGTATCCTGAAGCCTTTTGGGCTAAGTCGTTAGCGATGGTGTTTTCCTCCCGGCCTACAAAGAGGAAAGTAATTGCTTCGAACCGCTCGACTAGCCTTCGAGCGACTTGATGATAGGGTGCGAGTTTCTCTTGACATAGAGAGTCTCCATTCATCTGGTTAATAACCAGTTGAGAGTCTCCCATTACTCTGGCTTTCCTGGCTCCCAAGGCTAATAATTCCTTCAAGAGCGTGATCAACGCTTCATATTCAGTCGCATTGTTTGTATGAGTCGCCGACAGACGATATGCTAGGCGAGCGTCCTTTCCTAGTGGCGAAAGTATGTGGAGGCCTATGCCTACGCCGGATTTCGCCGAAGATCCATCAAACCAAGCTTGCCAGACATCCTCAAGGGATTCCTCTTGATCGATTGATGTAGATGGATCGTGGTTCACTAAGAAGTCGGCTAAGGCCTGCCCTTTCACCGACTGTTGAGGTTTGAAACGCAGATCGTATGCGGATAGAACCAAGCTCCATTTACTAATTCTTCCGGTCAATAGGGGACTTTCGAAAAAGTATTTTATGACTGGAGACTTGGCAATAACATGAACCTCTTGGGATCCGATATAATGTCTCAGCTTCTTAACAGCATAAAAGACTGACAGGCATAACTTCACCTTAATTGTATAGTGCTTTTCTGTAGCAGTCAGTTGTCTTGACAAATAGTAGACTGCTCTCTCAGTTTTGTCCTCCGCCTCTTGGGCTAACATGGCACCGATGACTGATTCAGTCGCTGCTACGTAAAGCAGATAGGGCTTTCCTATCCGAGGAGGGGCAAGCACAGGTGGCTTCATTAAGTACTCCTTTAAGCCTTCAAATGCTTTTTGGTGTTCGTCGCTCCAGACAAAATTTCCCTTCGCCTTTAGTAAAGTCGAGAAAACTTTTGTCCGTCCAGCGACGTTACCAATAAATCGCCTTAGATAATTGACCCTTCCTAAGAAAGCCTGTAACTGCTTCTTATTACTCGGAGGGTTCAACCTTTGAATGGCATTCACTTTGTTCTGGTCGACTTCTATGCCACGTTGATGGACTAGGAACCCTAGGAAATGTCCTGCTCTGACTCCGAAGGCACATTTGAGAGGGTTTAGTTTGAGCTGATGCTTTCTCATTCGAATGAAAGCATTTCTAAGGTCATTAACATGTGACTTCTCATCTCGCGACTTGACCACTATATCGTCTATGTATACTTCGACTGTTTTGTTAATCGAGGCATCAAATATAGCGTTCATGGCTCGTTGGTAGGTTGCCCCAGCGTTTTTGAGTCCGAATGGCATGACTACCCATTCGAAAATGCCTAAGGGACACCTGAACGCAGTTTTATGGATATCCTCCTCAGCTAGGAAGATTTGGTTATATCCTGAGAAACCATCCATGAAGGACATAATTTGGTGCCCTGCAGTCTTGTCGACTAAGTCGTCTGCGATAGGCATGGGGTACTCGTCCTTCGGAGTGGCACGATTTAAGTCTCTGAAGTCGATGCAAACTCTAATCTTACCATTCTTTTTAATGACAGGAACTATACTGGATATCCATTAGGTGTACCTCGACGTCCTTATATATCCAGCTTTAAAGAGCTTCTTGACTTCCTCGAATACTGCTTGAGTGACTTCATGAGTCATTCTCCTCGGCGCCTGTTGGACTGGTTTAAATCCCGTCTTGATTGGTAACTTGTGTTCCACAAGTCGGCGATCTAGGCCAGGCATCTCAGTGTAATCCCAAGCGAAACAGTCTTTAAACTCTTCTAGAGTAGCTTTGATAGAATTGAAAAGTTCTTTATTCATTGAGGAACTGATGAAAACAATTCGAGGGCTTGATGCCTCGCCTAAATTGACGCCTACGAGTGAGTCACATGGCATCATCAGTGACTCACGACTCTGGACACCACCTAAATCGGTGTCAACGTTATTACCTGACCTAGCTTCGAAATTGATGTTGCTTATTTGGCATCCTACTTTCCTAGACATCCTAACATGCTTCTGAAGTCGCTGTAGGATATCAGCGACTGCATGACCTTTCTCCTCACTGTCCATACATCCCTTCGTGTAGGAGTCTATCGGGCTCCAACTCCGTTGCAGTGCTCTCTTGGCTCTTAGGCGCTTCTCCCTTGTTGCCGCTTGGGCTGTTGTTCGTCTCGCCTCCATCCTTAGTCGTGACTACCTCCTGCAGGACCTCGTCTATGTCTTTGTCTGTGAAGTCGGGCCCCCATCCTGTTGGCACAATTGGTCCTTCGTCAGGCTTGGGGTGAGAGGTGCCATAGCTTACGATGAAGTCGAACTTCCCAGAAGGTTCACCTAAGGGTCCGACTGTGGGGTCTCCCAGCTTGTAGCGCTGGTCCAGAGTAAGGTCCTTGATTGTCTTACACGTCTCTGCATGCAAAATACCCTTGTCACAACAGGAGTATTCATCAGCCTTAATGATTTCTATCTCGGAGCCAAGCCATAAGATTAACTCCCTATGTAAAGTAGATGGAATCGCGGCGGCCTTATGGAGCCAATCGCGTCCTAAAAGCGCATTAAATGAAGGGGCTATATCGATTACGAAGAAAGCAGTTTCCTGCTCGTGTCTCCCGACGCCTAGGCGCACGGAGCATATGCCCAGGCACTCGGATTTTCTCCCATTAAAACCACTTACAGCTACGTCGGTTCGCACCAACTCGCTAGGCTTGTACCCAAGTAATCTAAACTTGGCGAGGGGAAGAACATTGACAGTGGCGCCATTGTCTATTAAGACTCGGCCCACTAAGACACCATCAAAGGTGGCTGAGATGTACAGCGAATGCATATGCTGTTTCATGCGATCTGATGGTTTCCTCAGCCAGTGCAGAGGGAAGCCAGAAGGAAATGTAGTGACTTTAGAGTCGAGAGTTTTACCTTCCGGTGCCTCCGACTTGTTGTTGCAGGCGAACTCCGCAGGGAGGGTAAGAGCGTTACAGCTCACGAGGGGCCCTTGCTCTGCGTTGAAGTCGCAGGGCTTATCTCCTCGTAGAGGAGTGTAGTCGAAGCTCGAGCCTGGGTCTTCCGAGTAGTCAGTAGACTCGACCCGCTCGGGTTCTGCGACTTGTTTCCCTGTGGCGTGGTTCCCGCCAACGGGTGGCATCACAGGGGTCATTCTTGGCTTCTTCTGGGCGTGACTTAGACGCCTTTCTTTTCTCTTTTGAGCCCTTACGGGAAGCGTAACCTTCCTTTCCGCCTTCTGCCATTGAGACGAAGGGTTAAGCGCTTTGACAAACCTTGGTTTCTTAGAACCAAAAGGAAGTCGACTTACCTCCACAAACCTTCCGTCGGCTGGGTCATATCCTACCTGCACAGGGTTATCTGCTGGCCTATTCGAAGAGGGCTTGTTAGGGTTCGAGTTACCTGAACCCTTAGGACGGACTGCCTTCACCAGCATCTCCCCTTTCGCGGATAAGTCAACGAGCCGCAAGAAGTAGCTAACGCAGCATGCTGTGCAGAGCTGGGTGATGAGTATGCGGTTGTGAGCGATCAGCTTGCACTTTTGGCACAGCAGCTTTTCGTCCAGGAATTGGGCGATGGGTGGCCCCCTCCGCAGCTCCTGAGGATCAACTGTCTGCGACGCGTAGCGGGGCCTGCGATTCATGGCCTGTTGAGGTCGGTCCGCTTCCTTATGCTCCTCTACCGGTCTAATCTCCTTGACAGGGGTAGCTCTAGTGTACCCCTGTTTGATGACTCTTTGGCCAGACGAATCTATGAACTCCAGTCGCCGTGCCGGGCGTTCTGTTCCCCGGGCGACTGCTTCTCCATTCCCCCTGTGACCCTGGGGGCCTCCTCTTCCTCCTCGTGAGGCTAATCGGCGATCTGCGCTAGCAGGGCTTTTGAGGGCGTGAGAAGGTCCTCGGGGGGTGTTCAGCGACATTGCTGCTTCCTCGAACGGGGTCAAGTCGTACCACTCCTCCGTCTTGCTGTCCAGTAGGTACTTTTTGAACGTGTGGCACTGATCAGTAGTATGAGTGTCGTTCAAGTGCCAGTGGCATAGCCACTTCTCCCTTCCTTTGGGCAGGATGAAGACCTCACGCTCAGCCAGTCGCTTCATCAGGGCATTAGCCACCAAAGTCTCGCCGGTTGCTTGTAAATCCTGCGAGGGTACAGCAGAGTCGTTAACAACTTCTAAGAGATTAACCTCAGCATCAAATATGTCAAAAGTATGAATGGCGACTTCATCCCCAAATGGATTATCATCCACCACGGCGACTTCGTCGACCTCAGGAAAACGGAGCTCTTTAGACTCTATTAAATCCTGGATGATATTTCTAAAGGACAAACAGTCCTTGGTAGCATGGGTGAAGGACCCATGCCACTTGCAGTAATTCCTATTCTTTTCCCTCTCTGTCTGAGGGACTCGATGGCCGGGCTTAAGCCTGATTCTTTTCCTTTGATAAAGCCAGTCGAATATAGCATCGACTTTATCCGTGTCGAAAGAATATTTTCTCTCCTCGGCATTCTTTTGGGATGACTTAGCTTTGGAATTCTTCTTTGCCAGGGGATCGCATATAGTCGATTCCCCCTTGACAAATTCCGCCACGTCGACTTCATAAGTGTCGACTTGGTAGGCTCGAGTCAGCTGGGCTTCCTCTGTAAGGAGCTGATAATACTCAGTAGCCCTCCTTGCTAAGTCATACAGGTCAGCAAAGCGCTCGCCCTGCAGCTTTTTCCGGAACGGGATAGTCAATGCATTTAATGCGAGAAGTAATTGATCTTTCTCCGGTACGGGGGGGCTACACCGTAGTAGGGCCTTCCTGAGTTTCATTAGAAACTGCCCTGGGTGTTCTCCGTTAGCCTGCTTAAGGCGCATTACCTCAAACATCGACATGGGGGTGTCCAGTCGAGCAAAGGTCTTAACGAACATAGACTGCATCTGAGTCCACGAGGCTACTGACCCTGGCGGCAAACTCGCATACCACGTAAAGGCATCTCCCGTTAACGAGTTAGGGAAGAGCTTCAGTTTCCAAAAGTCGTTCCCAGCCGCCTCACCAAGTTGGTGAGTGAAGCGAGCGACATGCTCGAGTGGGGTCATTTCGTCTTCACCCGAAAAACGAGTAAAGACGGGGACCTTATAACCTCTAGGTAGAGGGAAATCCCTGTCGACATATGCAGGATAGGGAGACCTGTACAAACAGGCATCGTCTCGCCGGGGTATTCCGGGGACGACTTGCTCTATAACCTGAGTTATGGCCTCCCTCAAGTCTGGGGGCACACCGCCTACTGGGGCCTGCACTGGAGGTCGAGTCGACCTTATCGGGCTGTACGGAGATGTTTCCCCCATTGCCTGATTCGCTGGATTCCTCATGTAGAAAGAAGGCTCCTCCCGAAAGTTTCCACCTCGGGATCCAAGCTCATAGGGGTCTCCGGTCGTGTCGATTACAGGTTCTTTTCCAGGGCGACGAGACGGAATAAAATCCTCCCCTCGATCTATTTCCTCTTGAAAGTCCTCTCCCTCGTCCCAATGCATATTCATTGAACGGTTACGCGACGACGAGGGTCGACCAGGAGGGACTGAACTCTCGGGTTCAAAGAGAGCATTTGTCCTTATCTCAGATTGCTCAAACGTCACGTTACGTGGCCCTTGAGCAGTTCGTCGAGCGTCTACCATGAACGTAGACTCCCTAAAAGGGGGTTCTCTCATACGAGGTCTTACTCTTTCCCCGTCTCTCGGGCTAGAAAGACGCCCTATTAGAGTTTGGACATCCATTAGAATACCCTTCATACCAGTCAACTCCTGACGCACATCCCCCAGTTCCTTGTGGAACTCCAGTCTTGAAATAAATTCGGACGGGGTATGTGAATCAAAAGTGGACTGGTTTGTAGCTGCCTGGCCTCCTAGGGCCGTCGCTGGCAAGTCCATTCCCGGAGGAAGTTCTGACTGGTTTGTAGCTGCCTGGCCTCCTAGGGCCGGCGCTTGCAAGCTCATTCCCGGAGGAAGTTCTGACTGGTTTTCCCCATTTAAAGGATTCTGAGTAGTACTTCGAGTATTTCTCGGCATGTCCTCCCACTGTGGTCGCCAAAAACGTGTTCGCGCACGGAACGGATCACGTCGGAAATATTTGGCAATGGACTCACAGTAGTTGTATTGTGGTCGCCAGTAAGAAGATGCACTAACTTTATACAGAAATAATGCAAGTCTTACAATCTTTAGAGAATTAAAAGAAAAGGGCTTATAGCCATAAAAAGGAAAAAAGGGAAACGGTGGTGACGATGTGGGATCTTGTAGCGGCGGAGAACACGTGACGAAGGCCTTGGAAGCTCGCTCCATCTGTGGTAGTTGCTGGCGGAAGGTCGTGACGAAGGCCTTGGAAGCTCGCTTCGTCGGAGGTGGTTGCTGGCGGAGAGTTGACGGCAAAGGCCCTACGAGCTCACTCTGCCGGTGGAAAGGGAGTTGACCTATGAACCGGGTCGAGGTGTCTAATTCCTAAGGTTGACGAACAAACTTCAGAGTTTTGGCTGCGTATGGTCGTGTCCTGTCTTGAAAAATCCCTCTGCTATTTATAGAGGACTTGTACGCGATTAACGCGTAACAGATAGATCTTTTTACAGATCGTGTTATAGATCGTGATCCCTAATGTCGTGGGAGTGTCTCAACAACCCCCTTGATATATGGGATCACGTTCCTGGATATTTAAGATCAGTTACGATCTTTAACAAACGTGATTGAAAATGAATAAATTTATTTCAACCTCGTCGACTTGACTGATCTGTACGGACTACGATCGACTTGGTCGACTTATCCAGGATTCCGTCGACTTGACCCTACTAGTAGACCTAGCTACTGTTGAGTCATCTTGATTGGCTTTGATCACCATATTCCTTCGTCGTGAGTCGACCTAGTCGACCCCGTTCATAAGTCGACCTAGTCGACTTCGTCATAAATCGACCTAGTCGACTTCGTCGTGAGTCGGCCTAGACGACTACATCTTGGGCCGACTCGGAGTGTGACTTGAGGGATTACTGGGTTTCTGTTCTAAACCCAGGCCCAAAATTAATTGCCATGTCAACAGGATGCGTATCTAATGATGGGTGTGTGTTGGTCGAATGAAAATGAAGTTTAATCATGCGAAATCGTGGATGCGTGTGTGTCCTGTTCGGAGAGTGCAGCCTAGCTGAATCATTGTTGTATTATGCGCTTTAGTACTTGAAACTTGCAATCGGTTGAAATTAATTGGGAATAGTAAGCGTGGTTGACTGGAGTTGCTTTTGTCGTTGGAAATTATACAAAGAAATCCTTGGACGTGGGCTGACTGAAATCCCAAGAATTGTTGATTGTTGCATTCGGTTATAAATTGTGAAATGTCAGGGCCTCGTGAGGTTTCTTCTGCAGGATTAAGAGTGGTGGCTGGGGGTTGTATGGTGGTGACCGGTTACAACAGTAGAGCCTTGGTTCCTTCCGGATTGGACTGGTTGCGCCGACTTCGGTCGACGGCGGCTGGGATTCGGTTAGTGTCCAAGCTGTCCTCTAATATCGATAGGTGCCAGTTACCGCCAACGACCTGGACTAGCTACACTGATTGGACCCTTCACCGAAATAGTAACAATACAAATTCCCTGCTTGTACTGAGGCCCTGAGAAAGATTGAATTATGAATTTAGAAACCGGATGAGATTTATGTGGTGAATTCCCGATAGTGGTCGGAGGAGAAAACGGGGAGGTGGCGCCACTCGTGGTCGCTCCTGCTGCCGTTGACCCGGGCGCTCCCGGAGGAGTTGGTGAGGACGCACTACGGTGGTCCTGGCACCTTGGGGAGGTTTGATATGATATGAGATGAAAGGATGTTGATTCAAGGGAGTCGCTTTTATAATTATGCTTTAGATTGCTGCTTACCGACATGTGGGTTGAATTGTGATATGATATCATTATAATTGCCTATAACTATTATTGTTGGATTTGGGACTACTGCTGTTAAGATGTGTGTTGCATAAAGGGATTTTCGGTTGTCATGTTAATTACGCTAAACAGTTTCAAAGCCCACGATAGGATGGTTAGAGTCTCATCTTTTACAAAACTACATCATGGGCGTACTCAGCGAGTTTTCGCTGACCCCAATTGGGGACAATTTTTTTAGTGTGATGGAGGGTTAAATGGAAAAGAATACACGTGACACGGATTGGAGTTCTAAGACAGTAAATATTGCCACGGTGGAGGTAAAGTTCTGTCGCTTCCGCAGTTTGACCGTCAAAGGACGGTAAATTACTCTGATGTAAATGAGAAAAATTTGCAGGACGTTTCAGTTGGTATCATAGCGCAGTTAGTTGGAGTAATAAGGTGGATTAGTCTGCGCTTTAGGTTTAAATGAAAAAGAATAGTAAACTTACCCGTGAATGATAAGACTTGACAGAGTCTGGCAAAGTAAAATAAAAGATAGACACAGGCGCACTAACCTTGTCAGGGGAATCTTTCTGAGTGCAAATAGTCTTGACAGGGTACGGTAGGCGTGCCCGTGAGTTGAAAAGACCACACGAATGGCTAGATGACAAATGAAAACTTATTATAAATACGATTGAGGAGCAGTCAGTGAAAAATCACATCCTAGCCAGAAAAATCCCAAGTAATACCCCCTAGTGAATTCAGTTAGTATGGCAAATCGCGGCAAAGGTCGACACCCAGGACGCATGCCTGAACTACTCAAGGGCAAGACAGGCCCCAGTGGTGATCCAGATGGTGAAGCTCTAGAGATTCCATAAGCTGGAAACGCTCCGAACTTGGCCCTGGATGATGAGTTCCAGCCGCCCTTTGTCACCGTTACGGAGTGCTTGAACCTTTTCACAGGATTCCTGACCGGCTGTGGCCATGATTCGTACCCACCAAAGCTTACCGCCCCACTGTTGAGGCGTCTGATAGCAGACCTTGCGGCGATTATGGATGAGGACGTTCCCGTCTACCGTCTTAGGAAATGCCGTGAGTTTCGAGATCGCGTGAATAGCATTCCTGGTTTGGACCAGCACGTAGAAGATTTCCACTTACCAATCGTAGAGGCTGCCCGTAGGGAACTTGAGGTTGCGGTAGCTAACTACGTGCGTGGTCCCCAGAATTGAACTTAGACTGGTGTGTGTGAACTGAGTGTATTTGTCGTGTGTGAGTGAGAATCTTGTCAGAGTGAGTGAATGGTCATTTCTGGTACTGTTACCATGTGACCGACAATTTGCAGGCGAATAGTATACCTCATGTGAGTAAGTCAGACTTTAATAAAGTGAATTATTGAACTCGAGCGTGGTAGTATAAAGAGGGTTGTGGGTTCATCAGTTTGAACCACGCCCATCGCGAGTACTAAATCTTTCAATTGAACTTCTCCTACTTCCCAACTTTCTACTCAATCATCTCTGTGAATCTCCAGATGGTCGACGACGCTGCAAGTAACGCTACTAGGAGTTCTGCCGTACCTGGAGGGTACTGTCCAGGCGCCGTTGAGTGAAGATGATGTCGGAGATCAGGCATCAGAACCCTCCCACCTACGATGGTACTGATGGGCCCGAGAAGGCCCAGTTATTCCTCCTGGAATGGGATAGGATTTTCCAGTACCTTGAATACAATGAGGCAGAGAAACTGGTGCTGGCGGAGCATCATCTGGGGGGTAACGCTTTCTTATGGTAGCAGTCGTCCCGAGCCGTTGCCAGCACGCACTACCAGGGATCTCCATGGGAGCAGTTCCGTCAGGCGTTCTTGGACAAGTATTTTCCGACCACGCTGAGGTTGGTTAAGATACAGGAATTCGATACCCTCCAGCAGGGTGACTCATCAGTGGACGAGCACGAGCGCCAATTCACCGACCTTTCCAAGTATGCTCCGAACTTGGTTGCTACCCCGGAGATTCCTTCGGAGTCTTGATGCCAGGATTCGAGGGAGGCTGGTCTCCCACATGCTGCAGTCATATGAGGAGATTTACCACCGAGCCCAGCTTATTGAGAGGGCGATTAAGGAAGAAGATGAGCAGGCGGCCAGCAAAGCCAAGTCAGAGGCTGGCCCTTCCAGACGTTCAGAAGGATTCTTTCGTGGTGTTAGCCGCTTCTTCGGCCGAGGAAAATGGCCCAGCACCAGCGGTGTCTCAAAGCCCAGCGGATATAGTCGAGGCGCGAGGCCCTCCCACTCACCTAATTGCCCGCGCTGGGGGCGAGCACATGGAGGTATGGCCTGCCCAGCGGCCAGGATCCAATGCTTTCGGTGTGGCCAGCCTGGCCATATTCAGTTTCACTGTCCTCAGGGGTCAGGCAGTGGGATGGGCAACGTGGGTCCTTCATATGGGAGAGGACGATCTTCACCGGGCAGGAGCATGTCGAGGGGTTCCATCAACTAGCCGTCGACTTCTGGCCAAGTTAACACCATTGGCCGAGGACGCGGAAGCCCCTCCAGTAATGCCATGACAGGTATGATCCTCATTAATGGATTGAATGCCAAGGCCTTATTCGATACAGGTGCTACTAATTCGTTCATATCCCAGAAGTTCGTGGATAGACACGGCTTCCTTATTGATTTGGGAGGTAGCCCATTGAAAGTATGGCTACCCAACGGAGAATATATGGATATGAGCTCTGTTTGCAGGGACTGTCAGATAACAGTTAATTGGCTGCAATCATCGATTGATCTAATTGTGTTTCAGATAAAGGGATTTGACGTCATACTGGGTATGGACTGGCTCACCAAGTGCCACGCAATGGTGGATTGCGTCCGGCGGGAGATCCTATTCGGAATACCAGGACAGCCAGCCCATCAGTATGTCGTTGTGTGTGATTTTAGTTTGAGTGTGCCTTTGATTGCAGCAGTTGAAGCGCAGAGGATCCTGCGCGATGGTGGAGAAGCCTTTCTGGCTGTGGTGCTTAACCTGAAGGAAGAGCTTCCTAACCTGCGGGACATTCCGGTCGTGCAGGAGTTTGAAGATGTCTTTCCGGAAGAGCTTCCTGGATTACCACCGTCCAGAGAGGTGGATTTTGTAATCGATGTTGTACCGGGTACTGAACCTATTTCGAAAGCACCGTATCGAATGAGCTTTTCTGAATTAAAAGAACTGAAAGTGCAGCTACAGGATCTGCTTGATAAAGGATTCGTACGCCTGAGTGTGTCACCTTGGGGCGCACCAGTTATGTTTGTTAAAAAGAAGGACGGTACAATGCGCATGTGCATAGATTACCGGTTGTTGAACAAAGTTACGATCAAGAACAGATATCCCCTACCCCGGATCGGTGACCTCTTTGATCAGCTTCAAGGCTCCGTCGTGTATTCCAAAATTGACCTGCGGTCCGAATATCACCAGATTCGAGTTCGTGATTCGGATATCATGAAAACAGCTTTCCGAACATGTTATGGGCACTACGAGTTTTTAGTTATGTCATTCGGCCTGACCAATGCACCTGCCGCCTTTATGGAGCTGATGAACCGCATTTTCAGGCCGTATTTGGAGCAGTTCGTGGTAGTATTCATTGACGATATTCTGGTGTATTCTAAGAGATGGAAGAGCATACGGAGCATCTGAGGCTTGTTCTAGAGGTATTGAAAGCGAATCAGCTTTACGCTAAGTTGAGTAAGTGTGAATTTTGGATGAGCAGTGTTAGCTTTTTGGGCCATGTAGTATCCGCAGAGGGTATCGCAGTGGACCCAACCAAGGTGGAAGCGGTTCTTAATTGGCCCAGGCCTACTACTGTTACTGAGATGCGGAGTTTCCTAGGCCTAGCTGGGTATTACAGGCGATTCATTGAGGGATTCTCCCGGATTGCAAGGCCTTTAACTCAACTGCTGAAGAAGGAAACCGCATTCGAGTGGGCCCAGGACTGTGAGAGGAGCTTCATCGAATTAAAGAACAGATTGACTTCTGCACCAGTGTTGGTATTGCCCAGTGACAGCGGAGGATTCGCAGTCTACTGTGATGCTTCTTATTTCGGATTGGGGGCTGTGCTGATGCAGCACGGTAGGGTAGTAGCTTACGCTTCTAGACAGCTTAAAGTTCATGAGCAGAACTACCCTACCCACGACTTGGAGCTTGCTGCAGTAGTCTTCGCATTGAAAATCTGGCGCCATTATCTGTATGGCGAGACCTTCAAGATATTCACCGACCATAAGAGCTTAAAGTATCTGGTCTCTCAGGATGAGCTGAACATGAGGCAAAGGCGGTGGATGGAACTGATCAAGGATTACGACTGCACGATCTCTTACCATCCAGGCAGAGCAAACGTGGTTGCCGATGCATTGAGCAGAAAGACTGCCTCCTTAGCCAGCATTGAGGTAGAAGAATGGCGACTACGCGAGCAGGTAAATGAGATCGGTGTTAGAGTTGGATTCAGTGGCAGTGGTCCTCTACTTGCTACCATGATCATTGGGTCTCAGTTGATGGATTTGATTCACACGGCCCAACTCCAAGATCCATACCTGACGGAGGATCGATCCAGGTTGCAGGATCAGGCAGATACTGAGTTTAGTGTGTCTGATGATGATTTGTTGCGGTACCAGGGACGCATCTGCATACCTGCTCAGGAGGATCTACGGAAGTTGATCATGGATGAGGCTCATTTGAGTGCGTGTAATATCCACCCCGGGGTCACCAAAATGTACCAGAATCTACGGAAACAATACTGGTGGTCAGGTATGAAAAGAGACGTAGCTCAGTACGTGAGTCGCTGCTTGACCTGTCAACGGGTCAAGATTGAGCATCGTAGACCGGGTGGAGAACTCCAGCCATTACCAATTCCCGAATGGAAATGGGATGAGATCGCCATGGATTTTGTGACTAACCTGCCCAGGACGGCGCAGGGTTTTGATTCTGTTTGGGTGATAGTGGATAGATTGACTAAATCTGCCCACTTTATCCCCATTAGTGTGACGCACTCGGTTGCCAAGTTGGCCAAGTTGCATGTGAAGGAAGTCATTCGCCTTCACGGTGTTCCCAGTGTTATAGTTTCTGACAGGGATGCGAGGTTTACTTCTAGGTTCTGGAGCAATATACAGCGGTCATTGGGCACGAGATTGAATATGAGCACTGCCTTCCACCCTCAGACTGATGGTCAGACCGAGCGCATCATACAGATACTTGAGGATATGTTGAGAACTTGTGCTTTAGATCTGGAAGGTTCATGGGTAGATCAGCTACCATTGGTGGAGTTCTCGTACAACAATAGTTACCAACAGAGCATACAGATGGCTCCCTTTGAAGCTCTGTATGGTCGCCCGTATAGAACTCCTTTATGTTGGAACGAGTGTGGAGAACAGGCAGAGTTAGGACCTGAGATGGTCCATGAGACTACAGAGATTATCAGGCTTATTCAGGATCGTCTTCGCGCCGCTCAGAGTAGACAAAAGAGTTATGCAGACAGGCGGCGCAGGCCTCTTGAGTTCGAGGTAGGAGATTACGTCTTTCTGAAAGTATCTCCGACTAAAATGAATCTCAAATTTGGGCTTAAAGGCAAATTAAGCCCGAGATATATAGGGCCTTACGAAATCTTGGAGAGGATCGGGAATGTGGCCTACAGATTAGCCTTACCCCCCAGATTGGCCGATATCCATAACGTCTTCCATGTAGCTATGCTTAGGAAGTACGTCCCAGATCCTCGACATGTGCTGCATGATGAGCAGATTGAGGTGGCTCCAAACTTACAGGTTACTACGGAGCCCGTGGAGATAGTTGATAGGATGGAGAAACAGCTCCGTCATCGAGTGGTTCCTATGGTGCTGGCACGTTGGTTGCATGGGAATATTGAGGAGTTCACTTGGGAAACATAATCCAAGATGAAAGAGATGTATCCGTACTTATTTGAGTGAGAGTGATATGTACAATGAAATTTCGGGGACGAAATTTAAATTAAGGGGGGTAGATTGTAACGACCCGGAATTTCGTCAATGGAAATATGTTATTTGGACCAGTATGTTGACCGGTATTAGGACGTTTGACCGAGTCAAAATCCGACATGGCACGAGAGTTTAATACTTTCGCTGTCAGTGAACGTTAATATAGAATATTAACGAGATTACTAATTCGATTTCGTGTGATTACGTCACGCGGGAAAGGGGACGCCTGGACCTAAACGAAATCGAATTAGGGTGTCGAGAATATTCGTTTAACGTCGCGGATTTTGATCGGGAAGACTACGCAAATTATGATTAACACGTGACCTATAATTAGTGTGTTTACGGAGTAAAAATGTATCACGAACAAGAGAGCAATAAATCCGTGAAGGTATGGGCTTGTAAAATAAATACTAATTAAGCAAGGGCAGCCCATAACGTCTTGGAGCCCATGATCCTCGTCGGGTAGCCCGGCATGGCTACAGTACGATAAGGATAACGATTCTTATCCCCAAGCTACCACACGTTTCCAGGGGGAGTCAGACTTGAAAAAGAAAATAGAAAAAAATCAGACGAGACACCAGGGGAGGTGCGACGTCGCGGGGGATCGCGGGGTAGGAGACCATTGTTTCGGAAGCGAGGAACGCGAGCGGGGAGGAGTTCCTCTGAATGGTTGAGCATTGGAACGATGTACGCCCCCTTCCCCTGTCTCTTTTCTCTGCTATGTGGCTTGTGAATGCGTGGGTATGCAGATTGGTTCGCGATTAGTGTGCGCTAGTCGCAGGGGAAGGTTAGGGCGGAACATTGGGTCGTAGGGGAGGGACGTGGAGCCTCCCTTCTGTTTTCCGGCTGCCCGTTTATACGGGGATGAAAAGGCCCCAGTTAGTGTATCCGACATTGGCTGACCGTTGAGGATCATACAGATCCTTGGCGAGTGTTCTTGGAATGAACTCCACTTGGGAAGAATCTGAGCGAAGCTCAGAGTTGGAGACGCGAGATCGGGAAGTGCAGTCCAGTGACGTACTGACCGCTTGTGAATGAGAAATGCCGTTCGAATTAGGCTGTTGTTAAACCATACATCAAGCTGGATAGAGATTGGATGCGTATCTAATGATGGGTGTGTGTTGGTCGAATGAAAATGAAGTTTAATCATGCGAAATCGTGGATGCGTGTGTGTCCTGTTCGGAGAGTGCAGCCTAGCTGAATCATTGTTGTATTATGCGCTTTAGTACTTGAAACTTGCAATCGGTTGAAATTAATTGGGAATAGTAAGCGTGGTTGACTGGAGTTGCTTTTGTCGTTGGAAATTATACAAAGAAATCCTTGGACGTGGGCTGACTGAAATCCCAAGAATTGTTGATTGTTGCATTCGGTTATAAATTGTGAAATGTCAGGGCCTCGTGAGGTTTCTTCTGCAGGATTAAGAGTGGTGGCTGGGGGTTGTATGGTGGTGACCGGTTACAACAGTAGAGCCTTGGTTCCTTCCGGATTGGACTGGTTGCGCCGACTTCGGTCGACGGCGGCTGGGATTCGGTTAGTGTCCAAGCTGTCCTCTAATATCGATAGGTGCCAGTTACCGCCAACGACCTGGACTAGCTACACTGATTGGACCCTTCACCGAAATAGTAACAATACAAATTCCCTGCTTGTACTGAGGCCCTGAGAAAGATTGAATTATGAATTTAGAAACCGGATGAGATTTATGTGGTGAATTCCCGATAGTGGTCGGAGGAGAAAACGGGGAGGTGGCGCCACTCGTGGTCGCTCCTGCTGCCGTTGACCCGGGCGCTCCCGGAGGAGTTGGTGAGGACGCACTACGGTGGTCCTGGCACCTTGGGGAGGTTTGATATGATATGAGATGAAAGGATGTTGATTCAAGGGAGTCGCTTTTATAATTATGCTTTAGATTGCTGCTTACCGACATGTGGGTTGAATTGTGATATGATATCATTATAATTGCCTATAACTATTATTGTTGGATTTGGGACTACTGCTGTTAAGATGTGTGTTGCATAAAGGGATTTTCGGTTGTCATGTTAATTACGCTAAACAGTTTCAAAGCCCACGATAGGATGGTTAGAGTCTCATCTTTTACAAAACTGCATCATGGGCATACTCAGCGAGTTTTCGCTGACCCCAATTGGGGACAATTTTTTTAGTGTGATGCAGGGTTAAATGGAAAAGAATACACGTGACATGGATTGGAGTACTAAGACAGTAAATATTGCCACGGTGGAGGTAACGTTCTGTCGCTTCCGCAGTTTGACCGTCAAAGGACGGTAAATTACTCTGATGTAAATGAGAAAAATTTGCAGGACGTTTCAGGAAGTGTCATATTTCGTACTCATGTACGAAGAATGACGCCCAAATCGTAAAGCATAAGGGAAGGGGTAAGATGGTAATTTCGCAATGCCTTCAGGTTCGAAGTTGGGCCCGAGTTCCGAGCCAATACTTGTACATTTCCTCCAATTTCATACAAAATTCGCACTGTTGTACAGGCCCATTAATATTTTTTTATACAAATTCATAGAAATGTGCCATTCGTACATTACATGTACAATGTACAAAATATGTGCCATGTCAAAACATGTACATCTCCTCTAATTTCGTACATTTGCTTACATGTACGAAATACAAATTTTGATGAGATGTACGCAGAAATACAAATGTACGAAATTAGAGGAGATGTACATGTTTTGACATTGCACATATTTCGTATACTTATACATGTAATGTATGAAGGTACATTTTCGTACAAACTCATAAAAATGTATAAAATATGTAAAAAAAAAATGTACGAATTACCGTCGCCGTTTACGTCCAATGTACGAAAAACGCACCGGATTTCGTACATATGTAGGAAAAAATGACATCGTTTTCGTACAAGGCAGGGCATCCCGCCAACGGGACTTCAGATGTAACATTTGTACATTATCCGTACATTACATGTACAAATGTACGAAATATTTACAATATCAAAACATGTACATATCTTGTTATTTCATATATTTTTCGTACATTTGTACGAGCACATTAAGAATTTTTGTACAAAGCCATACAAATGTACGAAATTCTGGTCGCCGCTTACGTTAAATATACAAAAATCGGGTTAAATTTCGTACATGTATACGAAAAATTGATATCGTTTTCGTACAAGGGGCGACGTACCGCGGACGGGACTTTAGCCTTTCCGATGATAGCATGGAAATGGTTTATAACAAAAATATGTAACAAGATTTAATTTGCATAAAAATACCATGATTTATAAATAAATAAATAAATATTAATTCATAAAAGTTGAAATAATGAGAATGCGACAACTGTAGTATTTTTACCTAATTTTTTATAGGACTGGTAGCAGCTTATGAAAATCCTTTTTAAAAAATCAAGAAATCAGCTAGCTAAATGCAAAATCTAAACTTTGCGCAGAGTTTTATATTTCTAATGAGCCAAACGATGTTTTAATTTAAACGATCACATATATTAAGTTATGTAATTTACTGCATATCCACCATGTTTCGCTACATCTTGCATACACAGGGCTCACAACAAAGAAATGTTAAAACTGGTCATCGAATTTGGAGAATGTTCTTTTTTTTTTTTCAAGACAATAGCTTTGGTCGAAATTTCTTCCGAGAAAATTGTTTAAAATATCTATAAACACTAAAATCACTAAAATTTATAATGCGCACCATGTCGCGCAAGAAAAAGCAACCCTCCGCCGCCTCCGCCGCAGCCGGCCTCTCGTCGTCCCTTCATATAAGCTATTCACCAAAGACGACCACCATCCTTTCAATCACTTCCGCAGAGGTTGTGCTATCACCGCGCTTTGAATTGGGAACGTAGAGGGGGGGGGGGGGGGAGTTCCGTTCCCCCCAGCTGACTTCCCTCGTTGATTTCTCCCTTCTCCGTACATTTTCATTCCAGTTGTTTCAAGATTTGGCTCATTTCGGATCGTGCAATCGTCCGTATTAATTAATAAAAGCTTGCCTTGTTTATTTTTCGGCCGCTAGATTTTTATTTTATAAGCTGACAATTGTTTTAGGTCAGAAATTGTGTGGCGGACCCTTTTCCGCTGTATGCATATTGGTTGCTTCTTGTTGGTTGTGGTTCGGTTCGAGCACGATTTACTGTGATTCCCCTGAGCTCGACTATTGAAATTGTGGTTTTGGGGCCGAACTTTGTGCTTCGATCGTGTTGATTGTTTTTGTTTTCACTTTGCAGCAGTTGTAGCATGATAAGACTCAGGAAGTGGTCTGTCAGATGGACAGTGTTGCGAATGTACAGCTCCAACAAGTCGTCTGCGTTAGTATACACTGCGGACCATTCCAAGCGGATATGCAAAATTATGATGTCGACCCCTTCATTAGCCCTTGATACTGCACTTGATCAGGGCGGTGTTGAGGTTTCTCCTGAAGTCGTGGAGGATGTCCTTAAGAGATTCGAGAATTCCGGAACAGCTGCATATAGGTTCTTCCAATGGGCCGGGAAGCAAAGAAACTACGAGCACAGTGTAAGGGCGTATCACAGGGTGATCGAGTCCTTGGCCAAAATAAGGCAGTACAAAATCATGTGGGATGTGGTAAATTCCATGCGGGGCAAGGGCATGCTAAACGTGGAGACATTCTGCATCATGATGAGGAAGTATGCAGGTGCCCAAAAGGTTGACGAGGCGGTTTACACGTTTAATGTGATGGGTAAGTACGATATTTCCCCGAACCTGGCTGCATTTAACGGACTGCTTAGCGCTCTGTGCAAGTCCAAGAATGTGAGGAAGGCTCAGGAGATTTTTGATGCTTTGAAGCAGCAGATTCCTCCCGACTCAAAGACCTACAGCATTTTGATTGAAGGCTGGGGAAGAGCTCCAAATTTGCCCAAGGCAAGGGAAATGTACCGAGAAATGGTTAGCGTGGGTTGCTACCCAGATATAGTGACCTACGGTATCATGGTTGATATTTTTTGTAAGGCTGGAAGAGTTGATGAAGCTGTTGGTATCATTACAGAGATGGATTCCGCTGGCTGTAAGCCAACATCCTTCATTTATAGCACGCTCGTCCATACCTATGGAGTAGAGAATCGGATTGAAGATGCTGTTGATACATTCTTACAAATGGAAGGAAACGGCATTAAGGCTGATGTAGTTGGATACAATGCGTTAATTAGTGCTTTCTGTAAAGTTAAAAGGTGGAAAAATATTTGGAGGGTCCTGAATGAGATGGATCGGGTAGGGGTTAAGCCGAATTCACGAACTTGCAACATTATACTTTCCCGTTTGATCGGTGTTGGCGAGACTGATGAAGCATATAATGTCTTCCGTAGATTAATCAAAGTCTGTGAGCCGGATGCAGATACGTATACTGTGATGATAAAGATGTTCTGTGAAAAGAAGGAGCTGAAGAAGGCATTCAAAGTGTGGAAGTATATGAAGTTAAAGCAATTTGTACCAAGCATGCACACTTATTGTGTTCTTATAAATGGGTTGTGTGAAAAGGAACACCTTAGGAAGGCTTGCATCTTATTCGAAGAAATGCTAGAGAAAGGGATTCGGCCATCCAGAACAACATTTGGGAGGCTGAGGCAGCTGCTTATTAAGGAGGGGCGGGAGGATGTGGTCAAGTTTCTTCAGGAGAAGATTAATGTCTTGGTTAATGAGCCATTTTGTGATTGATTAGATTGTCTAATTGATTTCAAACTCACCTGGGCGATAGAGTTGCTGACCAGGATATTGATTCACAAGTTGTGCACCGATTGTTTTATCACAAGTAATGCAGCAATTGTTTCATACCTGTTGGAATAACAGAATTCAAGATTCAGGTGATTTTTCTTTTCTTTGGTTTGCTGTCAGTTTCATGAGAAATCACCTGAATCTAAAATTCTTTGTTTCCAATCAGTATGAGTGATTGCTTTATTCAATGGGATTTGCTGGATCTAAGCATTAACACCTGGAATGCTCTTTATATAATGTCCTGACAAATTTCATAAACTCTTTATCATGTGATTTCAGTGGATATACCACGATGATCTACAGGTCTTGTCCTCGGAGTTGTTTCCTTTGCTATTGCTACCCTCTTTCCACAGGAAAAAGGGAAAGATGTTTTGGCCAGCAGGGGCTTCAAAATCCTCCCATTTTTGTCCCGTTTATGATGTAAAATTGTGAATCGTCTAAATAAAGTGATAGATATTGTTTGAATGACCTGCATAAATCCAAATGAATATTCTTTGTCTTGTGAACAATTATTCCTCTGAATTTGGTCTCTGTGACACTGAGGTTCATCTTGCTGTAATTACTGCTGGCTTTCCTACCTCAAGACAATTTATAGCTTTCATTGTCTTGTTAGTGGCATGAGAGTAGTTCTTTTGGCTATGAAAAGCTGGATACTTTTGTTATTTATATGCAGAATTTCTCAGAAACATATGGCTGAAAAGTTCTTTGTTCTAATGTTGTGAGAGGAGATTGAGCAAGTTGGGAGCTAAGATAGACAAAACCATAGTCAAGTACATCTTTTGATGTCACGTGAGGATTGTAATAGCCAATCATGGTTTGGTTCTGAAAGTAGAGATTTCCTGATTAACTAAGCTGGTTATCAATGCTAGAAAGGATTTCATGCATTTGGTATGTGATGTATTTTCCTTGGCAATAACATAGGAACTGGTGGTTTTTCTTGGCAGGTTGTTTGCTGCTAGGATCCTGAATCTTGATCTAAGCCACGAATAGCTTATCAGAACAGTAGAGGCTTGATGCGTTGCTGGAACCTTTCTGCAAACCTCTCAGATCTGGTGGAGGCTGACGAAGTAGAAGAAGGTCCCAGCAAATTGAAATCAATTCATAGCTGCCGCATTGCTGTATGTACCTTATATCATATTATTCTACTTTTTAGTAGGGTTGATTGAAGTGCCGGGACAGTAATCATATTCTAATTTTTTGTGGCCGAGAAGACGGGCTCTATTCGATTAGAGATCACTTGTCCTTGCTGGCTACACTGCAGAAGATATATCGGCAGGGTTTATGATTTTGCCATTTACCTAAGGAGCGTGTCCTTATGACGACACACAGCTTAATCAAGATCCCAGGTGACTCAACGAAGAATTGCTTGATGAGCAGAACTCCATGGCAAATGATGTCGTTCCGTGTTAGTAGCGTGCACTTGGTATGTTCAATGAATGAAGGCAATGAATAGTCAGGGATACTATAAGAAAGTGGTTGCCTTTGATAGTAAGGACAAGGGTCTGCAATGGAAGGGACTGGCATATGTGTGATGGAACTGTCGTCAGAGGTTGGGCAAACACAAATGCTGGGCGAGAATGTCTGAAGTTGTTCAATTGAGGATGTTGTATCTGGAGAGTCTACGATACAAGATTTGAGTTCCGCCCTCTATGACATGGCACAGCTAATCAGGTTGATTTGATGGAGTGGCTGGACGTGAGCTACTTCTGTTCCGCCGTTTTGTAATACCTCAGATGTTGGTTAAGCTTGAGTTGCCTTTACCCTGTTGGAGAAAGTCGATTAAATAATAAGTTTGTTATATTTGCAATCTTATTATTATTATTTGTTTTTAATGTCGAATCCTTTTATTTACTCACATCACATAGAAGTTTGATTTTTATTTGGACGTGGCCCCAGTAACTTCCTATTTCGTCAAAAATCAGTTTATCACTTGCCCAAAAAAAAAAAGTTCATCAGCAACTTTCGTTTCGTGCTTTTGGTATTTACTGTGTCCATCTTGGATGGCAAGAGGCAAACATAACGTTAATAAAATCTAACGTGGACTAAGAATAATAACAGTTTGTTTGTCACCGTCCTCTCTCGTCCCCCCCGCCCCCACTCCCGTTCCTCAATCTCTAACAAATTGCAAGCTTAGGGAGGGAGGCCATTTAGACTAGACAACTTTCATGTCTTTCCGCCACTAAGTTTAAAAAAAAAAAAAAATAGAAGATTGGTTCAAATATCATTTTTCTTTCTATTTTCACGTTACATAATTATGAATTTAAACAAAAGATTCTAAACTTTTAATATATCGTTAAAACACTATCCTTTTATTCAAAATATATTTACATAAGATACGATTTTTAATATTCAGATTGTAATAAAAAATGATCGATTTTATTTTTTATTTGTTTTAAAAATTGATAATTGTACCTATTGATGCGGATTATACCCACCAAGTCAAAAGATATTTCACACGTATAAATAAATAAATGAGGGAGCGACCACTCCCTTCTTCCAATTCAACTTCGTTCCTGCGAGACGGACTCTTTCGTTAAAGAGCGCGCGTTTATAATGGCCGCGGTTGTCCGCCTCCATCACCAAGTCATGGCTCAACCCGTTAAACACGAAGAGATTGATAGAGGCCTTCCTTGTGACAGCAAAGTCATCAGGAAAGGAGGGATTCCGGACGATGAGATCTCCGTCAAGAGGGAGTGTATCCTGTTGGTCGACAGGCACAACCTCAGCCGGTTGCAAGGGGACATTATCTCCCTCCATCGGAGGCTGTATGATGGAGGACCTCCAATCCACCGTCTGGGATTCACCTATTGCATCAACCGCGACTGAAACGCACAAACCATGAGGGCGATCCCGAGGTAGTTGTTTAACAACATAAATTTTGAGCCACAGATCTTGGCTTCATCTGTAGATCGACGGTTCAGAATACAAGTCCAAAGTACGAGAAACCCAGTAAGGAGATATCCAGGCGAAGGCTTGCGGGCAAAGCAGTAATAAAGCAACGGGACTACCAGGCGACAAGGGTCAACGGAGCGATCAAGCGATAGTCAACTGGGCGGCGAAGGCTAATGGGCGATTCGATTGATCAGTTGCTGTTATTGGAAGATTCCAGACGGTCTCAAGACTTGGAAGGAAGTTGTTGCCAAGTTTGCTCAGATGGAAAGAAGATATTCCGTGAAAACTGGCAACAAAAACACGTAAAATATGTACAATATTTCATTAATGTACATACGTAAGTCTAGCTTAGTATAAATAGTTCCTCTTAAACACCTCTCTATAGATCTCTCTACAGACGGGCATATTGTCTTTTTTATGGTCAAGCGTTCCAACGTTCAAACGATCTTGTGCTCTTGCGTTCCTGCTTATTTCCGAAGGCATCATTGATGGCAACCGTGAGTGTTTCTGCTTAAGGGTGTGTGTCCGTTGTCTTCTTTCTTCTCTTTTCATTTCATACGGCGACCACACAACCAACCTCCGAGCACTAATTGCTCGTAGTGCCGGAGATTTCTGACGTGTTTGAATCCGGCTTGTCCGCGGTTACTTCCAAAGCGAACAGAAGTGCAAATCGCGCTATTTGACAAATGAAACCCCGGCACGAGGCACCTGTTGATCTACATGGTTTCAGTTCACATAATCAGTCTTCCTAAGGAGACAGACATGGAAGAGGACGAGTCCAATGAAGAGGAGTTTGTAGCACACCCGGCGAGACGGAAGCATTAGCCTCGCTTGGGAGGACAAGGATCGAAAGTGGGGACTGTGCCATTTGCATGGATGACTTCTCCCCTTTGGCCGGGCAAGTAAGCATGCCATGTCGCCGCATTTTTCATGATGAGTGCATCGTCAAGTGATTGGAGATGAGACACTCATGTCCAATATGTAGATTCTCGCTGTCCCAGTCGGCAACAGCCTCTTGTGATCACTAGTCCTACACGTGGTAAGGAGGGTTGTTCATTCCGGAAGTGACCGCGGACAAGCCGGATCCAAACACGTCGGAAATCTCTGGCAATAGGAGTTACTGGTGCCCGGAGGTTCGTTGTATGTGGGCGCTCGCCATATGAAAATAAAGAGAGAAGGAAGGCAGCGGGTGTACACCCTTAAGTAGAAGCACTTATGGATGCCATCGACGATGCCTTCAGAGGGAAACAGGATCGCATGAGCACAAAGAGAACTTGAACGCTGGAATGTTTGAAGATAATAATGACAATGTGTCCATTTGTAGAGAGGTGTGTGTATACAATGCCTAAGAATGACTATTTATACTAAGCTAGACCTACTATGTACGGTAACGAAATATTACACATATAATACGCTTCCTTTGTCCGAAATCTTCGTTAACAACCACTGGTCGTCGGCATCGCCCATTGGCCTTCGCCGTAGAGTTTCCTCGTTCGCCCAATTGATTGTCGCTTTGTTGACCCTTGTCGCCCGTCGCCTGGTAACCCTGTCCCTTGATGACTGCTTCGCCCAACAAGCCTTCGCCTGGTGTGTTTCCGTGGTCACCTCCTTACTGGGTTTCCTGTCCCTTGGGCCTATATTCTGGACCGTTGATCCACAGATGAGGCCGAGATTTGTGGCCTAGAATTTCTGTTGCTAAACATATAAGCCCCTCTCAAGGCAGACTGAGTTATCTGTCTCGCCTTGAAAAAGACCACGTAATCATTCCCCTGTAATTAAGTGGCGTGTGCAGGCGAACATAAATCGTTAACTATCGATATCCTCGAGGTGCATCGATTGAGGTTTCTGGAAATACTATTGGGATCCCCGAAATCTCTGTCATAATATCTTCGGTCAGAGTATTGATTTTCCTCATAACCCACTATAAATAGCGATGCTGATTCGTCTTCCAAATCACAAACCATCACCTTTGAAAATAGCGAAGTCATGAGTTTTTTTTTCTGTTCTCTAGTCTTTTACCCAGGACCTATGTCCATCACCTTAGCTTACTTGAGAGCCTATGTCGATCACCTTATGAGGGTGGTTTCCAAATTCTCCACCTCACCTCTCCTTGAAGGAGTGAGGGTATGAACAAGTCCTCGACGCGGCGTCCCGGGTGGTATTCGGTTGAGCCAGCCTTCACCGCTTTCGAGCAGCGCCAGGTCCTTGGGATCAGTGAGAAACCACGACGGAATGCTCTGTCCTTGGTTCGTCAGCCTCACGGCTCTTGGGAGACCCTTGTTGGTATCCCGTGATGCACTGAGGCCTCCTCGTGCTGCTGCATTGGTGTGCCCCGATGCTCATTATTCGAAACCAAAGATCTTCTCCGGGATCATGTGTAACCACCTCCTACGGATTAACCCTTGGCTCTCTCGGTAGGCTCGTAAGATCTTCAATAGAGAACATTTCGCTGAGAGTAGGAAACGTCGTCTACCATATCTTTCGTTTCTTTCGAATGTACATTCATCGTCAGTCAAACCCATGTAATGAACAAATTTGAATGGGAAATAAAAGTGGATTTTAGAGTCTCTTTGCTTGCCTACTCATGACTTTCGAAACGTCACCAGTTCTCAAGCGATGCGACGCTCCTTTTTGGACCCTGGTCGTCAAGCGACGTTCTTCTTGGGTGTCGGTTTCTGAGAATATAAAGTCTTTTCGGATCAAGTTTTCCCGCTCACACAAACGACTAATGCTTCTCCTTCCTTTGCATTCTTAGAAACCCTCGTTCTCTTTCCAAAACTCTATGGATTCCGGTGCCTCATCCCCGCCGTCCCCGGCTCCTCCGAACCATGAGGAGGGTGACGTGGCCAACTTTCGACGGGCTTTCGCTGAGTCCTGGCAGTGTCACGTTTTCCTTACCATGAGGCGGAGTCCGATTATTGCACACCGATGTCGGACCAACAAACCCTAGGTCTATTTGTCCCTGATGCCAAGCATCTGGTTCTTTCTGATACGAAAAGGTTTTTCCTTTCTACTAGCAAGTTGCCTGTTGTGTTCTCCTCTGGCGTGTTCAATCCGTCTGGGTGGGGACCATCCGCAAGGACACACCTTCGTCTGGGTGCGGACACACCATCCACAAGGACACACCCAGGATTGAGGCGCATAAAGATTGGGTCTCCAAATGGATGGAGAGGAAAGGCGCTGTTTGGGAAGCGATGGGGATCAAGGTCTTGATCAATGTGTGTTGTTCCCCAGTCGAGCCCAACTTGCCCATGTGCGCAGGGTTCTTGTCATTTTGGAACCCCTTCGTGAATTGCTTCTATCTCCCCAAGGGACCGATGTCGACAATCTTAGAGGATATCTGCTTCCGGACTGGTTGCAGTCTTTCTGGAGCCCCCTTCAGTTTGATTACCAGCGCGACGACTTGGAGTTTAATCCCTCATCGCGCATCAGCGTAGTGGCCGAGCGGCACGTTTTTGAGGATAGATGGGGACCCCAGGAGGAGTTTGAGTTATACTTGGAGTGGTTATCCAAGTACATCTTCTGCAATCGGGGAAAGCACCCTAGTTCCTACATGTTTGGGGTGGCTGCAGGTCTCGTTGATGCTGCCAATGCGGATCAGCCGGAGGCTATGGCCTTTGCCCTCTTTTTGTTGAATCTGATTTACCGTGGGCTTTACCAGGCGACGACCGTCCCGGCCAACTTTCCTGGATGTCGGGCAGATGGCCTCTTGTGGATCGTGTACCTGTGGATTGCTTTGTATTTCCCGGATTTCACCAGTTACCCTCGTCCCATGCGTTCTCGGAGTCAAGTTGTCGCAGCAGGTTCCTCCAAGTGCTGGGCCCGCTTTAGTGTTGCTGGCTATGCGCGAGCCCTAGCGGATGGGTATTCGAATGGTAATCCGGGCACGATATGTTCCTGGCGTCCTTTTCCTAGGGAGTGGGAAGAGCTTCGCCTGGAGATGGTTGAATATCTCCGCCCGACTCTCTTTGCTAGGGACTTGGTAGGAGTGGATTCTGGTGGCCTGACTTTTTAGGCGTATAATCCTCAACTCTGTACCCGTCAACTAGGCATTACTCAGTGTCTGGCCGTCTCGTTTTTCAAGTCCAAGAGTCAGCCGCTGCACCAGCGGGCATCGTCTACTTTGGGGTCTGGCTTGACTGAGCAGTCTCAATAGCCACACCTTCCTGTGGCTCAGATTAGTCCGGAGCCATCAGGTGGCCGATCCCCATTCTTTTCCTTTGCCTGGGACGGAATCTGGGGAGCGCTGAAAGCCTCTCCTCATTTAACGTGGTTGATCCAAGAGGCAGATTCGCCCCCTCCCCCAGCACTTCCCAGTTCAAGTGTGAAATCTTCGAGGAAGCGGCAATGATGCGTCCTCCTCGGGTATATCAACTCAGTTCATCCCAATTTGGTTGGTCTTAGGCTCATAGGCTGACCCTTTTGTGTTACAGGCATCAGAAGGACTAGGCTTTCCTCCGCAGGCTTGCCTTCGAAGGTGCCCGTCAGGCTACGCAAGCGTCTTCTAGGCACGTCGCCCAAGTGTTGTCAGGGGCTCCTGTTGGGCACCCCATTCCCGAGCGAGTGTCTTCCAGGAATACATCAGGTATTACACTTCTAGATGCCTTGTTTCCTTATAGGTGTATTCCTCAGTGACATTAATTCGTTTGCCAAACAAGGCGCTTCCGGCGTCTCTTCTACCGTTGGTGATGACGACGTCCCTGATGACGCCCCTATTGCTTCCAGATTAGGTGATCGAGGCCATCCCGAGCAGCCATCCAAGGTGGAGTCCCAAAGCAAGGTGGTACCTGAAGTTCCTCCCTTGCAATCAAAGGGTGGAGCAAAAAACTCCTTGGTTGATGATGTCGCTGTCGCCCAACAAACGTCGGTGGAGGTTTTTTGCGGTCGGGTGACAGGAACCTCAAGAGCAGATGATAGAGGCTCCCTTTAGCGAAGCGAGGGATGTTCCTCGAAGCGAGGCGATGGAAGGCCCTCAAGCCCAGGCGACAGAAGCCCCCTAGAGTCAGGCGACGGAGGCTTCCCAAGGTCCACGAGCGCATGTGCCTCTGGTAAGATCCTTGTTAGAGTTGTACAAATGCCTTACTCTCAAGTCGAGATCTGATTTAAACATATATGCGGCAGCCCTTTCATTCTCTACTCGCCTCTTTCATCGTCACCCTGGAGCGCGGGGTTAACACTGAGGATGATTTCGTCATATTATCATCTGTGACGGACGAGCTGGGGCAAGTGGGTGCTAATTTGCAGGAGTTGAGGGAGATGCTTTCCCTTTCTCGGAGGTCCCTTTGACGTTCATCGAGTGAACGACAAGAGGGTCTTGTGCTCAAGGCGAAGCTGGAGGAAAAGAAGTCGTACTTCTCCCAGCCGCTTCCATTTTCTGCTTGGGTGCATGAGCTGTCTCTTGAGGAAGCCAATCTCCTCAAGCAAAGGGAAGAGCTGTTGGCTACTCTCCAATGCCTCCAGAAGGACCTTGATGCTACCAGTGCAAGCCTGAACGTTGCTCGGGTCAACAAAGCAGCGGAGCGTGCAGCCACTGACCAAGAGAGGGAGTGGGACAAAGCCTTGGATGTCGAGGCAAAGGAGATTCTAGCGGCCGACTCGATGGACCGGGTGAAGCGCCTGTTGCATTCTTTGCCTCCTGCTTGAAGAACTACGTTTGTTTCTGGCCTCACACTGTGGGGAAACATTTTTAAATGATGTTTTTGTTCATTTCCCACAATGTTGGCTTATATATTTTCAAGTATTTGCCATTAATCTTTAGGTTGTGAATGGATCTATCGAGCCCCCCAGGCGGTATGAATTCCCAAGGTGAGTTTCAACTACCTGAAAAGGGCCTTCCCAATTTGATGTCCATTTTCCATGAAAATAGTCGCAAACTCCTTCGGGTAGTCTCAGTTTCCAGACTAGATTGCCTTTGCTGAAGGATCTAGGGACCACTTTCTTGTTGTAATAACGGGCGATGTTCTTTTTATGAGCTTCCAGATGGTTCAACACGTTGATCCTAGTAGTTTCTAGGCTTTCCAGTTCAATATGAATGTCTCCATGGTACCCCTCGCATTCTCCGAGGTGTTTAAGGAGTTTAAGCGATCGATGTCGCACTTCCATTTGTAGCATCGCGTCGTGGCCGTACACGAGGTTGAACGGTGCAACGTCTATGCATTCCCTCTTTGTAACTCGAAGAGCCCATTATGCCTCCTGAAGTAGAGTATGCAACGTGCGTGGGTTATTCCCGATCATCCTCTGTATAACCCGCTTTATGAGTTTGTTAAAGGCTTCTACTTGCCCATTTGACTGAGCATAGTATATGGTCGAATTGAGTATTTTAAACCCAAAATCTTCAACGAACTCATCCATGAGCTCTTCATTGAATACCCTTGCGTTGTCTACCACTATGCTTCGGGGAATTCCATATCGGTAGACAATGGAGTTCTTGATGAATTCAATTACGTCTTTCTGATTGATGGACTTGTATGCTGCTGTCTCTACCCACTTGGTAAAGTAGTACGTGACGACGAGTATATAAGCATCTCCTCTACTCGAATGAGGATGGATTTCCCCCAGAATGTCTAGTGCCCATGTCCTAAACGGCCATGGTTTCACTATGATGTTCATGACCGCAGCTGGGGTTTGCTTTACTGGCCCGTATTGCTGGCAAGCCTAGTAGGCTTTAGCCATCTCGATGCAGTTCTTGACCATTGATGGCCAGTATAAGCCGTGTCGTTTGATCGACCAAATCATCTTAATTCTTGCCTGATGCGCTCCACATAACCCTTTATGTGTTTCCATCATGTTTGGGATGGCTTCGTCTAGATCGATGCATCTTAAGAGGACGTCCTCATTGGTCTTTCTATAAAGGACCCCGTCAAGTAGCGCATAGTGCCTAGCAATTACTTGGCTCTTTCTTTCGATTTTCGCAAGAGTATTTTCGATGAATCGTCGTATTGGTTGTCTCCAATCCTCTTTTCTGTTCGAATAGGTTGGCAGTATGAACTTCCTTGTTTTCTACCTCAGCGCTGTCGTGGAGCTCTGGTCGTTTGCTTAAGAACAGGGTCATGTCATTTTTGGTGGTTCGTTTATCAGTCCAGAGGCCAATTGCGCCAAGTAGTTGGTTTCTTGGTTGTTACCTCGCTTCACATGTATGACCTTTGCTGTGTCTATTCTCACGAAGAGCTCTTTTGCTCTTCGTAGGTATTGGCTGAGGTTAGGTGCGTGACACTCGCTTTGATCTAAGAGTTGTTGGATCACCATCTGGGAATCACCACATATTTTGACGCTTCCCAATTTTCAGTATAGTGCGATTTGCAAGGCCAAGATCAGGGCCTCATACTCTGCTTCTTTATTAGTTACCTTCCCAATGAGGCGACAAGCCACTCTAGTTTCCGCTTTCCATGGTGTCATAATAAAGACGCCCAAGCCAGCTCCGAACTCGTTGGTGGACCCGTCGAACGGTATGGTCCAATTTTCGCACGGGTGGACTTCCTCGTGTGAAGAATCGAGATTGCCTTCACCATAATGAGTGATGAATTCAGCCAAGGCGTGACCTTTAATCAGACTGAGAGTAGGCTGAGAGTACCAGACTCCACTTGCCGATTCTTCCCATTAGCAAAGGGTTGTCAAAGAATACCTTAGTCACAGGGGTCTTAGAGATGACATATACATCATTAAATCCGATGTAGTGTCTAAGTTTTACTACTGAGTAGTACACTGCAAGGCATACTTTCTTAGTTGGAGTATATTGTTGTTCCGTCTCCGTGAGAAGGCGAGACAGGTAATAAATCACTCTTTCTACTCCATCTTGTTCCTGTTCGTGCACCACGGGCTTTTCTACAGAGGGGAAGCACAAGAACCCGCTCTTCTTCTCCCAGTTCAGGGGGTCCACGAAGTCTTCCCGACAGATAGGGATTTGGAACTCAGTGATCAAGTACTCATGAGAAACCAGATCGGGAAAAAGAGTAGGGTCAAGAACGGGACCTAGGGTTAACCCGTCGTCGCTAGTCTGGACCACACCGGAGGGACCAACATGCTGAGAGTGCCATTGGAAGGTCGCGAAGGAAGACATGGTCAAGAGGGAGAAATAGGGTTTTCAGAGGAGACTAAGGGAGTTCAAGAAGAGAGAGTGCTCGAAGGGTGAGTGAAAGGAGGGAAACGAAAGGTTTTCTTTAACTCCAAGAAATTGACAGATGTGCTCAGGCGACAGAAGTCCCCTCAGCAAAACAAAGGGGGGCTTATGTTGACATGATGAATTATCTTGGGCGTATTCTCTGACGGGTTAAAGCCCACGAGAGGAATGTAGGGGATGAGAGGAGGTGTGGGCTCGTACCAAGTCTACATCCTATGTCAGCACAGGTCACACGTCTTGAGAGGACGGTTTGTTGACTCCGAGATCCACGGAAGGTAGTTTAGATTGGGAGGATCTTCGGAGAACGTGACAGACATTCTGGACTCATAAGATCGAATATAAAAGGAAGGAGATCTTCCCAAAGAGAGACACGGTGAATTCAGCCAACAGAAGCTTTATTTGCTCGTCACCCCTTAGTTGTTAGAATTCCCCGACTTGGGCGAAACTCGTAAGGTTTCATTGGTCTTCACTTCCATCACCAGAGTGAGTAGCCGTAGCTTTGGTAGCCAATTTCCGCCAGCATTCCACCGCCAGGACGAGCCTCCGTAGTCCCGGCAAGCAGTTCCGCCTTCGTTTCCGCCACCAAGCGTCCCGTCATCAAGTCTACGACGTCACCGTCCAAATCCACAAGTCCACAGCGCCCAGCATCAAGTTTACAACGTCACCATCGTCCAAATTCGCAAGCCACAGCGTCCGACAACAAGTCTACGACAACACTGTCCCAATTCACAAGTCTGCAGCGTCCAGCAGCAAGTCTACAACGTCGCACCATCGTCCTTACTTTTTTTTTATGGCTGTAAGCATTTTATTCTTATTGTAAGACTTCATTTGATTAACTCAATCTATTTCTTTTACTTACTGGCGACCACATCTAAAAATCATGTTAGTATTGTTGCCAAATATTTCAGAAGTGATCCGTTTCGACGCGAACAGCTTCATATGTGGATCAACAGTCCACAATACAGGCCCAAGGTACCGGAAACCCAGTAAGGAGGTGGTCATGGAAACACACCAAGCGAAGATTTGTTAGGCGAAGCAGTCATCAAGCAACAGGGTACCAAGTGACAAGGGCCAGCGAAGCGACAAATGACAGTTAACTGGGCGAGCGAGGAAACTCTTCGGCGAAGGCTAATGGGCGATGCGGTCGATCAGTAGACTGTTAAGGAAGATTCCAAACGATCTCCGGATTTGGAAGGGCATTGTTGCCATGTTTGCTCGGATGGAAACCATGAAGACTGGCCGCATAGGATACGTAATATATGTGCAATATTTCATTACCGTACATACGTAGGTCTAGCTTAGTATAAATAGTTGTTCTTAGGCATTGTACACAGACACACCTCTCTAGTGTTCCAGCGATCAAGCTCTCTGTGCTCTTGCGTTCTTACTTCCCTTCGAAGGCATCGTCGATGGCATCCGTAAGTGCTTCCACTTAAGGGTGTTCGTCCGCTGTCTTCTTCCTCTCTCTCTTTTCGTTCATACGGCGACCACACATTCAATGAACCTCCGAGTACCAGTTGCTCGTAGTGCTAGAATTTCTGATGTATTTGGATCGGACTTGTCTACGGTCACTTCCGGGGCGAACAACGCTCATTACATAGCCGCCACTACTAGGAAACAACACTTGTAACGGAAACAACACTTGAATTGAAATTGAACAATGTTGAATTACAAAGTTTAGATCCTTACAATACTTATAATCATAACGAAAATGATCGAACAACAAAAGAACGACAATGGGTCTTCACGACGGTCGCCTGACGGACAGCGGGTACGGCAGATCCCTTTAGTAAAATTTACCTTGGTGGATCGACTGTCGGATGTGGTGAAAGTGATGGTAGTTTCAGTACGCTGGATTCAGGACGCTTGGAGCCAAGGCAAGAAACTTAGGAAAACTATGGGTTTGTATGATGATTGTTCTATGTCTATCTTTCTTTCTGTCTTTTATATTTCCAAAATCTTACGGTGATTATTAAGCCAGTATGTAATCTCACTAGATCATGTGCATGATCTGATTCCTATTTTGTAGGAGTCATGCACGTCGTGCTTTAGCCGGCCTCTCTGGGTTTACCTCGTGTCTTGCTTTATTGACGTAACTGGACGTGGTTTGATGTGAGCCTCCTCGAGATATTACAGGCTCTCTTGTAGTGAGAGGCTATTCGTGTTTCGAGCTGTATGGGATTATCTATGACGTACTCGAGAAGTGCTTCTCGAGTGGCATTAATCTCGAGCCCTTGTTTAAGAGGCACTTATCGAGTAGTAGTGCTCACACAGACTTCTCGAGTAGCGTTAATATTAGGCCCATATTCGCCTCAAGTGGTGCTTGCACAAAGTTTTATCTCTTCGACCCATTAAGGACAAAGCTCAGAATTCGTGAGTCAACATTAAGCCCTCCTTTTAAACATAATGTGGGAAACTTTACGTTTATCCTTTCATAAAGATTTCACGTTCAAGTTACCGAAACGGTTGTGTTTTGACACTATATTGTGTTTCTTATCGAGCAAGGATCTCTTTTCCCACTTCTTTACTCGTAGAGTTTTAGGAATCTAAACCGTCTGTTTCTTTTCGAAACCCTCATTTCTTTTCGACTTCCAGAAACGTTCTTCCATCAAAGTTCAGTCCTTTCTTCGACCAGACTTCGCCCTCTATTTATCTCCTTCCTAAAGTTCTGAACTTTTCTTCATCGGTACAAGATACATAAGCAATGACTCCCGCGAAAATGTCTGACCAGGATTGATCCGGCCAGTCTATGATCTCGCTGATCAATAAGTGGTCGTTCCTATTCCGGTTTGCAACCATCCGGTTCTGACATTGGGTCCCTTAATACCGTCGACTGCCTTCAAGGAACATGAAATCCCTCAGACTTATCTTCTTACTAAACCATCCATTCTGATATGTCACCCTAATTTATGTGCTCCTGTCAATTGGCTCAATGCAAAAGAGCATGTAGGATTTCTCCCAACCGATGCTTCTATCGAGAGGTGGTTTAAACTATTGGAAAAGAAATTAAACCAGAAGTTGCGTTGCTTGGGTTTAAGAGATTTGGTTGCCAGCTGGAGGAGGATGAGGTTCTGCGATCCTAAAATCTGTTCTAGTTTGATCCCTTTTTGGAATACGAGATTGAACGTTTTCTTCTTTCCCTAAGGGCTTATGATTGTCACCATATAAGATGTTTGCTTGGTGACAGGCTGCTCTGCCTTGGGTACTAATGTTCAAGCGGAAGGGGACAAGTTCTAATACAACGGACACAAGATTCGCAACCCGGTTAACAACCACATGGATATATTCCATGCTGCAGGAGGAGAAACCTCCAAATGGGGCGCAGAACAAGAGTTTGATTTATATCTCAAGTGGCTGAGCAAGTATGTCTTCTGTTGTCCTGGGAAACAAGCTGCCATTTACATTTCCTGGATCAGTAATTTCCTAGTCCAAACTGATGAGACTGTGGCCTTTGCACCATTCCTCCTTCAACTACTGTATAGAAGCCTTCGGAGTGCTTCTACTCTCGTGAAAGACAAGGGTTTCCCAAATCACTCATCTGGCTGTCCAATATGGTTGCTGCATTTATGGGCACACATCTGGTTTTCTCAACTGACTTCATTTGACAAGTCAGTACTCAAGGGCGAGTGGTGCTCATTTGACAAGCCCTTCATGCATGTAGTTACTCGAACACCTGGTCTCTTGAGGCTGTCACTTCTCTGATGAGTGAGTTGGCTAATCCCCAGAGAGAGCACGAATGGGAATCGTATCCTCCCAATAAGTTTTATGTTGCTCGAGACAACCTTCTCGAGTGGTCTTACTGGGACAGTGCCTTAACGCCTCGAGACTTAGTGAGAATCTGCCTAGGGGACAAGTTCACATTCAAGATGTACAACCCACAACTGTGTACTAGACAACTTGGTTTCTTCCAATATGTCAGTGTCCCTTTCTCGAAATCTTACAACAGCTTCATGCACGGGAAAACCGCGACTAAGCATTTCAAGGAAGTAGATGAGGTATTGGCTCGGACTGCTTTGTCTCCGATTAAGTTCCCTTTCTCGAGAAATGGTGGAATTTCAGCGTCTGAGCTTTTCCAAGTCCATGACCATGACGTGGTCCGAATTGCAAGGCTTTATGGCCATCCTGGACAATGACTTGGCTGATCGTTACGTACCTAGTTCCGACCCAGATAGTAAGCCACATAACCCTAGCTTATGTTGTTAATCGCTACTAACTTAAAATTGTATGTTTCATAGCTATGGTTAGGATTGAGACTGGAGTTTTGCCCAAGGCAATCCCCGACCAGGAGTCTTTAGAGTCGAAAAGAAACGCAAAGTTCGGACTCTGAAGTCTCTCGAAGAAGGAGACCTTGGTGAAGAACAATCCAAAGCCCGAGAAGATCGTCCATCTAGACAACAACGTGAGGAAGCAAATCATGACAAGGTACCTCCTCCGAAGAGGCAAACGCTGCATGAGGAGACTAGTAAAACTCGTCCTTGAATAGCCTGTTGTCCAAGTTCTAGCCAAAGTTTTGAGCAAACATATCTGCCTCGTCTCTTCCCGAAGTATCGATAACCGAGGTTCCTCAATTTGTCCCTAATGATGAGGTATTTTCTTACCTTTTCTCATTTCTTAAATTCATTTCTATTTTCTTCAGATTACTTATTCTAAAGAATGAAACAGGCAAATCTACCGTTGGAGCAACTAAGGAGGGAACTCGAGGTGTTCCTTCACCTTCTCGAGAGACTTTGGGAACTCGAGGTGCTTCGCCTCTTGAGGACATTGAGATAACTCGAGATGATGCGCCAACTACGGAAACTCGAGATACCTCACTTCTCCAAAATGATGAGATGACACATGACAAGTCCAGTAAAATGGAGATGGGGTCTTTTGACCTTCCTCCTGCTGTCAGGGAGGAGGACGCGGAGAAGAGAGCAAACGCGGTGGAGTCACCTTCTCGAAAAAATGTTTCACTCAAGATATGTTGAATGTTTTCTTTTCTTTTGAACTCTTGGGTCATAGGGTCTCCCTAATTGTTTGTTTGTCTTTTAAGCAGAATCCTCAATTTCAAGCAGCGCCAACTGATATCTCAGAGGATGATAGTGCTAACGAGGATGTTGTAGATGACAGCTTCGTTCTTGAAGATGTGTTGAATGATGCTCAACAATTTCAGCAGGACTTTCAGTTCGTGATCGACGGCCTCTGTACTACCATAATTTGAACGGAGGGCAGCTTCGAGCAATAATACAGAGTTGCGCTGAGAAGGATTTTGCTTTCCCCTCTGGCGATAGTAGATCAAATTGTTGCGTGCTAGCTTGCACGACGGCATTACTGGTTTCACTGGCATGACTATGAGTGTGGTCAAGACACCAAGCATGATGCTCAAGCAATTAAAGCTCAACAAGAGCTGGCGGAAGCTCAAAATCAACATGGGCTCGACCGCTTAAATGCGAAAATTGAGCGCAAAAGTCATCGCCTGGGCATTATTCGAGAAAGAATGTAAACCCTCGCCAGAAAAAAGGAAGCTCTCCTGATGTCTTTGTCTAAGCTTGAGAAAGCTCAAGTTATGAAGTCTGCTGCTACGGAACCATCTTAGACTCCAAGGCGGGAAGCCGCGTTCGTTGTGGCGGTATTAGTGGTGGAAAGTATTTGAGAGAAACAACGTTTGGAGCTCATTCAACGTTTCATTAACTCTATGCCCAAATCTTGATGAATTTTCTTTTTTCTCCAATGACATTTAATGACATTCAATGTTTTGACTACTATTAATCCTCTTTTTCTACCACTTTCAACTTTTCAAGACGTTTCACTGTAGCATTTACTCTCTTTTGAACAGCTTTAATTCCGTAGGATAAGGCTACTAAGATTCTCTACAGAGCAAAAATTTTCAAGATTCTCTACATTTCCTTCACGGGTCTTACAAGACTCTCCTCAATTGTGCCTTTCATTTGGCTATAACTGGACACGATTTTCATACGAAAACACACACCTTTACCTTAAACATGTCTTGTTGAGATGTCTTTCTGCTTTAGCAAACAAAACTCTTTCTTGTTTCCAAGGCCTATGTTCACAACCTTTAGTTCCTTGACACCCTAAGTTCACAACATTTGGCTAGGGCTGCCTCTTTTCCAGGATTTCATGGCTTAGAAGCTTCGTTTGAGCCATGTGAGCGAGTACTCGTTGAGAGACTTCTCCCAGTTTCTCATTTCTTGCACTCCACCCTAGAGAAGAGGGAATAAACTCGAGCACACTCTTCTCCCGACTTTCATAGTCTTGACGTCTTGCGACTCGGCTCCTTCTCTTCGTCCATCGACCTTGGAGAGGGAAGGATACCACCAGTTAGACCCCAGGGAGTTGGCTTGTCAGATGGCTTGTGGACACGGAGAAATTTGTGGCCCTTTATGCTTCATTCTCCCGCGAAGGAGAGACTGTAAGTTTGGAGAGGAGTTCTTTCCTCATGTGCCCGATCACGGACAGTTCGCGAGAAGGAGTGTCTCCAAGTCTGGGTGCTAGTAGAACTAAGTCCCATGACTGGATGAAGGAGAAGTGCATGTTTTTACTGTTTTGTCCAGTAGGGCGAACTGACTTGACTAGAAGAACGTGTGAACCGTATGATAGGTGATGCCTTCGAGTCGACTACCAAGACGTTTAAGAACTGAATATCATATACTTCTTTTCTAAATATTACTTTTTCCTCTGTAATGAGGATTGTACTATGTAGTAGACTTTATTTCCAAAGAAATGTCTTACTCTCCCAACTACATCCACAAACTCGGGAATCTCCTCTTTAAGTCTTCCTTATGAGTTTTCCAGCAGTTGGTTTGTAAGACTTTAAATATTTCCCATTAATTTTCAATTCATGAGAATGACCTCCGAGGTAAGCTAAACGGTATACGTTCTTTGGGAATACTACTCTGACTTGAAACAGACCTTCCCAATTAGGTGACCAATTCCCGTGGAAGTAATCCCTAGTAACTATTGGGAGAATCATTTTCCATACTAACTCTCCCTCCTTGAAGTTTTTGGAATGTACATTCTTGTTGTAATACTTCATTGCTGTCCCTTTTTGGACTTCCATTTTGTCTGTTGCTTTTGTGCCCTGACTCTCGAGGTATTCAAGCTCTCGAGAAATATTGTCTTCTCGACCCGAGTCTTTATTTGCCTGATTAACCTGAAAGGACTTATACTTTGCCTCAATGGTTACAATGGCATCTTGTCCATATACTAAGTTGTAAGGTGCTTCCCCAATACTATCTCTTTTAGTAACTCTTAATCCCCATATGGTTTTGAGGAGTCTCCCCGGGTTATCTTCGATCATTCTCAGAATCACATTCTTAATAAGCTTGTTGGTAGATTCCGCTTGGCCATTAGACTGTGGATAAACCTTCAAGTTGGGAGACACGGAATGGAGACGACCTTTTTCGTGTTGGATATCGCATCAGCTTTCAATGCACTCCTAGGTCGAGATTGGTTCCATAAAGCGGCTGTCATACCTTCGACTCTGCATAAAGAGTTGATGATATGGCTTGATGATGAAATATAACTTGTACGGGCTGATAAGAACCATTGTTCTTGTGAAACTAAGGCTTTATATTTCATTGCAGAACTCGAGAAGGAGAAACAGGAGAAGGAGGACAACTATGAAAACCAATCGTTGAACCCGAAAGTCGAGAAAGTCATAGTCCATCAGGCTGAGACAATTGGAGCAGAGCCTCCCATAGTCCTAACTGGATGGGGAAATGAAGAAGATGATACTCCTCGAGCTAGATGCTTTACCCCAGTATTCAGCTTTACTGTAGAAGCTCCAGGGGATGAAGAACTTGAAAATAATCCTGGGATGTTCGTGCCTGAAGAAGAGATCCCCATTACTTGGATGGGTGAAAGGCCTCGAGGGATGCCTGAAGGGGATGTTATCCTAACTCAAGCCGAAATCAGGAACGGGGAGAGGGAGGTTGAGATCGAGACCCGCTTTGGACAAAACGAGGAAGGAAATCAGAATCATGGTGATGCGAAGTTTTAGCCCGATAGACTCCAGCGAGAGAGCACCTATGAGAATTGAAGAAGAAGAAAAAGAAGATCTGGTTGATGTGCACCAAGAAGCACGTCCCTTAACGTGTTTAAGTTGTGAAGAAAAAGTGTGTCGCATCACACCATTGTCATTTTCTTTCAGCTTTAGGAAATTTCTAGGTATTTTTTCTTTGCAACTCGACGACAATAGTCCAGAAACCTTGTTTTCGGTATCAAATCCTTTTATTAATGACAATCTTGGTTCAGAAGAAAATCTCTGACTCCCGTATATGAGTGCAATTCTAGACAATGAGCTAGCATCTGCCTTAAGAGAATTGTTGTGCAAATTTCGAGACTATTTCACTTGGGATTACACGAAAATGCCAGGACTGGATAGAAGCTTGGTGGAACACAAATTCCCAATTCGAGAAAACTTTAAACCTGTGCAACAAGCTCCACGACGAATGGTAGGCGATTAAGTAAGCTCGTGTATGAAGAAGTAAGACAACTTTTTCAAGCCAGGTATATCAGGACTTTCAGATACACGGAATGGATCTCGAGCATCGTTCCTTTAGTGAAGAAAAATGGTAAGGTTTGAGTGTGCATAGATTTTCGAGATCTAAGTAAAGAAAACCCCAAAAGATGAATATCCCATGCCAATTGCTGATGAATTAATTGACAAGGCAACAAGAAATGTTATTATGTCATTTATGGATGGCTACTCAGGATATAATCAAATCTTCACCACCGAGGAGGATGTTTACAAAACAGCTTTCGATGTCCAATTGGCATTTTTGAGTGGGTAGTAATGTCATTTGGATTAAAAAATACCCAAGCTGCATATCAGAGAGCCATGAATGCCATCTTCAATCCTCTCATAGGAAAGACAATAGAAGTTTATATCGACGACATAGTTGTAAAGTCGAGAACGAATGATCCACACATTGAAGATCTTCGAGCAGCATTTTTCCAGATGAGGAAACATCATTTGAAGCTGAATCCTTTGAAGCGTGCAATTGGAGTCCAAGCTGGACAATTTCTTGCGTTTCTAGTACATCAGAAATGGATCCAAATTGATCCAGGTAAAATCAAAGCAATACAAGAATTGTAACCCCCGACGAATAAGAAAGAGTTAAAAGCTTTTCTCAGGCGAGTTAATTATCTAAGGAGATTCATAGGGAAATCTGACAGGAAAAATAGAGGCGTTCACAACGTTATTGAGAGGGAAGAATATATATGTTTGGTTAGATAAACATGATTAGACATTCGAGAAAGTCAAAGAGTATTTGATGAAACCCCAGTCTTAGCTTCTCCTCAGCTCGGGAAGCCCTTCATCTTATATGTAGAGGTAACTGCCACCACGATAGGTGCCTCCTGGCTCAAGAAGATGACCAGAAAAGAGAAAGAGCTGTGTTTTATTTATCTCGACTCTTAAATCCTGTTGATACAATGTACACAACTTCAGAAAGGCTATGTACATTAGTATATTATGCAGTTACGAAACTAAGACACTACATAGGGAGTAGCGAGGTATATGTGGTTTCGAAAACACAAGTTTTAAAAACATTCTTTGAGAGTCCTTTGCTTACTGGAAGAGTTAGTAAGTGGAGCCTAGTGTTCTCCACATATGACTGAAATTCAAACCTCAAAAGGCTGTAAAAGGACAAGTTCTCGTAGATTTCTTGGCAGAATACTCGAGTGAAACTTCAGTAGACGAATAAGAGGAAATGCAAGAACTTTGGGAAGCCTGGTTTGATGGGTCGTCAACAAGATCTGGGACTGATTGAGATTACTTCTAATCATAAGGTAGACGTTATGAAAGCAAATGAAGATTGGCGGGTAACCTTACGTCAAATTCTTGGAGAATCGCGACTCACAAGTCGAGAGAAAGATTAAATGTACTCTTAGATGGCCTGCTGTACAAGAAAACTCAAGAAGGTGTTTTGTTGAGGTGTGTCGACTTGGACGAAGCGACACCAATCATGTTGCAGACACAAGAAGGGTTGTGTGTAACTCACCAATCAGGAGTAAAGATGTACTGGATGATTCAAAGGCATGGATTTTATTGGCTATCTATGAAGAAGAATTGTATCGAGATGGCTAAGGGTTGTAGAAAATGCCAAAAATTTAGACCTATAGCTGGAGCACCAACAATAGAATTAAATTCAGTAACACGGCGATGACCATTTCAATCCTAGGCTCTTGATATAATCGGAGAGATCAGACCTCACTCGAGTAAAGGAGATACTTACATACTGGTAGCCACAGATTACTTCACTAAGTGGATGGAAGCCAGGGCCTATAAAAAAATTGACCAAAAAGAAGTTATCGCGTTCATTAAGGCGAACATCATTTTCCTCTTTGGACTCCCACACAACATAATAGTGGATAACGGAACTCTGTTCAATGGAGAACAGATGCAGGAATTCTCGAGAAAGTTCGGTTTCTCAACCTTCTACAATTTTTATGTTTTACATTTGTTAATTTGAGCAATTTTAATTCATGGTCAATTGCGGTCAAACTTGGCTTGTCATACTGTTTAGCTGAAACATGTCCTGTTCGGAGGTGCAGATTCTTCGATATGCTGGCTACGGATTACACATCCATTTTTCCTCAAATTTAGCATGCTAAAGCATGATTGACTTATCTAGCATGTGACAAAATTTCATAATTTTTCGACGAATGAGTGAACAGTTATGAAATTTTCTTTTTCCTATCAGTCTCCTGGCTAAGGACTACATATGCAATACTCATGCATTCTAACCTCTTCCCATTGAAGGCGGTGATCGACATCCTCTCTATCAGCTACAATCTTTCTATAACCATTGCGAGGAAAGTTACAAATGGAAGGATGCTGACCGTAGCTCCATTGTCTATTAGCACCTTATTCATCCTTACTCCATCGAAGTTTGTTGTGATGTACATGGAATGAATATGTTACCTCAAACCGAGAGAGGGTTTCTCGAACCAATGGAGCGGAGATCCCTTTGGATATATGTCACTCGACCTAAGAACCATATGTACAGCGCCATCAACGAGCATAACTCTTTTACCTTCTCTCAATAAGCATGTAGGTAGCTCGACCACGTTACAAGTCACCATGGGATCTTCGTTTTCCTAATGCCCCTCAGGGGTTTCTTTTTGTAAGGGTGTGTAATCTATGTAGTCGTCGTAGACAACATCTTCTTCTTCCTCACCTTCTACTTGTTGTGTCTCGTGTCGAGACTCACTCACTTCTTTAGGCGAAACACTTTTGCTTTTATTGACCTCCATTTGAGTACGCCTTAGAATTCTTTTGTGCATTGCCTTCGGGATCACTACTTTCCTACAAACCTGCTATCATTCTAATTGTGGGTCCTTCATAGGCTCTCCAACAATTCACCCAAGACTTTTAACATGGCGTTTTACGTAAATAAAGTCTTTCTTCTCGGGATCATAACCCCAAATTTCCTGCACGTTAGGTTCAATCACCATAGCATTAATAAAATTTGTGGTGAGGATACTTGTGATCTCGCTTTTGAGCTTAATTTTGATTTCCTCATTGGTTGACATCTGACCAGTTTCAGGAAGTACACCACGCAGCATTTGGTGCACATCTATGGGATAAGGAACTTATTCGAGGCAATCGGTTTGCACTTCTTGCAGAGCATCCCTTCCTCAAGGAAGCGAGCAATTTGTGGGCCTTCGTGAATCGGTTTCGGATTGATCTGGAGTACTTACTTTCTTTTTGCTTTAGTGGATGCCCTCTCAACCTTAGCAGACTCGCGAGCAGGGACTTCCTTTTTTGGATGTTCGTTAGGTGCCTGTTCTCAAACAGCAAGCTCAATCTTGTCACGGTCATCCACACGCCCGTGCACATGGGGCCTGTTGACCCACTCATCCTCAAAATAGTGCCTATGTCGGCGTTCGCGTCGAACAAATCCAGACGAGGAACTACCTAAAGTATGTTTAGGGGCAAAGCGAGAGAACGACGGCACCATTCCCATAACCACCTCCTCGAGCTGAGTTAAATCATACCAGATATTGTCATTGTTCATCAGCAGATACCTGCGAAAGTTGCAGCACTTGTCCGTAGTATGGGTGGAATTCAAATGTCAGTGGCAGTGTTCATCATGAATTTTGCGAACTGGACCGAAAAGTCCATTGATGATAGTGGTTTCCCCAAACACTTTGATTCCCGGCGATGTATTACGAACTTAAGTCTCGAGATAAAGTGTAGAAACATCGTCATCAGTATTGCATTTGGCACACTTACTTTTAGCCTCAAGAGAATACATATGGATTGTACGCTATTCGCCAAGGGATATCATCCACTATACTCGACTCATTCACTTCAGCAAATCGTAATTCTTTTGACTCGATCAAGTATTGAATTAAATTCCTAAAATATATGCAATCTTGAGTTGCATGAGTAAATGTTCCATGCCATTTACAATGTTTCCTACATTTTTCTCGATCATTCTACGGTAACTTATGTACAGACCTAAGTTTTATATGCCCTTTCTTGTACAACCAATCAAAGATTTTGTCCATCTGTTCTATGTCAAGAGAGAATTTTCTTTGTTCATCATATTTTTGAGAAACTCGATATTTAGAATTTTTTTTCACTAGGGGCTCGCACATTGTCGGCTCCCCTTTTATAAACTCGACTACATCAATTTCTGGCCAAGGCTCTACTTGACAATTCCTAACTAAATGAAATTCTTCCAGCATGAGATTATGATACTCAGTTGCTCGTCTCGAGTGATCATTGAAATCTCAAAAACCTTCTCCCTGGAGATTCTATCTTATTTATAGAGACAAAGCGTTCTGTGCTATCTTGAGTTGATCTCTTTCAGCTAAGGCTATTGTGCACTTCAACAGATCTTTCCTAAACTTCACTAGAAATAGAGCAGGACTCTCCCTAGGTAGTTGTTTCTTCCTCATGATCTCCCCTAGAGAATCACGGAATCCAATTTATCAAACGCCTTAAGGAACTTGGTCTGCATCTTAACCCAATTCATAATGGTATTCGTGAGAAGTCTCGAATACCAGCCAAATGCATCTCCAGTTAGGGAATTATGAAATAATTTGAGCTTTAACATATCGTTATTCGACATTTCCCCCATCTGATAAGTAAATCTAGATATATGTTCCACATGAGTCATTTCATCTTCTCCCGAAAACAAGGTAAAACTAGGAATCCTATATCCCCGAGGTATCTCTATTCCTGGTTCTATATACTCAGGAATTGGACTCCTATACAGGCACACTTCTTTAATCCTTACACCCAGAACCACTCGAGCGATTTGCCTACTTAAGTCGGATACATGATTAGGATTTTGTTTTTGGATCGACCTCATTTTCCTTAGGTTTATAGTAAAAGCTCTCAATCTTCCTTCATCGACCCGGGGGAGAATAAGTTGGACAAACATTCTGTTCGAGATCTACAAATGTGGGGTTTACATTCTTGTTAGACTCAGACATTGGACTTTTTGAACTACCCACACCAACTCCATAAGCTCCATTAGAATTCACATGATATGTTTCAATACGATCATTATAAGGAACTTCTACTTTCCAAAAGCCCTAACATCTCCCATAAATGACTTTTCTCCTAGAGGCTCACTCTTTTTCTCAGATCTATCACCCTTAAGGAGACTTATAATATCTATCAACTCCTCATCATTCTCATCCATTCGCATTTTCAGTTCTCTATGACTTCTTGCTAATCCCAATTTCAGTCCTCCCATAGCACTACCAAATTCCTACTTAGTTAGAAAGTCATTAGGAGAATGAACAAGCCAAGGGTTATTCGGAGGCCTTGTGAGGACATCCCGATCACTTTCATTCTGGTTCTCATTGAGTTCCCCTGTTTTCTTAGGGTCCTCTGTAGCATTCTTTTTGGCACGAGGCTCTCTTAAGAGGCTTTGTGAATCCTTAATAATCTGGCTCTTGCTATGGTCGCAAAAAATGTGCTGGTGTGGAAGATGTTCCCCAAAACACGTATCGAATTTTACAGTGATTTGTGGTTGTCGTTAAGTAAAAGAATGCAAGTTGAAACCGAAACAACACTTGAATTGAAATTGAACAATGCTGAATTACATAGTTTAAATCCTAACAACACTTACAGTCATAACGGAAAGGATTGAACAACAAAAGACAGACAGTGGGTCTTCACGATGGTCGGCTGACGGATGGCGGCTACGGCAGATTCCTTTAGTGGAATCTACCTTGGTAGATCAGCGGTCGGATGTGGTGAAGGTGATGGTGGTTTCAGGACGCTGGATTCAGGACGCTTTGGGCTAAGGCAAGAAACTTTGTAAAATTCTGGGTTTGTATGATGACTGTTCTATGTCTATCTTTCTTTCTGCCTTTTATATTTCCAGAATCTTACGGTTGCGATTATTCAGCTAGTATGTGATCTCCCCAAATCGTGTGCATGATTTGATTCCTAGGAGCCATGCACGTCGTGCTTTGGCCAGCCTCTCTGGGTTTATCACGTGTCTTGCTCTATTAACGTAACCGGACGTGGTTTGACGTGAGTCTCCTCAAGATATTACAGGCTCTCGTGTAGTGAGAGGCCATTCGAGTTTCGAGCTGTATGGGATTATCTATGACGGACTCGAGAAGTGCTTCTCTAGTGGCATTAATCTCGAGCCCATGTTCAGGAGGTACGTCTCGAGTAGTAGTGCTCACACAGACTTCTCGAGTAGCGTTAATATTGGGCCCATTTCGCCTCAAGTAGTGCTCACACGGAGTTTTACCGTTTCGACCTATTAAGGACAAAGTCTAGAATTCGTGTGTCAATGACGCCGTTTTTCGATTGGCCTCCCAAGTCCCCCAGATCTATCCCACAAGTATGTCGTGTGTCCCTTCTTATGTAAACTTTTAATGTTTGGCATATTTTGTTTGCTGATTATCACGACTTCTCTTTCCCTTTTAAACAGAAAGCAGAGAGGACTCTGGAGGCTCCTATCTTGGCGAACCATGTCTTCTCGAATCCACTTGACTGCACTACAACAAATTTTATCTTTCTTTATGAATTATTCTTAACGCTGTATGAAAGTGTAGTTATACTTTTAGATAGGGTTTTGGTTCCCCACACAAAAAATAATTGTAGAAAAACTTAAGTTAACTACCTACGTTTGAAACAAAATCTAAATGTTTTAAAAATTAAACATTATTTTTAGTATACGATGTTCGCTTCGGAAGTGACTGTAGAGAATCCGGATCCAAACACATTGGAAATCTCTGGCACTACGAGCAACTGGTACTCGAAGGTTCGTTGCATGTGTGGTCACCGTATGAATGAAAAGAGAGAGAGGGAGAAGACGACGAACGAACACCCTTAAGCGGAAGCACTTACGGATGCAAGAACGCATGCCTTCGGAGGGAAGGAAGAACGCAGGAGCACAGCTGGAACGCTGAAACGCTTGAAGATAAAAAGACTATATGTCCGTCTATAGAGAGCTGTTTGTGTACAATACATAAGAACAACTATTTATACTAAGCAAGGCCTACATATATACGGTAATGAATTATTGCACATGTATTACGTATCCTTTGTTGCCAGTCTTCATGGGATATTTTCTTTCCATCCGAGAAAACTTAACAACAATTCCCTTCTAAATCCTGAGATCGTCCGGAATCTTCCTTAACAGCTACTGATCGACCGCATCGCTAATGAAGCCGAGATCTCTGGCCTAGAATTTATGTTGCTAAACATGTAAACCCCCCTCAAAGCAGACGGAGTGATCCGTCTCGCCTTGAAAATGACTGAGTAATAATTCCCCTACAGCCAAGTAGCGTGTGCAGGCGAACATAAATCCTTAACCGTCGATATTCCCGATGTCGTTCCTATTGCTTCATGGCCGGGCGAGCAACGTCACCCCGGCGAGTCGAAGTCGGAGTAGCCTCCCAGTGAGGTGGCATGCGAAGTTCTGCCCCCACCTTCGAGACATGAAGTTGGGGTCTCCTGAGCCGAAGATGTCACTGTTGCCCAACGTCCCTCAAGCGACGCGGTGGAGGTCCCTCACGATCAGGCGACGGGAGCCCCCCGAGGGCAGGCGATGCAAGCTTCTTCGAGCCAGGCAACAAAAGCTCCCAAAAGCCAGGCGACAGAAGCCCCCTAAGGCCATCAAGCGCAGGCGACCTCGGTAAGGGTCCTCGAGTTATGTTTCCTTGTTTTTTCCTCAGGTCATGTCTGACTTAAGCGTATTCATGCACCCTTTGCATTGTCTGCTTGCCTCTCTCATCACCATCCTCGAGCATGGAATTGACACTGAGGATAACTTCGTCGTGTTAGTATCTGTGACGGACGAGTCGGGGCGAGTAGGTGCCGATTCGCATGAGTTGGGGGTTATACTCTCGCTGCTCCGAAGGTCCTACTAGCGTTAATGGAGTGAACAACAAGAGAACTTCGCGCTCAAAGCGAGGTTGGAAAAGAAGAAATTCGCATTGTCCCAACCACTTCAATCCTCTGCTCAAATTAATGAGCTGTCTCTTAGAGAGGTCGATATGCTCAAGAAGAGGAAAGAGCTGACGACCATCCTCCAGCGCCTTCATGAAGAGTTGGATGCTACTAGCGTAAGCTTGAATACTGCCCGTGCAGACGAAGCAGCCGAGCGCGCGACCGTAGGCCAGGAGCGAGAGACGTTCGAGAGGGAATAGGACAAGGCTTTGGATGTCGAGGCAAAGGAAACCGTGGCGAGTGATAGACAGGGCGAAGCGCCTATTGTATTCTTTGCCTCCTTTTTGAAAACCTACGTTTGTATTTGCCCCCACATGGTGGGGAAACATTTTGAAATGGTGTTTTTGCGCATTTCCCACATTGTTGGTTTATACTTTTTCAGGTAATTGTCATTAATCTCGAGGTCGTGTATTGACCCATCAAGTCCCCTACACGGTATGAATTCCCAAGGTGGGATTTCAACTCCCTGGAAAGGACCTTCCCAATTTGGCATCAATTTGCCATGAATGTAATCCTCGACCCCTTCAGGCAATCTCAATTTCCAGACTAGATGGCCCTCGTTGAATGATCGGGGGACTACTTTCTTATTGTAGTATCGGGCGATATTCCTTTTGTGAACTTTGAGATGCTTTAGCACATTGATTCTGGTGGTTTCTGGATCTTCTAGCTCGACGTGCATATCCTCATCATAGTCTTTGTGTTCTCCAAGGTGTTTAAGAAGTCTAAGCGATCCATATCGCACTTCTATTGGGAGCATCGCATCGTGGCCATACACGAGGTGGAACGGAGCGATGCCTATGCTTTCTTTCTTTATGACCCGGAGTGCTCATAACATCTCCTGAAGCAGGGCATGCCACGTGCGCGGGTTATTCTCGATCATCTGTATAACTCGCTTTATGAGGTTGTTAGAGGCCTCCGCGTGCCCATTCGACTTAGCGTAGTACGGGGTTGAGTTGAGTCCTTTAAACCAAAAATCTTCAGCAAATTTATCCATGAGCTCACCGTTGAACACCTTTGCATTGTCTACCACGACACTTTGAAGAATTCCGTATCGATAGATGATCAGTTCCTGATGAATTTAATCACATGCTTCTGGTTGATGGATTTATATGGCGCTGCTTCTACCCATTTGTTAAAATAGTCCGTAGCGACAAGTATGTAGGCATCTCCCTTGCTTGAGTGAGGATGGATTTCTCCCATGATGTCTACCGCCCACGTCCTAAAAGGCCATGGTTTCACTATGACGTTTATGTCAGTAGCAGGAGTTCGTTTTACTGGTCCGCATTGCTGGCAAGTCTGGCAGGCTTCAGCCATTTCGATGCAGTTCTTGACCATTGATGGCCAGTAGAAACCATGTCATTTAATCAACCAACTCATCTTGGTGCCTACTTGATGTGCCCCACACAACCCCTCATGTGTTTCCATCTTGATTGGGATAGCTTCGTCCAAGTCGACGCATCTCAAAAGGACATCCTCAATGGTCTTCCTATAGAGAACACCCTCGAGGAGCACGTAGTGCCTAGCGATCCCTCGGTCCTCCTCTCGACTTTCGTGTTGGTATCCTCAAGAAATCGTCGTATTGGTTCCCACCAATCGTCTTTTTGTTAAAATAGGTTGGCGGTATGGACCACTTCATCTTTCGCTTCGCCACCAGCGTGAAACTCTGGTCGTTTGCTTATGAACAAAGTTGTACTATTTTTGGGCGATTCCGAGTCGTTTATCAATCCGGAGGCCAGTTGTACTAAGTAGTTGGCCTCTTGATTGTTGTCTCGCCTTACATGTACGATTTCGGCCGTGGCCAACTTCACGAAGAGCTCCTTTGCCCTATGTAAATATTGACTTAAGTGAGGTGCGTAACACTCACTTTGACCTAGGAGTTGTTAGATCACTAGCTGGGAATCGTCGCATATCTTTACGCTTCCCATTTTCCAATCTAGCGCAAGCTGCAAGGCTAAAATCAAGGCCTCGTACTTTGCTTCGTTGTTGGTTACTTTTCCATCAAGGCTACAAGCACTCTGGTTTCAGCTTTCCATGGTGTCTCAATGAAGACGCCCACGCCAGCTCCGAATTTGTTGGAAAGCCCGTCGAACCAAATGGTCCAATACTTGCACAGATACTCTTCTTAGTATGAAGAGTCAAGATTGCCTGCACCATAGTGGGCGATAAATTCAGCTAAGGAATGACCTTTGACCGAAGTATGTGGTTTGTGGTAAATATTAGAGGCCGAGAGCATTAGGCTCCACTTGTCGATTCTTCCCGTAAGGATTATCGAAAAACACCTTAGTCGCAGGAGTCTTGGAAATGACATACACGTCATTAGACCCGACGTAGTGTCTGAGTTTCATCACCGAGTAGTACACTACAAGGCAGACGTTCTCAGTTGGCGTATATCATTGTTCCGTCTCTGTGAGGAGGCGAGATAGATAATAAATCGCTCTTTCTACTCCGTCTTGTTCTTGTGCCAACATAGATTCGGTAGTGGACTAGGATGCAGCCACATAAGGATGTATGGCGCATTTATGTTTGGTGGCGCTATCACAGGATGGTTCGTCTGATAATTCTTTAATTCTTGGATTACTTGCTCATGTTGCGATGTCCAGGTTATCTGCCCTTTTTCTTTACCCCTCAAAATCGTCGAAAAGGTGCTAGTATTAGACACCACATTGCCAATGAAGCGGCGTATATAATTGACCCTTCCGAGAAAGGCCTGAAGTTCCTTCTTGATTTGAGGAGCTGGAGGATTCTGAATGGCATGAGTCTTTAAAGGGTCTAATTCGATCCCTCGTTGGTGAACAAGGAATTCGAGGAACTGCCCCTTCTACACTCCGAAAGCGCTTTTCAATGGATTGAGTTTGAGGTCATGCATTTGCATCTTTTCTAATGCTTCGCTTAGATGGGTGTATTGATGTTGTCTTCTTTTGGATTTTACCACCACATCATCGATGTATACCTCAATTGTCTTTCCTATTAAAGGGCCGAAGATAAGGTGCATCGCCCTCTGGTATGTGGCTCCAGTATTCTTTAATCCGAAAGGCATGACGACCCATTTGAATATCCCGATAGGGCATCTGAACGTTGTTTTATGCACGTCTTCTTCAGCGATGAAGACTTGATTATATCCAGAGTATCCGTCCATGAAGGACATTTGCTCGTGGCCCGCTGATTTGTCTATAAGGTCATCAGCGACGGGCATGGGTTACTCATCTTTAGGTGTTGCCTTATTTAGGTCGCGGAAGTCTATACATACCCTGATCTTGCCGTTCTTTTTAACAACGGGACGGGTAATATGCTAGAAATCCAATCCACGTATTCAGTCGTCCATATATAAACCGGCTTTAAACAACTTTTTGATTTCATCGTAGCCCATTTGGGCCACTTCCTGCGATATCCTGCTTAGAGTTTGCTTTAAAGGCTTAAAGTTGTTATTCGTTGGGAGTTGATGTTCGACCAAGTCTCGATCAAGACCAGGCATCTCGGTATAATCCCACCGAAACAATCTTTGTATGTATGGAGAACCTTACTTATGTCATAGGTTTCAGTTTCACTCATGAGTGAGCTAAGGTAGGTGACACGTGGCGAGTGAGCGGTCCCTAGGTTTATCTCCCTTAAAGGATCGCACAGAACAACAGAAGTATTAGGGACTTCTTTATTAATTGAAAGAATATTTAGCTTGCCTTGGCATGCTAGGGGTAACACATTACATTGTGCTTTATTTATTTTGGACGTCCTATAATGAGCTAGCCTCTCTAGGACATCTGATATCAGATAGGGAACTTCACTCTCCATTAGATGAAGATGGGTTGAGGAGTCTATCGGGCTCCAAGTCTGTCTCACGTTGAATGAGTGTCGTTATCGCCTTGTATTCTGTCTGCATGTATATCTTTCTCCAATGGGGTTAGGTCTTCATTGACCTCGAGTTGTAGCTCGTCGCCCCATCCAGTTGGGACGATTGGGTTTTGAGGTGGCGCTAGAGGTGGTCCATCATATGAAACCAGAAACGCGTATCCCGCTTTGCCTAGGGGACCAACGTTCGAATCTCTCACTGCATATCTTTCTTTCAATATCATGTCTTTGACTTGCTTGACTGCCCCTGCGCAAACATAAGGCGTATTAGCATTTTCACTTGCTTCTCCTATGATAACTTCTAAATCATGCTTTTCCCATAGTAGAAGCTCTTGATGGAGAGTATAGGGTATGGCACCAGCCTTGTGGAGCCAATCTCTCCCGAGTAGAGCATTAAAAGAGGGCTTTATGTCAATGACAAAGAAAGCCGTCTTCTTTTCGTGCGTACCCACTCGGAGTCTAGTGGAGACTATGCCTAAACAAGAGGAGGTAGTCTCGTTAAATCCGCTGACCCTTACGTCGGTCTCTCCAAGTTCGACTATGTCATCCCCTTGGCTTTATAATCTTTGAGGGGGAGCAAATTAATTGTCGCTCCTTTGTCAACAAGAACACGGTGTAACGCCACATTGTTGATTGTCGCCTGAATATGAAGTGGGAACATATGTTTCCGTAATGACGCAGGGGCTCTTTCAACCACCTGCTTGGAAAGTTCCATGATATTTCTGTGACGGTGTTAAAATTGAGAGGTAGCATCGTCCTACCTTTCACTTGATGGTCATCTCTCTTAGTGAACTCGGCTAGCTGCATGAGGACGTTGCAACTAGTTCCATTCGGTGGGGTCCCGGATTGAACTGGGTTATAGTCGCTTAGAGAGTTAGATGCGACGTCACTTTCACTTGACTCCTTAGCCTTATGGGTGTCGGAGACCGTCATCTTGGTACGTTTCTCCGCAGCACGTCGTGCCCTGCTTTCTCTTCGTTTTTTGGTTTTCTCGGTAGGTATTTGGGGCTGTGTTCCCATTCCCACCTTCTGCCATGTTCCCACATCTGGGATGACAGGAACGCGCATAAAGCGTGAGTTTCCAAGGTGTTGGAGGCGATTATCAACCTGAACAAACTCCCCTTTATGTGAGTCATAACCCCTTTTTAGGTTTCTCCCAGGTGAAGTATCCGAAGAGTGAGTGAATTTGGAGTAAAAAAGGTTTACCGTATGGGGGGTGGACCCCTTCCACCTTAATCTTTCCTTCAAATACCAAACTAGCCAGCTTATTGGTTGCAGCAGAGCTGGCACATCTGAGTGATGAGGACTTTGTGCGCTTCTATTGTCTTGCACCTGTAACAGAGCATATCAGCTATTAGAAATTGAGCTAGTGAGGTCCCTTTTCTCATCGTGCCCTCGTCGCCTCGAGGGTGATCCTGTCGCTTTACACTTTCTTTCGCCTGTTGAGGCTTGAGGCGGTCCACAGCACGTCGCCTAGGGAGTTTCTTGGTATAATCCCCTTTTTGGACAGGTTCACTTTCGCCCGCAACCCCCTGTCTCATGAGTTCTTCAAGGGTATAGAGTCCCATATTCCCATTTGGTGGAGCTACTTTCCACTCCAGGCATTTCTCTGTACGTTGGTGCACCCTTGAACTAGTATTGATTCCCATAGCCATTTCTTCAAGGCGGCTGAGATCGTACCATTCTGCCTTTGTTTCGTTCAACATGTACTTTCTGAAGGTATGACAGTGATCAGTGGTGTGACAGGAGTCCATATGCCAACGACAACGATTGTATTACATGTTTCTAAGATCAACAGGGTACTGAAGTATCCCTTTGCTCACAAGTCACTTAAACAGCATATTTGCGATGATCGTCTTGCCAGTTTCGGACGATTGATCTTTGTCCTCCTGCATAGATAAAGGAGGCATGGTTAGGCAATTGACATCAAAGGTATTTATGTCAACTAAATCGCCAATAGGATGCGACTCTGTTAGCGACTGATCCCCTGAGTTTTGGAAACGTAGTTCCTTAGATTCTACAAGATCTTGCCCTAAGTTTCTAAACGTGATGCAATCCCTGGTGGCTTGGGTGAATAGCCCGTACCACTTACAGAAGTTTCTCGACTTTTCTCTGTCAGTACGAGGAACTCGATGGCCCGATTTCAATCGAATTCGTCCGTTTTGGAGCATAAATTCAAAGATTTCATCAGCCTTTACCTCGTCGAAGGAGTACTTTCTTTCCTCCTGAGTTTTCGGGGATGCTTTGGCCCAGAAGTTTGTCTTGGCTAACTCCTCGCAGGTCAAGGGCTGACCCTTCACGTATTCTGCGATGTCGACATTCACGATTGGTTCCGCTTGATAAGTCACCAAGGGCCGCGAAATCAAACTTCCCTTCGCCTGAGTTTTCTCTCTAAGGAGATTTTCGTACCGGTTCATTGTCCTAGCCAGCTCATTCCAATCCCTAAAAACTTCTCCTTCTAGCTTGTTTCTAAGCTGAAGAAGGAGGGAATCTTAGGCGATGGCTATGAGCTCGGCTTCGCACGCAGAAGTTTTGCATCCCAGCCGTGCCTTCCGAAGTTTATTCAGGAAGACGGTTACAGGTTCCCCGGGTTGGTTTTTCATGTGGGTCACTACTGGGCCGGTGTGAGCAAATCCCAGAGTGAATTGGATCTGCATGTCATCCCAGTTTCTCACCGAGTTAGGAGGTAGATTCACATACCACGTAAAAGCTGCTCCTGTGAGAGAACTAGGAAACAGACGAAACTTGCAAAAACCATTTGTGGCAGCTTCCCCAGCCTATTGAGTGAAGTGGGCGACATGTTCCGCGGGCGAAATGCCTTCGTCGCTCGAAAAACGAGCGAACTCAGGAACACGATATCCCCTCGAAAAAGGGTAATCCCTGTCGACGTTGTCAGGGTAAGGAGATCGATAGAGTTCTACCTCATTCGTGTCGTTCGCCCCAGGGATCGCCTGGTCAACTAGTCGTGTTACGTAGTCCCTTATTTCGGGCATGAGGTTTGGTGGCGCCACCAGCTCAAGTGCTACTGCTCCCCTTCCTCGTACGGGTTGGGGAGTATACTTAGAGTGTCGGTGGTCTTCAGCGGGATGAACGAATTCGCTTTCCACCGGCCTATTAAACTCTTCCCTTCTCCGAAATGGAGGTTGATACGCTACCCGGTGGACTTATTGCACAACCGTCTTGCCCTCTTTTATCACAAGTGACAGGTTATTATGCACGAATCTGCTAGGGCTTGTAGAGTAGATGGGAATATCCTCCGTGTCAACCTTTTTCTTTCCCTTAGCCATCGACGCGTTATGGGGATCGTAATCAGGTTGACGTTAGATGGCCGATTCACCTCTTCTATTACCAGGGCTACTCATTGGTATTCCTGATATAGTTTCCAGGTTTTGAAAGACGGCCTCCATTTTGGAATCAATTCTATTCTTAAAAGCGTCATGCTTCTGATCGATAGCATTGGCTCTCTCCGTTAAGAGTTGGAGGGTACTCATAATGGCTGACAGCTCTCCAGCTATGGCTGGGTCTGAGTTGTTTCCATTATTACCACCGACCCCCATCGGAGTGATCACCTCCAAGGTTGTTTGAATTGACACCGCCTCGAGTTCTGGGCATAATTGGCCTAGTCTCCCACTGTGGTCGCCAAAGGCGTGTTCTCTTTGGAAGTGACCTTAGACAAGCCAGATCCAAACACGTTGGAAATCTGTAGCACTACGAGCAATTGGTACTCGGAGGTTCGTTGAATGTGTGGTCGCCGTATGAATGAAAAGGGGGAGAGGGAGAAGACAGCGGACGAACAAACTTAAGCGGAAGCACTTACAGATGCCATCGACGATGCATTCGGAGGGAAGCAAGAACGCAGAAGCACAAAGAGCTTGATCGTTGGAACGCTTGAAATAAAAAAGACTATATGTCCGTCTGTAGAGAGGCGTTTTTGTACAATGCCTAAGAACAACAATTTATATTAAGCTAGACGTACGTATATACGATAACGCAATATTGCACATATAGTACGTATCATTTACTGCCAGTCTTCATGGGATATCTTCTTTCCATTCGAGCAAACTTGGCAACAATTCTCTTCTAAATCTTGAGATCGTGTTGAATCTTCCTTAATAGCTTTTGATCGACTGTATTGCCCATTGGCCTTCACTGTAGAGTTTCCTCGCTCGCCCAGTTGACTGTCGCTTGTCGCTTCGCTGACCCTTGTTGCCTGGTAACCCTGTCGCCTGATGACTACTTCGCCCAACAAGCCTTCGCCTGGTGTGTTCCCATGGCCACCTCCTTATTGGGTTTCCATACCTTGGGCCTGTATTCTGGTCCGTTGATCCACAGATGAAGCCGAGATCTCTGGCCCGGAATTATGTTGCTAAACATACACATATATAAAATATTATTTAATCGTTTAAAAAATTTTAAAATTTAACGTCTTCAAACAAACTAAAAATTTTATGATTATTTGTACATTTTTTCCTCTTGAAAATCATTTTAAATAAAAAAATTCGGTGGTTTTTCTCCTTGTTTATTTTCATTTAACGACAAATTTTTTTTTTTTATAATTTCCTGATGTAACAATTGCTTTTGTTTAACATTTCCTGATTAAAATCACTTTATATTAAAAAAAAATATCACTCTATTTCATTGTCTTTAGTTCCATAAAAAATTCGTGGAGGAAATTATTTCTCTATTCATTATTGTTGTCTTGTTTATCTTCATTTATTAATTTTTTTTTCCCTTGATTTACTTAACATAAGAATTGGTTTTACCTTATTATGTAGATTTTCACATGAGAAATATATTTAAAAGGTTTCAAGATGTTGAAATGAGAGAAACCGGTAATCCGACTACTATCTCGAATGACAAGAAATTGAAAGAGGGGTCCCTTTATATCAGGAACAAGAAGTTGAAGAATCTGAAGACTTAATTATATTTGGAAAGGTATAAGATTTATCGTTAGTAAATATAGTTAAAAACATATTCATTAATTATTTGAGTTGCAGGTTTAGATGGCAGCGCTCGTGATGTTTGGCATCTTCCCTTGGAAGGATAAATCAAGAATATAAGGAAGGAGTTGCAAATTTTACTGCGTTTGCTTTGGAAAATGGTAACGTGAATGAATTGGTTTTATGCCCACACAAAAGGTGTCGTAATAGACCTCCTAGTAAAGAACCTTCAGTTGTTCATATAAGACCTCTTGGTTTTTGCATGGAAAACTTATAAGACCACTTGGTTTTTGCATGGAAAACATATAAGACCTCTTGGGATCATCTAATGTAGAACATAGGGCAGAAGTTTCTCATATATTGAATAATCCTCCAGTTTCACAATCCTGAAATTTGGAAAATGATAGCTTCCACGACGACAATTTGAGGATGATGCTTCGGGATGCTTTGGGTCATAATTTTGATTTTAGTCATACAGTTAATGGTGGAAGTGAATTTTCAGAACAACAAAGTGATACATTTAATGGACATCGATTATTTCAAGATTGTGAAGTGCCATTATATCCAGGTTGTTCTAATTTTATGTACTCTCATTTGTTGTAAATCTTTATCATATAAAAGTTTTACATGGTTGGTTTGCGATATCCTTCACATCGTTATTGAAGTTATTGACTAGAGCATTTCCTAAAGGGGAGAAATTGTCGGAATCTTATTATGAATCTAAAAAATTAGTTAAAGATTTAGGTCTTGGGCATGAAAAAATTGATGCTTGTTCCAATGACTTTATGTTATATGTAGGAAAAAAAAATTGATGATTGTCCTAACTTATAGTACTTAGCCGGTTGTTTTCTTACCTTATAATATGGAACCTTGGAATTGCATGAAACCATCAACCATCTTTTTTTCCATGTCCAGGAAATGATATAGATTTTTGCTCGACCCCATTAATTGATGAGTGGAAGCAGTTGTGGGAAGGAGTAGAAATATTTGACGTCTCTAGAAATGAAATATTTAAAATGTGGGTAGCACTTTTTTGGACAATTAATAACTTCCCTGCCTATGCTAATTTATCTGGATGGAGTACTAAGGGTTGCATGGCATGTCTGTGTTGTGATGATAGAACACAATCTAAATGGTTAAGACATGGAAAAAAGTTTTGTTATATGGGTCGTGGTTGAATGAAAACCATATTTTCGAAATCAGAGATAAATTTGATGGGGAGATGGACACAAGGACAACTTCCTTATTGGGAGTATAATTTACTTCGTCATAACTTGGATGTGATGCATATAAAAAAAATGTTTGTGGTAACATTATCGGAACTTTGTTGAATTTAGAAGGCAAAAGTAGAGACAATTTGAGTGTCCGGCGTGACTTAGAAGATGATGTGGGATGACTGGGCCTGAGCGACAAGTCTAGTGATAACGTCCCCTTGACTTTGTCGACCAAGCGACAAGAGGGTCTCATGCTGCTGAGATGGAAGGATCAGGCGATGGGCGAAGGAGCAAAGCTCTCAGGCGAAGCGACACTGCTAGGCGAAGGGAGCTGAAGAGACGAGAAACTCAAGAGGCGGTTATGATATAACGGCTCGGGTCTGACAACTTGCAACCCAGGGGGCGCACCTGCTCCACTACCATGCCCACCAACTTTTCAGATCTTGTCGAGAAAATATTATATTTTCCTTCCTTATCTTTTGATTTTATTTTCGTATCTTTTATTTCGTTTCCTTTATTGTCTTTTCTTTGGGTGGCCTTTATAAGCCCTTGCATTGTTACCCTTGAGGACAGCTTATCTTGAATTTGAAATCAAATCCAGAAACTCTTTGAGTCTCTCTTTCTCTTATCACTCGGTGGATTCCGTGTGTGGCGAGATTACTCAAGCGTTCATTACACCGGTGGTGCGTAGCTGTATCCGGTCGTGGTGTCGTTCAACCCCGAGTTCAAATACGGTGGTGTTGTTTCTGTTGTTGTATCCATACGAGGTCCGGGCAGGGCACGGTCCATTCTTCGGTGGTGGCTTAGCTTGTATCCGGAGGTTGGTGCATCGTTATCCTTTTATTTTCCAGTTTGTCACCAGCACCTGTCACCGTTCGCCATCTTGGCTCGTTTGTATCGTTGAGCAACCTAACCGTCCTACCCCATCCCCGCATCAGTTGATATCAGAACGTAGGTTGTCATGACAAACCGTTTCCGTCGTGGTATGACGTTGGAAGAAGCTCGTTCAGCCCGTCTTGAGCAGGAAGTTGAGGAGTTGAGGCACCAAGTGCAGCAGCTTCTTGGAGAGAGAAGAAATCCGAGAGAGCGTTCTCCACAGCTCGTCGAAGGAGAGGAGGAACACAACCCCTTTGTGGATGACTTAAGTGATGAAGAGTGTTCGAGGGAGAGTCACAGGGAGCGACATCCCGCTCGACTTGTTAATATCCGTGTGGACATCCCGGAGTTTGAAGGAAAGCTAGATCCGGAAGAGTTTGTTTACTGGCTTTAGTCGATTGAGCGAACATTTGAGTATGAGGAAATCCCGGAGGATCGACAAGTGAAGGTAGCAGCTTTACGACTCCGTAAATATGCAAGTCTATGGTGGGAGAACCTTAACCTTCAGCGCCGAAGGGAAGGAAAGGAGCAGATTCGCTCATGGGAAAAGATGAAGTGAGCGATAAGGAAGCGATTTCTTCCTGAGCGATTTCTTCCTGAGCGATTTCTTCCTGAGCGATACAGACAAGACCTATTCCTCAAGCTGAATTCGTTACAACAAACATCGAGTATAGCGGAGTATACTGACGAGTTCGAGAAGTTGATGATACAGAGCGATTTGTCTGAATCTTCAGAGCAGACTATCGCTAGGTACCTAAGAGGATTGAAACAACACGTCGTCGACGCAGTGGAACTTCAACCCTATTGGAGTTTCTCGGACATTTACAATCTTGCCCACAAGGTTGAGAAGCAACAAGCGAAGAGGGCGAGTACAAGAGCGAATATGAGGACGAAGCCTTTCAGCAAAAGGAGTCCGTCTATGAGAGCCAACTCGTCGATGGACAAAGGAAAAGCGAAAGTGAACCCTCATTCCCCACCCATCAATGTTGGGGCGAATAAGTGTTTCAAATGCCAAGAGATTGGGCACATGGCGGCAGAGTGTCCTAATCGACGAGTGATAACTATCATGGAGAACCTAGGTGAAGAGGAGATGGAAGAGCCAATAGGCGAACCCATTTGGGACGTCGAAGAAGAGTATGTTGAAGAGCCTAATGAGGGAGAGCTCTTGGTCATTAGGAAGGCTCTCAATGCAAATGTTGTGGCCGAAGAAGTCGACCGGTGCGAGAAAATCTTCCAAACCCGTTGCACCGTTCAAGGGAAAGTTTGTCAAGTGATAGTCGATAGTGGGAGTTGCACTAATGTGGCTTCTACCACCATGGTCGAGAAATTGAAGTTATCAACCAAGCCGCATCCTCGACCAAACAAGCTTCAATGGTTGAGCAAAGAGAGTGACGTGAGAGTCATAAAGCAAGTTCTGGTGTCGCTCAGTATTGGCAAGCACTACCAGGATACCGTCACGTACGATGTCGTACCTAGGGACGCTTGTCACTTGCTGTTGGGGAGACCATGGCAGTTCGATCGACATGCCATATATGATGGGTTCAAGAATACTTACTCCATCATTCTTGACCAGAAGAAGATCACCCTTCTACCCCTATCAACAATGACTGCGATACCATCAAGCGAACAAGAGTCTAGTCCGATGCGAGTTGAGTTGACCAAGGCGATTCACGACGAGAGGAGGCTCTACACGCTGGTGTTATTCGAAGAAGGAGAAGCACATACTTCAACCATACCTCCACAGGTTCAGAAGCTCCTTCTGGAGTTTACAGATGTATTTCCAAAGGAGATGCCAGGTGGACTTCTACCTTTGAGGGATATTCAACATCAAATCGATCTCATCCCCAAAGTATCATTGCCTAACCGTCAAGCTTATATATGCAACCCGGACGAGGCGAAAGAGCTGCAACGTCAAGTTGAAGAGCTCATTGAACGTGGTTTTGTTCGGGAGAGTCTTAGTCCATGTTCTGTCCTAGCAATTCCCGTTCCCAAGAAGGATGGCTCGTGGAGAATGTGCGTCGCCAGTCGAGCGATCAATCGAATCACCATCAAGTATAGGTTTCCTATTCCTCGACTTGATGATATGCTTGATGAATTGTATGGATCAATTGTGTTTTCAAAGGTAGATTTGAGAAGCGGCTACCATCAGATCCGTATGAGAGAAGGAGACGAATGGAAAACTGCGTTCAAGACTAAGTTTGGTCTCTAGAGTGAATGGTCATGCCATTCGGACTTTCAAACGCCCCCAGTACCTTCATGCGACTGATGAATCAAGTATTTCGTTCGTTTATTGGAAGGTTTGTTGTCGTTTATTTCGATGACATTCTTGTGTATAGTTGCGGCAAAATGGAGCACTTACATCATCTCCGACAAGTGTTTGAGAAGCTGATGGAGCAATGATTGTATGGAAACAGTAATAAGTGCGAGTTCATGACGTCGAGCTTGGTCTTTCTGGGCTTGGTTGTGTCGAGAGAAGGCATTTGAGTCGACGAATGCAAAGTTCAAGCTATTCGAGATTGGCCTACACCCAAGTCAGCTCACGACGTGCAGAGTTTCCATGGACTTGCTTCATTCTATCGGAGATTCATTAGGGATTTCAGCACTATTGCAGCCCCTATGACTGAGTGCTTGAAAGGAACGACCTTCGAGTGGTCGACGGCAGCTCAGTTGAGCTTCGAGCAACTCAAGCACCGCTTGAGCGAAGCACCTGTGTTAGCTCTTCCCAATTTTGAGAAGGTTTTCGAAGTTGAGTGTGATGATTCTGGAATTGGCATTGACGGTGTTCTTTTGCAGGAGGGACGACCAATCGCCTACTTCAGCGAGAAGTTGGGAGGTGCTCGACTAAACTACCTTACGTACGACAAAGAGTTCTAGTCGATTGTTCGAGCTTTGGAGTCGTGGAGCTGCTACTTACTACCAAAGGAGTTTGTCATTTACATTGAACATGAAGCATTGAAGCATATCAATGGACAGCCGAAACTCAATCGGAGGCATGCGAAGTGGGAAGAGTTCCTCCAATCCTTCACGTTCGTGTTGAAGCATAAGTCGGGTATGAAGAACGTCGTAGTAGATGCTTTATCGAGGAAGTCAAATATGGTGGCTATAATGGAGTCGAAACTCATCGGGTTCGAGATGCTAAAGGAGTTGTACTCGACCGACATAGACTTTCGATAAGTATACAAGGCATGAGCGGAGAAGGCCCAGGATCCGTACAACTTGGTGAACGGATTCCTTTTTTGAGGAGTTAAGTTGTCCATCCCGCGGAGTTTTGTTAGAGAGCTGTTGATTCGAGAGGTGCATGGAGAAGGACTTGCAGGCCACTTTGGCGTTCAGAAAACTCTCGAGATGCTACAAGAGCACTTCTATTGGCCGAAGATGGCTAAGGACGTTAATCAGATGATTCGTCGATGCGCTACTTACCAGCGGGCGAAGTGTCTTGTCCAACCTTAAGGCCTCTACACTCCGTTGCCAGTTTCTGATCGGCCTTGGGAACATGTGAGCATGGATTTCTTCCTCGGATTACCACGCACCCAGTGGCAAAAGGATTCAATCATGGTGGTCGTGGGTCGATTCTCGAATATGGCTCATTTTATTCCTTGCAGGAAAAAAGACAACGCCTCGCATATTGCGAATCTCTACTTTCGGAAAGTTGTTCGACTACATGGAGCACCCTCATCGATCGTGTCAGATCGAGATGCCAAGTTCTTGAGCTATTTTTGGAAGACCTTATGGCATAAGCTCGGCACGAAGCTCTTGTTCAGCACGAGTTCTCATTCGCAAACTGATGGGCAAACCGAGGTGGTGAACCGAACTATGGGAGCAATCCTGTGTACAATGGTGTCCAAGAATCAGAAGGATTGGGATATCAAGCTTGCCTAGGCTGAGTTCGCTTATAATCGAGCTCCACATTCGACAACTGGGGCTTCCCCATTCGAGGTAGTGTATGGGGTTAACCCAATGATTCCAATTGAGCTTTTAGCCTTGCCTCGGAAAGGTTTTGTAGACAACATTGCAGCTCGTCAAGCTGAAGAGATGTTGAAGTTGCACCAGAAGGTTCACACCAGCATTGAGCAGCAGAATGAGAAGTACCAAGCCAAGGCTAATCGTGGGCGACGACAGAAAGTCTTTCACCCAGGCGACCTAGCATGGATTCATCTGTGGAAAGAGCGATTTCCCGCAAGCCGAAAGAATAAGCTCATGCCAAGAGTTGATGAACCATTTCGAGTCGTTGAAAAGATCAACGACAATGCCTAGAAGATCGACTTGTCTGGAGAGTATGGCGTCTCGACAACTTTCAATGTTCAGGATCTTGCGCCATATTTGAGGAAGTCTACTTAGATTTGAGGACAAATCATTTTCAACAAAGGGAGGATGATGTGGGATGGCTGGGCCAGAGCGACAAGTCTGGTGATGACGTCGCCTTGACTTCGTCGACCAAGCGACAAGAGGGTCTCACGCTGCTGAGATGGAAGGATCAGGCGAGGGGCGAAGGAGCGAAGCTTTTAGGCGAAGCGACGTTGCCAGGCGAAGGAAGCTGAAGCGACGAGAAACCCAAGAGGGGGTTACGATCTAATGGCTCGGGTCCGACAACTTGCAATCCAAAGGGCGCACCTGCTCCACTACCCTGCCCACCAACTTTTCAGATCTTGTCGGGGAAATATTATATTTTTCTTCCTTACCTTTTGATTTTATTTTCGTATCTTTTGTTTCGTTTCCTTTATTGTCTTTTCTTTGGGTGGCCTTTATAAGCCCTTGCATTGTAACCCTTGAGGACAGCTTATCTTGAATTTGAAATCAAATCCAGAAACTCTTTGAGTCTCTCTTTCTCTTATCACTCGGTGGATTCCGTGTGTGGCGAGATTACCCGAGCATTCATTACACCAGTGGTGCGTAGCTATATCTGGTCGTGGTATCGTTCAACCCCGAGTCGAAATACGGTGGTATTGTTGATGTATTCGTACGAGATCTGGGCAGGGCACGTCCATTCTTCGGTGGTGGCTTAGCTTGTATCCGGAGGTTGGCGCGTCGTTATCCTTTTATTTTCCAGTTTATCACCCTCACCTACCAATGTTCGCCATCTTGGTTCGTTTGTGTCGTTGAGCAACCGAACCGTCCTCGCATCAGAAGATATGGGTGTTCGACCGGGACTTCATCCAGTGCCTCTTCCTAATAATAGATATTATTTGCCTCATTCTTGTTACAGGAAAAAGACACCTTTTTAGGAATTTTGAAAACTCTTAAAGTTCCCGATGGCTATGCGTCTAATAATTTGATATGTGTAAACTTGAAAGATCGCAAGCTTTCAAATTTAAAAAGTCACGATGGACATATTTTGATGCAAGATATTCTTACCGTAAACTTGAGTTGAGTTCTACCAAGGTATGTTGTGAAAGTTTTGTCAAGTATATGCTTTCTTTAAAGAATTATGCAGCAAAGAACTTGACCCCCATACAATTGATGAGTTGAGATTGAGATGTAAGGTCATCTTATTGCTCTTTCAAATGGAGAAAGTATTTCCTCCTGGATTTTTTATGACAATGGCACATCTTATAATACATTTACTGTTAGAACAAAATTTGGCGGCCCAGTTGTATATAGATGGATATACTTTGTGGTGAGGTGAGTTGTTGTTCTTTCTACATTTTATCGTTTATCTTTCTAATAGCATGATTGTTTTTAATATTTAAAAAAATTTGTGTAGGATGTTAATTCGACTAAAAACTCATGTTTGTAATCAAGCACATCTAGAAGGATCGATTTCGGATGGGATACATTGTCGAAGAATGTCTCACCTTTTGTTCAAGATATCTTGAAGGAATAGAGAAGATGTTTAATAATCTCTCAAGAAATGATGATAATGTGAGTAACGAATGTCATAAATTTTCATAGGGTGGGAGTATTTTGGGCAATATTGATTAGATCAGGCACACCATTATGTGCTTCTTCGTAGTGATGCCTCGGATAATTAACGCAAGTAATCTACAACAATGCATTTACTAACAAACATGTTCTAATATCTTGCATTTGCACTGAATTTTTGGCTGAACAAAGACGACTTCAACATTGTGATCATCCTAGTCAAGCTATTGAGAATAAATGGATTGTGGAGATGTATAGTAAATGGCTTCTTGCAAAACTAAATATTATAAGGTTTGACTTTCAACATTATTTTCCTTATATAACTTTTACTTTCAATAACCCATATTCATTTTTATAAAATTTTTAGGTTTCTCATATGGTCGAGAATAATTGTTCCGTGGAAATAGTTGCACTTGCTCGTGGACTTAATGACCTTGTTCGAAGATTCAATGGATTTACAATAGCTGGATATAGGTTTCACATGAAGAAACGAGAAAGGTTACATGAATGACATGACGGTATTATAGTAGAGGCCGATGGAAAAGATTATTATGGAGTGCTTACCGAAATTATTGAGCTGGATTACTGTGGTAACTTTAAAGTAGTCTTATTTCATTGTGACTAGACATATATTAAGCTATCACAAGGATTGAAGAAAGATGCAAAAGGAACTATTGTGGTTCATTTTAGAAATTTGATTCATACAGATGTTTTGTAGAAAGACGACACATTTGTGTTTTCTTCTCAATTAAGCAACTTTTTTGTGTTCAAGATCCCACCAAGGGTGATTGATTCCAAGTTCTTAGAGTTAAGCCCAGAGACTTCTATGTCATGGGAGCTCCAAACCAAGAACATGATGAATGTTTATATCCAGAGTGTATGCATAATACTCCATTTGTGGTTGATGATGACATTGATCAAGTGACAACTTGGACTAGGAATGAGCATGAGGGTGATGTTGTCAACTAATTTTCTTGTATGTTATCTAATGAACTATGTTTGCTTTCATGCTTTTGCATCGTCATAATATATTTTCTTATCTTTTTCCGGGTAAATTGTAATTCTCCTGGTCAATAAGGAGTTTCCATCACTATTCATGTTGTTTGATTTTTTATAAAATATCGTCGACATGGGTGTACTTATTTTTATCATCGGTCATTATAAATTATTTCTTATTCTTATCATTATGTTCATTATATTCTTATAATTGACATGATATATACATTTTAAAAGAGTTCATTTTTTGTTTGTTCAATTTTTCTATCCATAGGCTTTTTTCTACATTGATCATAAATTTGTGTCGTATACCAAATACATGTAGTAGGCTACCTATTTAGATTAACTAGAAAACACTTATAATATGTTGATTTTTTTTTTCAAATTTTGTTGTTTATCGTATCATTTGAGTTGGGATTTACTTTTATTGTGATCTTTAAATGAATTTGAATATTTGGTTCAATTTATGATAGGCTAATAAGACCAAACTTCTGATGGAAGAAATTCGAAGGACGTGAAGAAATTCGACATGTAGACTTGTACTTTAAATTTACTATATTTTTGTTCATTTTACACCTCGTCGATATTTTGGTTCAATTTTTTTAGTCGTGGTAACTATTTTGATATCGTTACAATAGCTATTGATTCGTCATGTTGATTTTTTAAGTAAACTGTGAATTATTCGAATAGTTAAAAATATTATTTTAAAAATTTATCAGATAAATTTATTTTAAAAAATTTCTAATAATTTTGATTTGTTATGTTTAATTATTATTTTGATTTATTATTATTTTTTATTTTGTTCCTAACACTTATTGAGAAGTTGAGATTTGTAAAAATAATAAACTTATTGACCTGCAATTTTAGAAAGCGTTGGAAAATTTTAGCTACACCATCAATTACCTACATTTATGCCTATTGTTTTAAATGTGTGGGTATTCTATTTATCTACGGGTTTTTTTCGCGTCCTAATTTACAAATAAAAGCATGACTATAACTCATTTTTCTTTTCAGCACCAATGTTCTTTCCATTGCTCTTGGTACTATCCTTCATCTATGAGACGCTTCTAATAGATCTATCTCTTAACTTGTTACAGTTAACGATGAGCTTGGTCCAATCACTAGTGTCGGCTGGGACCCAGAAGGGCCCTGCATCGCTTTGGGCTTGAACAATTCTGACGTTCAGCTGGGGATTATCCTGCTATGACACTGGTTTGTTTTAGCTATCCCATCAATCCTACTTATAGCACGTACTATAGTGAACTATTTTGGATGACTTGAAAAAATGCTGTTAAAAAGAAAAAGACAAGTGGCAAATATGGGCGAAAATTGGCAAGTGGAGGCAACGACAACACCCTTCCCCTTTGGGACAGATACCGGACATCTTCAGATTCCTCATCAAACCTCGGCTGTCAAATTCCTTGCGTGGTGTCCTTTCCGGGAGAACATGCTGGCATCTGGTGGTGGCATGGGAGACCATTGTATTAAGTTCTGGAACACCCAATACAGGGACATGCCTGCACGTGAGTTACTCAGTTCTCATGGGTTCACGCATAATCAGCTTGCTTTCTGGAAATATCCTTCGCTGGTGAAAATGGCTGAGTTAACTGGGCACACTTCCAGGGCCTTTTCGTGGCACAGGTATTATTCCTCTTCGCTTGACATCTTGTGCACTCGTGTGACCATTTATTTGCGCAATATTTCTATTTTATGTGACTAGACTACCAATATTATAAATTTAATTTCTTGAAGTCAGGATGGTTGCACGGTAGCATCTGCCCCAGCAGACGAGACACTCAGGTTCTGGAATGTCTTTGGTCCCCGGAAATGGATAAACAAACTCCCAATATAAGCCTAATCTATTTGCCAATGCCACCCGCATTCGTTGAAGATGACCTTGTCAGGTCTACTCTCAATGCTTATCATTGTTGGTGGTATGATCTGGAATTGGCTATGGTTTATCTTGTACACTGTTTTCCATTACCAGGTTTGGTTATTGCTTCACATTGTATGTGTGATAGAATCGGGTCCATCTCTAGTTTGTAATATAGTTTGGTAGTTTATTACCAGAACAGGTCCTTTTGCCCCCCAAACCAATATCCGTTAGAGTAAGATTGCTGCTAATTTGAGGTTGCAGTTTTCGGGATTGTGACAGCTTATCTGGTACTATGGTTAGTTTGTCTCATTCAGGATGAAATCAATCCATGGTCTTCTGTGATGAAGGTAGAGGAGACACCACTGGAGTCTTATCCCCGGAAATCTGTTGGATTACATGTCCCAGATACGGGAGATAAAAGAAGAAGCTGTTGAGCTTCTTCCTCCTACACATCATGAGTGGTATGAAGAAGTTTGCTCAACATGCGATGTAACTTTTCAATGGCGGATGCCACATGGGGCATAATGACAGCAATGCATTAGGACTTGTTTCTGCTACTGGTTGACAAACTAAGAAAGGTAATGCAAACAACGAAGCAATATGATTCAACTTACAGAATTGCGGCCACAAAAGCATGAGATCCACCATCACACAATTAATCCCTTAAGGCATTCAGTGCATGAGTAACAATATAATCATCATTAAAGAACGGCCAAAATCCCCATAGAACCTTCGACAGCAGGTGTTAATGTTAAAAGGCGGAACAGAAGGCTTGTTTTACACCACTTCTGTCTTAAACATGCAGGTAATAAAAGTATACCCCCCCCCCCCCCCCATATTACATGTTCTCGATATCAGAAGAATATCGGATCTGCGGGGTGGTGCTATTGACATTGGCATTGGTTACAAGTTGCAAGAGTTGGTCTTCCCATCAGGATTCCATTTGAACATGTTGCCTCTGTGTTTGCTGGTTTAGTCTAGGGAGACTTGAAATGAATAAGGACTGAGCCCCTCCTTGTTGTGATGTTCTAGCAGCCAGAGCTATCATTTGAGGGGACTCATTACCAGATTACCATTACCAATAATCACGAGTCCGTTACAGGGGAGACTAAGTGGACAGAGCTGCAGTTTTCCGTACACTTTCCATGCACAGTTTGGACTACAAAATTTATCCTCTCGAGACAATAATATCTTACGGCTACAAATGTTACCTGTAGTTTTAGCAATGGAAAACAAGCTATCCTCACTCTTTTGATCCTACACATACTCCCTGTACCTTCGCTAAGCAAGAGCAAACCCTAAACGGGCAAGAACATTGATCGTAAGTTTCCCTGATCAGTAGGTCAGCCACAATGAAGAACTTAACATTGTCGTCCAAAATAGTGATAGAACTACTTCTAAAAACTAACTATGGGGGGTTTCAGTGGATGCTCATTATTGTCACATTACGGCACAGCCCACCAAACGGAAAACAAAGGAAACCAGAGAACGGCGTATACTTTCCTTTTCCCCGATTATCAGTCCATCGCCTCACCTCTGTGATGCGGGAAAGCCAGGAATATAACAAACACAGTTGAATCTCCTTAGACAACGGTCGCGCTCCACCACACTCCGATAAGTTCTACCAGGTTCGCCACCTCTCCACGCACACCCTCACTCTTCTATCATTCTTTTTCTTATTCCCTAACAGAAACATGCACACCCCCTTATATCTAACCCGTCTCCCTTCTGGCCTCTTGGTCGAGCCTCCTTCCTCCGGATGGGCCAGCCTTAAATCGGCCCAGTTGCTTCCGAGCTTGTTCCCAAGGTACCGTCACATATCATCCTTAATTCCTGCATCAATACCTCTCCCATAAAATCACCCTTGTCCTCAAGGGTGACATTTGGGAACCGGTGCTTCCTTGCTAAATAGAACAATCCTTGCAAGCAACAATTCAGCACCATGACAGGTCTCAATGCCACCCACATTCCTTCTATGGCTTCAATGACTGCAATAATGAAGTGCAGGAATGATTCGAAAATGTTAAGCCATGCATAATTGAACAGAAAGATCAGCGCGTCCTCACAACCGAGCCCCGCGACTTCCAACAACACATGCTTGATTGTGGATGCCGTCATTTGTCGACCCCTATCCATATTAAGGAACGCGTCTTCAATCTGGGAAGTCATTGCATATAAGTAATCATTGCCCTTGATATACTCAAATGGGAATGACACAGATTTGGGCACACAATTCTTGTTGAAAAGCCTTTCGGTCCATGGAGGAGTTGAATTGATGCTCAAGCAGAGCACTTCCTTTAGCTCAAAGTGATCAATAACTTCAACAATTTGGTCGGCTAAGTCAACAACGCCTACAACGGACACATCAGAAGCCATCACTTTAGCACCTAACTCGTGCATTGTAGCGTCGATGTGGCAAATGCAGAGGTTCCCTGGGTATGTCACAAGAATAGCCTTCCTTCCACCCCTAAAGACAACAACATTAATCGAGCCATTGCTCGTCATCATGTCATGTTCCTTCCTTCTAATTTGCATCACGCCAACGACATCAATCGAAACAGAGTCACCACTCCTTGTAAGTGTCATAGGAATAGAGTCCAAGGCATCTGTAAATTTCCCGATGACATACTGCTCAACTCTAGGATAACGATCAACATCCTCAACTACAACTGAGTTGGTAATTCTAGCTGAACTACCACCATACACCATAGAATTGTAATGTACTAAATTCCTAGCAATACATAATGCATCATGGATGTTGCATTTTGTCTCCTTTATCATCATCTTGTTACCTCCTCTTATGAGCACAGTGCTCAACATACATCATTAGGTCCTTTGTAGTTCCAATTGACTAATCACGGACAAGACCGGCCTTCCCATGTTTATCCGGTGTTAACTCATGGGACCTTGGAACAATCCTTCCTCCTATGGTGACAGTTGTAAGCTTTAACTCAACATTACCAATCCAATGAGCAACAGGTAAATGCTCATGTATTAATAAGACATTCGCTTCATTGCCACAACCCCACTGATAAATGACAAAAGTAGTACCAACATTCTTGCATTTCTGAACCATGTCATTAAAATACTTCTGCACTTGCTGACGTGAAGTCTGGAACTTCTCCACCCTGTCAATCTCCACCTCATGTCTGGTCATTGGCTTTGGCGACTCAAAAAGACTGGTTGACATAGAAATCTCTGCCTCCTCGATCTTCTTTGGCATCTGCGGGTGCCTCATATCTTTATCAATAATGATGCCGGTAACCAACTCAGTATCTTTTAGCTTCCCACATTAACATCTTTCTTCTCCAAATCCGCAACTGTCGAAACTGCTCTAAATGCAATTTTGGTCGTATCCTGCTTGCAGGGATTCCCGGTCGTTATCCCCGAAACTAACCCATATCCATCTGTGATGCGGATAGGATAGATCTTGCGCTCCAATAACTTCTTAGCCTGCTCATGAAGGAAGCCAACCAAGACGACAACCCCATTAGTTGTGCCATTTTTGATCTTGTAATCCTGACTCCTGGACTGTTCAACCATCAGCTTTGCAATTTGATTGTCAACATACATCTGTTTCAGATTTGTTGAACCCTCATCTGTCAATATCCCAAGGTAGGATCCAGGGTTCATAATGCCAACAAAGAAGATGTTAAATCCATGGCTGAGCCCAACAATTCCATCAAATTGGATGATATTCCTGTAGAGGTCGAATAAGCCAGTGAATAGTCTCTCGCCACCCTTTTTAGCAACCTTAGCAACGTTAGCCAGCCGATTATGGGCATGATCCAAGGAGTAAATTAACGGCAGAGATGAAGCACCAGTAGCTCCCACCAAATGAAAGTCATCTTCCAGATATTGAAGCACCATAACGTGCTCCTTCAAACTAAGTTGGGTCTGCTTCTCCTGTTGCTCGGCTTCCGGCCTTATCTTCTTCTTCTCCGCCTCAACAAGATTAATTTTTCTCGATGTTGCATTCTTCTTCCGTGGCAACAGAGATCTCGTTCACCTTCTCCTCGGCCTTCGGACTAGTGAACGGCACCATCTGCTGGATCAGCTTTGACACATCCTTGTCGTTCATCTTCTTCTCCGTGATTTCTTTCTCTGATTTTCTAACCCCACTCCCGAAGGAAGAAACCAAAAAACCCCAGTGAGAACCGGTCTTCGTCTCTTTCTCGGCAGCCTGTCTGATCCCCCTTTTTTCTTCAATTACTCTCAATCTCGTCTCCAACTCGTCCATCTTCCTCAGAACTTCACGCAACTGCTCCTTCACTGCGGCGATATCCATCTGTAAGATCGAACGATGTCGCTCTGATACCACTTGATGCGGGAAAGCCAGGAATATAACAAACACCGTTGAATCTCCTTAGACAACGGTCGCGCTCCACCACACTCCGATAAGTTCTACCAGGTTCGCCACCTCTCCACACACACCCTCACTCTTCTATCATTCTTTTTCTTATTCCCTAACAGAGACACGCACACCCCCTTATATGTAACCCGTCTCCCTTCTGGCCTCTTGGTCGAGCCTCCTTCCTCCGGATGGGCCAGCCTTAAATCGGCCCAGTTGCTTCCGAGCTTGTTCCCAAGATACCGTCACATATAATCCTTAATTCCTGCATCACTCTTGACTATTCGCCCAGAACAATTACAGATTCACCCATTCAATATCACAAACAAGGACAACAAAATTCCCAAAAGCTTATCTAGACTAAAACAGAGCAAACTAAATAATAGGGGGCCGACTCTTCCTGACACATAAAGAACTCCGAGAGATTAAGCCCGAGTGAATCGAACGAGCCGAAAGCAAAACAAAAATAAAAGGAAAAATAAAACCAGAAAAAGCCGAAATCGGCTTGGTGCGTGTTAGAAAGGAAAAGGAAAATCAAAGGGTAAGAACAGAAGGAATCATCAGAGGTAGAAGCGCCCCGAAAGTCACAGGCAGCCCTTTGCGTTCTGTGTTATATTTAAAAGGGTAATATCAATCACGAAGTAAACGGGAATCATAATATATACCAAAAAACCAAATATAATATAATATAATATAATATAATGTAATGCAATATAATATTGTTCTGTATCTACTGCTTCCCCAAACACATATTTATATTAGTCAGAAGAGAAGAGCCATTTACATACAGTACAGATCCAAATTCGGGAAACATGGAGGTGGTCCGTCAGTTGGCGACCTTGGAACTTTCTGTTAGAAATTTCTGATTTTTTTGCTTCCATTAATTCTTTATTTTTAATTTTCTTTTATTTATTTTATTTTACTTTATTAAACTATATTTTATAAAACAGATTGTGACATAAAGACAATGCATGAAATCCCACTAAATCGCTTAAGTCATTGGGATATGCGCATCTCGTTTGTCTAATTTGGCTTACGGTTGGGTGTAGACTATTTTATATCCTATAGTCCAATGATGGATAAGACATAGGCTACGGTATATTACGGATGGGTCTCTTCCCCTGTCCTTCAAACAATTATTTAACTAAAGGGCAAAACTGACATTTCATAAAGAAAATCCTTTAGGTTTTCCTTATATCTGGGCTAATCGCCCTGACAGAAAATACATCGTCAGTTTCTTTTATTTTGGCCTCCTCCATCGAGAGCAGCCGTACGGGAAGGAAAAGGGGAAGAAGATCTACGCCACCCAGGTTACAATCATCAGCTTTACGGTATGGCGAACATGGCGAATACGGGTACGTTTTCTTTTCTCTTGATCTTTCTCGGTGACCGAAAACCCGCGTAACCGATCCAGTCTTCCGCTGTTTTTTCTTGGTTTGTTATTTCTGTGATTGTGTGAATTTCTCACATGTGGTATCAGAGCGGATTACGCGGATCTACGATCCCGAGTAAAGAATTTTCAATTTCATATATTGAAATTGTGTTATTTGTTTGATTGAGAAAAACTGACGACGGCTAGGGTTCTGGGAAACCTGATCGTTCTGTCTTTTTTTTAAGGTATATTATTAATTAGATTATTTTACTATTATTATTATTATTATACTAAAATATTAATAAAAAAAAGATGGCCCAAGTGGGCCAGGCCAAAATTGGCCTTTCTTAGACAATTGGGCTAAGTCAGTTAAATAATAATAATAAAAAAAAAGGAAGTCTGGCCCAAGTGGACCATACTTAAGGGAAAGAAGGCCTGGCCTAAGTGGGTTAGGCTTTCTATTTATAGGCCTGAGGACTGTGGATTGACCATCGGTCAGTCAGTACCAGTGACCGGCCGCCAGTGGTCAACGCCGGTCAACCATTGACCGATAAAAAAAAAATAAAAATAAAAAAATGAAAATAAAAATAAAAATAAATAAATAATTATTAGTTAAATTAAAAATAAATAAATAAATTCTTATGGTCACTAATATAGGTTGCACATATTGTAAAGTGTAGTATACACAAATTCAGACTCGTTGAAGGAAATATAAAATCATATATACACGAGTAAAGGTCACACTTACAATCTTTTGGTGTGACGAACGTTATGAGCCTAGTGAGATTTGACCATATTGTGCTATGAACGTTTGGTTGCCAAAGTGACCCGTTTATAGTGACAGTTGGTTCTATTCTCTATTAAGACATGCGTTTATTTATTGAAGGAACATCATAATGTGCTGCTTGTACGTGACAGGGGTGGTTCTTAAAGGTGGCATGTATAAATTTCCACAAATTTTATTATAGCACATTGTGCTGTGTATGATTTCACCAAAGTGGATCATGCATGGTGACACGTGATCGGGTGTGGGAATTCTTTGATTCTGGATTATTGGATTAGACTATTTATTTCCCAAAGGAAATAAATTTATCGAATCTGTTGTTTCTTTGTGATCCTTGTGGGAAGGTTTCTCTGCTTTGTGTTTTCTCTACCCAAAGGGGAGTTGACATTGAGTTTGAGGATTCTTCATAATTGATTGATCTAATTGATCGATCTTATATGGCTCATGATACTTGATGGTTGCGTTACTTTTGTTCTACAGTTTCCTTCAATATGTACAACAATGCTGCCACCATAGAAGTCTTAAGTGGTTCAAATTATAAGAGGTGGAAGTAGGACCTCGAGTTTGCTATGGGCTGCATCAATCAGGATATGGGTCTTACAATTGATGAACACTTTTCTCCGAAACTACAAATGCAAGAAGATTTGTCTCCATCCTAAATAGCATCTTCATCTTATTCCCCAAGTCTATCATTCTTAATTCCTAGGAATCTCGCGTACCCACGTATCCTACTAAAAAAAAAATAAAGGACCTTACCTCCTTCGAGCAACAGCTCATTCCTCCGTCAAGTAGTTGGTGACCACCGCTCTAAAATTTGAAAAATAATTCCACGATGCTTACTCTTATGTGGAGAGATTTCATGTGATGGTGCTTTAAGGATCAATCTTACATCTTGAATTGATCTGGGCACACGCCATTTTTGGCTTATCTCAGATGGAACAGTAAATGCAATGTCTTGGAGGATGTTCACATTACAAACGATTGTAAAAGAAAGTGTTTTTATATTATTATATTTAAAAAAAAAGTGTTTCTTTAATGAAATCTCTTTTGTTAAGATTTCATGAATTTGGATTTGACTTAGTTGATGATAATTTTCTTTAACAAAAAGAAAGAAAAGAGTAATATTGATTCTTATTAAACAAAGATTTCATAAAGTATATATTACGAGAAGTTTCGAAACCTTGATTATGAAAGAAAATATATATGAGATTAAATATCTCATATGATACTTTATTTTATATACTTTATAAATAAATAATAGTCAAAATTTTATGAGGTCAGGTTTAAAACCAATCAAAGTTGTTTTGGTTTTGATCTTGTTGGCAATGCGAAAAGAAGGACTTCTTGTGTGAACTACCCACGTGTGGGAGGTAACACTAAATGAAAAATTACTAAATACATATAGAACAATGAACTAAATGTCATAATAACCAAATGATTCTTTTTGGTATATGAAAACTACTCACAAGATGGGTGAGTGCGACAAGACAACATGATATCAACTGAAATTGATGGATTGATGAGTATCGCACATGCAAGTCAGATATGTATAGGGATGTCTTTAATTTTCAATGAGATGAATTGAGTTTTATTTCATTACACTTTATTCTTGCCCGGAAAAGAGAGTATTTAGTAATGCTTTGTTTCTTCACAAATTGAATTACGAAATCTTTGGAATAATAATGATCATGTGTGGTCATGAAATATTATTTATTACTCAATTCGGTTATGGAAGTGTGTAACTGGTGAATAAAAATTTTGATATTAAGGCTACTTATGGTTCATCTTTATGTTGATGAATTTTCTATGAAAGAAGAAAGAAATCAGTATTTTGGGATATATGGCAAAACATGATACTTGGATTATTTAATATTAAAACAATTAGTTGGGCTTGCTTGGATTTTAGACCGGATGCTTTATCAGATACATAAAGAAATTCAGATGATATCTTTTGTTATTGTTGTTAATAGAGTGTTTGCCTAAGTTCAACTACAAGAATTAGATCCAAGTTAACCATTCGAGCGAGCTATGACTAAATGATATGTTTATCGTGTATAACGGAAAGAACGTTCTGTTTAATGAGTATTATAAAGTTAAGTCAACCTAGACAGGCTGAAAAGGTGATTGCTTGTGTTGGTGAACTTTTTCATGCATTAGACGTGAGATGTATATATTACACAGTAGTATTTAATATATGTTAAACTCGTACTCTCTTTAAGGCACAAAGCGTTTGAAATATAGAGAGAATAGATAAATTATGTGCATCAAATTTTCAATTTGAGACTGTTGTAAACTCTTTCATTAACCGTTGGTTTAAGTTGGCATACATTAAAATATGTTCTTATGCCAAATTATGTGAGCGTGTGGTGTTTCGTCGTACTTGTGTTGTAAGAGCTTGGCTGCCAAAGTGGCTCGTTCGTAGTGACAAGTGACGTGCTTCACGGGCATGTGCATCCGGGTGAGTTACTTTACATTTGTGCTCTAGTTGTTTGGCGGCCAAAGTGGCTCAGCTAGAGTGACAACTGAAGTTTTCTCACAATCGCATGTGTTCTCAACGAGCGAGAAATCTCACATGTATGCTTTGTGTGTTTGACCGCCAAAGTGGCTCGCTTAAAGTGACAACTGAGATTATCTTTATCTTGTTGAGGGTATATTTGGAGACTTGAGTGTACTAGTGTAGGGACCTTTCTGCCGAAAGATGTTTGGTTCTTGCATTTGGTGCATTTCGAGTATTTCTGAGGAGATCAATTATGTTGGTCTCTATTTGATAGTTGTAATACTATCGGTTGCTCACTAGTTCATGTATTATTTTGTATAAACAGTCTCTTTTGGTTAGCTTAAAATGATAAAGATTTAGAGGTCTCGAATTGACTTGTATAAGATGATAAATCTTAATGTACACTTATATATCAACGTGAATTTCTTAAGTATGTCATTTTGTTTGCTTGTGAGTTACATAAGGTCTTACGAGCATCCCGGAGTTGGGAGATTTCACATGATGATACGAGCGTTTGGTTGCCAAAGCGACTCGCTTATTGAGATCCGTGGAGTCGCTTATGTGATACGTGTTGTGGTGTTTGTAACATCTGCTTAGAGCTTGATGGTAACACAATCAAAGATTGAATGCCTTTAGTAATCATGTTTTAATAAACTTGTGTGAGATCTTAAATTTATGATGACATATTATTTCAGTGGGAGCTCCTCAACTTAATCATTTAATTGTTTTTATTAGTATGAGTTATTGTTGACGCTCATTAGAGCATTATCCAGCATTAGATTTTCTGGATATTGTGTTGAATGTTGAGGCTTCTTACGTACACCACTCTCGTTAATTGAATTATCATTTTAAAAGGTCGAGTGGTGGCGTTTTGAAACTACCGCAGTCGAGATAAATTTGAATAATTATGCCAATTACTATGATATTAATGCGGTATCGACTGATTTCTAACCAAGAGGAATATCACGTGGAGCCTAACGAGCCCTTATTGTTATTCTACGTGGCATGTTTTTTATTTGCTGGGTTAGTGGGAGCCTCATATCTATGTCTTGATTGAAAGACATGTTTATGAACTGTCAACACATGTTTGATACATGTACTTGTTTATTTTGACGATCATCAATTACTGTTGTTTTGGTTATGTGCCATAGTTGAAAAAACTCAAGATCCGGTGTTTATCTTGAGCGTGACGGTTATGTCAAGTTTGAATGTCTTTTATGACAACATAAAGACTCTGGCGAGATTCATGTTTTTGACACATACAGAGGAGTAGTGCTAGGTTTGTTTCATCCGGCTTCTTTGAAAGCATAAAGTTAACGGATGATTTATCTGATTTCACCGAGATAGAAGGTTACAGAGTCGATGTTAGTAGATCCACTGACTAAAGGACTTAGACCCGTAGCTTTTAAGAAACATGTTGTAGACATGGGTGACTTAGAGTTCTTCGATATTTTCGGTCAGTGGGAACTTATGATACTCTTTGGTTGTATCCGACATTTTATTTTTGTACTTTCGGTTTTTGTTGGATATTGAGTATCTTCTAATCGACATTATATATATATTTTGCATGCATGCAATTACTTTTATATCTTGTGCACATGACAGTTATTAAAGAAAATCTTGAGTCTTGGTGCTTAGTCTCAAGTAGGACGGTATTGTCACTAAAGTTTGTCTCTGGTAAAGCACCGTAAATTTTGCGCGCATTAAAGTTTATGAGACATATAAAGGAGCATCATTTGCTCAAAGGTCTTTCTGGCTCGTTATGGGCGTAAAGTCACAGAAATATTAGGACCGACTGAATTAGCATCAAATTTAATCACATAAGGGATGCTAATTCGGCTACACTGCCACATTGACCCGTGACGGCTTGATTGCTTAGTGTTGTGATTATGGTTGTCTTGTATCATTGAGTGATGCTCTGACGATCATAGTTCGATGCTGGATAATTTAGTTGGTCGGGGTTGTTTGAGATGTTGTCTTTATATTGGCCATACAGATGTCACAGTCTGAGAGTCATTTTCTAAAATATTTTTCGAGTATAATTAATGTTGCCCAAGTGGGAGAATGTTAGAAATTTCTGATTTTTGGGCTTCCATTAATTGTTTATTTTTAATTTTCTTTTATTTATTTTATTTTACTTTATTAAACTATATTTTATAAAACAGATTGTGACATAAAGACAATGCATGAAATCCCACTAAATCGCTTAAGTCATTGGGATATGCACATCTCGTCTGTCTAATGTGGCTTACGGTTGGGTGTAGACTATTTTATATCCTATAGTCCATTGATGGATAGGACATAGGCTACGGTATATTACGGATAGGTCCATTCCCCTGTCATTCAAACAATTATTTAACTAAGGTGCAAAACTGACATTTCATAAAGGAAATTCTTTAGGTTTTCCTTATATCTGGGTTAATCGCCCTGACAGAAAATACATCGTCAGTTTCTTTTATTTTGGCCTCCTCCATCGAGAGCAGCCGTACGGGAAGGAAAAGGGGAAGAAGATCTACGCCACCCAGGTTACAATCATCAGCTTTACGGTATGGCAAACATGGCAAATACGGGTACGTTTTCTTTTCCCTTGATCTTTCTCGGTGACCGTAAACCAGCGTAACCGATCCAGTCTTCCGCTGTTTTTTCTTGGTTTGTTATTTCTGTGATTGTGTGAATTTCTCACACTTTCCCCACGAAGCAATGAGGAGCTGCACCCCTTTTCCTCCTTTCCTCTTGACAGAGAAGTCATCCGTCCAGTTCGGAACTGACGCAGCGAGCGCTGATCGGACTGCCCGACAAACACACGGTTGAACGGGACGACGAACTCAAATCAGAGTTCAAAGGTAAATGAGAGAAATCTCAAAGGTTTTCTTCAAAGATAATGATAATTGTCCACCATTCGGAAGCCAAAGGACTCCTTATATAGACCATGAGGGGAAGAACCCAGCCCCCTCATTAAGACTAGAAACATTTCCCCAGAACCCCTATTAAAGAACCCTCATTAAAAGAAAACAACCATAAAGTCTGACAGCACCATGCAAAAAGGAAGATGGATTTCGTGACTCTTCGTCTTCAAGAAAATGGGCTTCGACTTGGGCGCTGGCGACTTGATCGACTTGGGCGCTGGCGACTTGGGCGCTGGCGACTTGATCGACTTGGGCGCTGACTCAAGTCGACTTCAGGAGGGAGGTCAAGTCGCAAGTCGAGTTGGCCGCATCATTGGAGGTCAAGTCGCAAGTCGAGTTGGCCGCATCATTCTCCTCCACCTGTGAAAAGCTCGACCTCGAGCTTGGTTTCTCCGGGTACAGCGGTTCCTGGGAATCATGGTAAGGGAATATATCCGCAACATTGAAAGTACGAGAAATATCCATAGACTCTGGCAGATCGATGACATATGCATTGTCGTTGATCTTCCGCAACACTACATAAGGTCCATACTTCCGCGGCTTGAGCTTATTATAACTTCCCACTGGGAATCTCTCCTTTCGAAGAAATACCATTACTTGATCTCCTTCTGAGAAAACTCGCTCTCGCCTATTTTTATCAGCATTCCGTTTATACTTCTCATTGGTCGCCTCCAAACGTTCCTTGACTTGCTTCCGGGTGTCTTGAATCTGCTCTGCAAGATCCTCAGCGGCTGAGCTTTTTTTATTGTCCTTCAGAAGAGGAATCAGGTCCAATGCATGTTGTGGAACTTTCTGGTAGACGATAGAAAATGGAGATCTCCCAAGAGCACTATGAACAGCACTGTTATATGCGAACTCCGCTTGAGAAAGTGCAAAGTCCCATTGCTTCGACTTGTCTCCACATATACTCCGCAGCATATTTCCCAGTGTCCGATTCATTGATTCCGTCTGACCATCCGTCTGTGGGTGTGCCGTACTACTAAAGTTCAAAGACACATCAAACAACCTCCACAAGGTCATCCAGAAATGGCTAAGGAACCTCGAGTCGCGGTCCGAGACAATCGACTTAGGAATTCCATGAAGGCGTACCACTTCACGAAAAAACATGCGAGCTACATTTGAGGCATCTGACGTCTTCCGACACGGGATAAAGTGTGCCATCTTAGAGAACCTGTCAACCACAACAAAGATAGAATCCATGCCCCTTTGGGTACGGGGCAGTCCTAGCACGAAATCCATAGACAAAGCCTGCCAAGGATCCTCTGGAACCGGTAGTGGAAGGTATAACCCAACATTTTGAGAATGTCCCTTCGCGACTTGACATGAGCTGCATCGCTGCACAAATCTCTCCACATCTCTCCTCAACTGAGGCCAATAAAACCGTTCCACCACTGCAGCCAATGTCTTATCTCGACCTAGATGTCCACCAAGACCTCCTCCATGTAAATCTCTGATCAGTTTCTCTCGAAGTGAGGTGTGTGGGATGCATAGTTGGTTTCCCCGCATGAGATATCCATTCGAAATATGGAATTCACCAACACTCTCTCTTCGGTGAATCTTAGCCCAAATGTCCGCAAAATCCTCATCTCGAGCATATGCTTCTCTCAGTTGTTCAAACCCCACTAGTTCTGTCCGCAACTCTGTAAGAAGGGTCGCGCGTCGACTTAAAGCATCCGCGACTTTGTTGTGTACCCCCGACTTGTGCATGAGCTTAAAAGGAAACTTCTGAATATAAGTCGACCAGCGGGCATGCATATCTCGACTTAACTTCTGTTGGCTACTCAAATACTTCAATGCTTGGTGATCCGAATACAGGACAAACTCTTTCCCAACCAAATAATGCTCCCAATATTTTAGAGTCCGGAAAACAGCATAGAACTCTTTGTCATAAGTCGACCACTTCCTGCGAGCTTCACTCAACATCTCACTGAAATATGCTACTGGTCGCTTCTCTTGAGATAAGACAGTCCCAATTCCAAACCCACTCGCGTCGCATTCAACTTCAAACAACTTATCAAAACTTGGCAATGCAAGTACAGGAGCTGAGCTCAGTTTCTCTTTGATCAACGCAAAACTCTCCTCAGCCTCTTCACCCCAATGGAATTTCCCCTTCTTCAGACACTCAGTAATCGGAGCCACAATGGAACTGAAATTCTTAATGAATCTTCTATAGAAAGTAGCTAACCCATGGAAACTTCTAACTTCACTAACTGATTTCGGTGAAGGCCACTCACGAATTGCTTTAACCTTATCTTCATCAACTCGTACTCCCTCAGCACTTACTATATATCCGAGGAAAAGCAATTCTGACTTCATAAAACTACACTTCTTGAGATGCAAATAGAGCTTGTACTCTCTCAAAACAGTTAGTACGTCACGCAAATGATCCTCATGCTCGCTTCGCGACTTGCTATAGATCAATATGTCATCGAAATAAACAACAACACACTGACCGATAAAAGACTTCAATACCTGGTTCATAAGATGCATAAATGTACTCGGCGCATTGGAGAGCCCGAACGGCATGACCAGCCACTCATATAAGCCATCTCGAGTCTTGAAAGCCGTTTTCCATTCGTCTCCAGGTCGGATTCGAATTTGATGATATCCGCTCCGTAAGTCGATCTTCGAGAACACAACTGAACCGTGAAGTTGATCCAGCATGTCATCGAGCCTAGGAATGGGAAATCTGTACCCCACCGTGATCCGATTGATAGCTCGGCTATCCACACACATTCTCCAACTTCCGTCCTTCTTGGGAACAAGTAGAGCTGGCACAGCGCATGGGCTAAGGCTCTCACGAATATGTCCCTTGTGTAGCAGTTCTTCTACCTTCTCCTGTAATATGGCATTCTCTTTCGGACTCATTCGGTAGTGGGGAAGATTCGGTAGGCTGGCTCCAGGAATTAAATCGATTCGGTGCTGAATGTCGCGTAGAGGTGGCAAACCATCAGGAAGTTCGCCAGACGCTAGCTCCCCAAACTTAGCAAGGATTGGTTTCACTTCTTCAGGAACGTCCTCTTCCACCTTGTCTCCTTTCGGCAACTCCCTTACAATCAGCAAATGGACCTCTCCGGCCGCCTTCATTTCTGCCTCTAACTCTCGAGTGGAGTCGGACCTAACGAGCAACGCCTTGCTTCTCTCTTTCTCTTCCGACTCGACTCTAGGAGCCTGATTCATTGGAAGTAGAGTGTAGCGAACGCCTCCCTTTTTCAGCCGATAAACGTTATCCTTTCCAGAGTGACTTACGTCATTGTCGAATTGCCAAGGTCTTCCGAACAGCAAGTGACAAGCCTCCATGTCAACCACATCACAATACACCTCGTCCTTATACCTCCCAATGGAAAATGGTACCTTACATCTCTCTGTGACGCGAACTTCACCGACAGCCCTGATCCAGCCGATCGAGTAAGGACTCGGGTGACTCTCCACCGGAAGATTGAACTTTTCAACAACGGACTTTCCGATGATGTTTTCCTGACTTCCACTATCAATAATCACCGTAAACGGAAGAGACTTAATCAAACAACGTGTTCGAAAAAGTCGGTTCCTCTGAGTTTGCTCTTCTCGCTTTGGAGATAACATAAGTTTCCGAATCACATAGACATGCTCGATCTCCCCTTCCTCTTGGTACGTATCCTCATAGTCATCCTCTGGTTCGCACATGACATCCTCACATTCAGTTCCTTCTTCGATAATAGCCACGACCTTCCGACGCGGACAATCGCTGGATCGATGTCCCATCTCATTGCATTTAAAACACTTAATCGACTGCACTTTGGAGGATGTGCTAGGACCTCTCTTGAATTCAGTCGTAGGCACGTTCTTCCTACCTTCCGACCTTTCAATCGAACTCCTGCTCGGCATACTAGACGACTCCCTTTGTACTGCCTTCAACTTCTCTCCTTTAAAGGAATCTTCACTTCCCTTCCGAAAGTAATTTCCACGATCAAGTTGTAGCAGCTCAGCCTTTAACGCTAAACTCCGTGCTTCATCAATTGTGGTGATCATTTGAACTCCAATCCGATTTCGGATAGATGGGGTCAATCCCTCTAAGTAGCGCGCAACCTGCTGCCCCTCGGTTTCAGTCAGAGAATTCCGTTCGGCGAGGCGAAGAAATTCACCCGTGTACGTGTGAACGGACCGATTTCCTTGTTGACACCTCTGGTATTGCATGAATAGATACTGTTCATAATCTGGAGGGAGAAAACGACCCTTCAATAGTTGCTTCATCCTCCTCCAAGTACGAACGGCCGCACGTCCTTCAAGTGTTCTATTTTCTTGCAGCCGATCCCACCAAGCTGCTGCTCCTCCTTTGAGCCGATATGCTACTAACTTCACTTGTTTCTCTTCGGGAACTTCAGTATACTCAAGAAACCGTTCGACTTCCGACAACCAGTCAAGGAAGTCCTCAATACTAAGACCACCATCGAAAACCGGGACGTCAACTTTGAGTCTAAACTCGTCGCGCACCTGAGGTTGACGTCGGTTTCCATGAAAGTAATCCTCCGCTTCATCTTCCTCATCGGATTCATGGACGACTTGCATCCGTCGTGGAACATGAATTCGACCAGGGGGAATTCGTGGAGGGATGCGAGGAGCGACTCTCGTTGGACGCTCTTCCGCTTCAGCATTCTGTTCCCTAGGCAAACCAAGGGCTTCTAGTCGTAGCAAGATCTGGTCCAAGCGAGTTTCCATCCGTCCAACCCGCTGATCCACCGCTTGCCATCTATCTTCCTCCCGCCCAACGGCGTTTGGACCATGGTTAGCTGACTCGTCCGCCATTGAACAGCCTCGGGCAATCCCAAGCTCTGATACCAACTGACGCAGCGAGCGCTGATCGGACTGCCCGACAAACACACGGTTGAACGGGACGACGAACTCAAATCAGAGTTCAAAGGTAAATGAGAGAAATCTCAAAGGTTTTCTTCAAAGATAATGATAATTGTACACCATTCGGAAGCCAAAGGACTCCTTATATAGACCATGAGGGGAAGAACCCAGCCCCCTCATTAAGACTATAAACATTTCTCCATAACCCCTATTAAAGAACCCTCATTAAAAGAAAACAACCATAAAGTCTGACAGCACCATGCAAAAAGGAAGATGGATTTCGTGACTCTTCGTCTTCAAGAAAATGGGCTTCGACTTGGGCGCTGGCGACTTGATCGACTTGGGCGCTGGCGACTTGGGCGCTGGCGACTTGATCGACTTGGGCGCTGACTCAAGTCGACTTCAGGAGGGAGGTCAAGTCGCAAGTCGAGTTGGCCGCATCAGGAACCCTGTCGACAGGTTTCACGTCTACAGGTGTTGCTTCACGTCCGTTGACGTTGACGACTCTAGCCGATTCCATGACGACTTCAACTCGCTCCGTTGGAGGCTTTTTGACGGGGGAGCTCCCATTTGTCACCTGGGATTTACCTATTGTGTCTGCCGCAAAACCATAACCCGAAACATGTTGGTGATAGCCCGTGAAGTCCTGAGGGCCCTGTCAGATGGACAGAACTCGGATGTGAGGAGCATTTTGGTTCAAGTGGTTTCTGTTCACATCGTCAGCATTCCTGACACGGTGATGGACGGGTATGGTTTGGACGAAGAGGCGAGGATAGTTGGTGAGGACGAAGGGGGCAGCATATTTGGTGATGACGAAGGGGCGAGCATATTTGATAGTGACAAAGGGGTGAGGGTACTTGAAGAGTCTTTCCAGAGCACTATGGGTTTCGACGCACTTCCAGCCAGTCAGGAAGTGCTGGCCGCTCTTGGGAGGATGAGGGTCGACGACGGCCAGGACTGCACCATCTGCTTAGAAGAGCTCTCGCCGATGGCAGATCACACTTTAATGCCCTACATACACGTATTTCATGATGCCTGTATCCTGAAATGGTTGGAGACGAGGCACACATGTCCTCTCTGTCGATGGTCGCTCCCACAGGTTTGTATTCGATTACCGTGTGGCTTTTCCTGGAGTTAAACCCAGGCCTTAATCCTTTCCTTGAATCATCTTTTGTAGGAGGAGGAAGTAACGGGGGAAGAGGCTTTGCAAGAATGATAGTTGGTACCCCAGGGGAATACAAAGTTTTTCTTAAAAATCTTTCAAAAGAAAAAGAACCGGAGATTTCACAAGTAAGGAAATATTTTGATTCACATATATGCAGATATTGTAATCCTTAAACGTGTTTCATTCATTTGTGATGGACTTAACTTTTTTTAAACGTATAAGATTGTCTGAATCCATTTAGAACTTCTCTGTGGGGAAGCCCATGGGGGGAGGGGGGGGGACATCGATGCTGTTGGGTCGGGCATCGTTGTAGCCATCTCTTCCCCAAATACATATGCGAGATAAATCACATGTACTTTTAATAATAGTGGGCGTCAAGAGTCATGGAAAACCATCAATGCACCCGAAGACCGATTCGTTGTTGTCCATGGCAAGAACAGATGTTGTCCATCCTTAGTGATGTCCCCCAACCCCCCCAAAAAAAAAGAGCCTGGGGACATCCTTGAGTTGAGGAGATACTCTTTGCCTCTAACAACAACAAAAAAAAAAAGTAAAAATAAAACATAATATAATATATTAAACATCTTTTCTTAAGAAAAAATTGGATTTCCAAACCTGTCGGTGGACTCTCGCTTTTCACCCATTTTTGCATGTTTTGTTGCTGGATCAGAGTGAAAATAATTTAGGCAATTTAAATAGTTACACTAATTGAAGCGAAATAACTCAATATTTTTCTCCCCGACAGGGACTCCCATTGCAAGAAAACACATCACCAAGAAACAATTTGCAAAACAAAAGAGACACTATTCAGAGATCGGTAACTAAATGATCTTATTGATCGATTCCCCAACTATACATTGCGATAGCACCCGCCACCTCTCCATAAAACTTTTTCTCTCTCTCTCTCTATTTTTTTTTTTTTTTTGCATTGGGGTGGTTTATTGCAGGTCAATAAAATATCTTTGCTCCAGGGGGATATATTAGTCAAAGAAGAAACCAACTAAATTAATAAATCATTACATATTAAATGAGATTTGTTTATGGGGAAAGGGGGGTGGATCCGTAGGATTGAATAAGGAAAGAGGTTTGAATGGTGTGTGTTAGGAAGGAATCTTCATATAGGAGGGGGAGGGGGAGGCACATTCAATGGTTGTTGTTGTAAGAAGCATTTTTAAAGTATAATCCGTGGTGTCTCTATGTCCTTGGGCGTGTTGGAGCTAATTATCAGCAAAGTAGTAGCATAGCAGGTAGGAATCTTTTATTTCTACTCAGGAAGGAAGAAAAAAAGTAACCAAGTTGGATTGAATGAACCCCAGCCTTCTTTTTTTTTTAACATTTTATTTTTGCCTTTTCAAGGATCTTCTTGTTAGGAGTATGATCCGAAGTTGAAATCTTGGAGAATCTGGTAGGTAATATCACATAAAAGTTATTGTGATATTATGAGATATCAGAAAGAAATTATCCTAGATTCTATTGTCCATTATAAATAGACGAGTTGTCTAGAGCTTCGAATAGGAGAGTCGGATAGGTGAGATCTACGGGTTAGTGTGATGTAGACTCTGTAACTAGGGTAATTGGAGGTGACGGGTTGTCGCGCTCCGGGGTCTCTGGTGAGTCGTTGTACTGAGAACGAGTGATACACGTTGAGCGATGAGAATGTTCGGAGAGTCGGGTAGATAGCTTTTTACGGGGACTCGAGGCGAAACTTTCTTGGGGCTTGTAATCGTATAACTCGCTGGTTATAGTGGAATCTCAAGGAGGACCTCCCCGTGGACGTAGGCCGATTTGGGCCAAACCACGTAAATATGTGTGTTAGACATCGTTTCCCGTTATGCTTTCCGCTTTCGTCACCGGCGCCGGCGGTTCCCGCCCCAACAATTAGTATCAGAGCGAGGTTGTGAAGATCAATGGATTTCCTCGACGGAAGTTCAGAGGGGGTGAGCCTAAGGCGAAGAATGACAATGCAGTGGGGGAGATGTCGACGAGAATGCAGATTGGTAAAAAGAGTGCTTGGAAAAAGCACGAATGCATAGAGATATGCATGGGCTCATGGATTTTGAGCCAAGAAAAGACGTCGATGGGAGTTAGTGCACTGGGTTCGACATGGATACTTGCGGGACCAACGAACGCGTTGAGAGCAAGGGGGAACGATTCTTTAGTTCCGGGTGGAGAAGTTTGAGTATTGAACTTCTTGCGGTGAGGTAGAGTTCAACGGTTAATGATCAGGTGTGCGGAGCGCGGATAGTGAAAGCCATGTGAGTCCTAAGGCGCAAGTGCAGGTTCATGCGGAATTTTGAGTCGGAGTCAAGGGAGTTGGCAAGGAAGGCTCTTAAGGGCGTGACAATTTGATCAGGTTATTTGAAATGGGTTTCTAGTTTCAGGTGGAGCGTTAGCTAGCAACGCGGGTACACGGGCTGTGTATACGGGCTTGAGGGTATCATGCAGGTACAGCCGATGAGGTAGTTCGGCGGTGATGCTCGCATTGACGGTAAAGTCAATAGTGAGGTGAAACGGATTAAAGTTCCAGGTGGAGAAGTCTGGCAACGGTCGATAGGTGGGACTTCTCGGGGTACCAAGAAGGTATTAAGTGCTGAGCGCAAGAGAGAGCTGGAGCCACAGTGCATAGTGGTTGCTCGGGACCACAAGTGCTGCTATCGCGTGGAATGTAGAGCGATTGTCACATGTGGTGACGACACACACAGGAATACGCGATAGATGAAAGGGGAGCCTTTTGGAGCCTGGGAGATCTAGGAAGGAGATCTCGAAGATTTCAGGGATTTCAACTAAAGGTGGAGATTGTTAGGAATGTGATCCGAAGTTTAAATCTTGGAGAGTGGTAGGTAATAATATCACATAAGATTTTGTGTGATATTATGGAATATCGGAAAGATATTGTCCTAGATTTTATTGTCTATTATAAATAGACGAATTGTCCAGAGCTTCGAACAGGAGAGTCGAATAGGTGAGATCCACGGGTTAGTGCGATGTAGACTCAGTAACTAGGGTAAGGGAGGCGACGGGTTGTCGCGCTCCAAGGTTTCTGGTTAGTCGTTGTACTGGGAACGGGTGATATATGGTGAGCGATGATAATGTTCGGAGAGTCGGGTAGACGATCTTCCACGGGGACTTGGGGTAAAACTTTCTCGGGGCTTTTAATCGTGTAACTCATTGGTTAGAGTGGAATCTTAAGGAGGTCCTCCCCGTGGACGTAGGCCGGTTTGGGCCGAGCCACGTAAATATGTGCGTCGGACATCGTTTCCCATATGCTTTCCGCTTTCGTCATCGGCGCTAGTGGTTCCCGCCCCAGCGGGGGTTTCGCCGGCAAAGTTGCCGAGATGATGGTTCCCCGAAAGTTGCGGAATTCTCAATCACCCAGAGATGATAAGTGACAGCAGCCCGGCAGACGTAATAGCTGAACATTGTCCATCATATACAGTTTACAAAATCATTCCAGGGAGTTCTGAGCTGTTCTGGCGAGATCGCCATAAATCTTTTGACGGAGCACCAGCACCAATGCCGTCGGTTTCGTATCCCTTTTTCCCCAAGTAAATTCGCTTTCAACCCGACGTTCTACCCCAAGGCGATCGGGAAAAGAGCATGAGATCATCGCGGATGTTGTTATACCGTCAACGTCACGGCACACGATTTCTCCCACGGAACCCATTCAATCCATCCTCCAGGAAAGAGGCTTGACCCTGCTAAAATCTCCAATAACAAAATTCGACATGGCCGGGCAACCTTATGTGACATTTAACGATGATTGGTGCACCTCCAACATCATTTCGTGCCCCACATCATGGATGGAGATGGAGATGGAGATGGAGACCCCCTTTTCTATCTCCTTCCATTATTTCCTTTTCCTTTTCTTACAACATTTGCAGCTGACCACATGTACATGTAAATGTCTCGTACGACGCCAATGATATCGACACCACAACATTCATCCCTTCTTCCCTTTGTGCACATCACGATCACCCCGAATAGTTCCCACCCCCATTATCAAAACGAAGAACCCGAAACGCGGCCCTGGGGCATCGCTGGTTTCCACCAACTCAACCCAGAATCATTCCGCGGGAGACCCCAGAACAGTAGTCTTGTTTCTCCAGGCATGTGTTCGGTTACGACATGTTTCGAAACAGCATCGGTTAGGGCATGTTCCCCACCATTAATCTCTGGCGTCACATGCGATCGTGATGAAATGGGCACCCCGGGTAATTAATTTTGTACATAATGCCTTTGTCTCGTTGCTGGGGCCGTCCCGGACATCTTCTGAAGTCGACCATCTCCCCCGATCTTTGCAATCACATTAAGAGTCATACGATCAGTCATGTCAAGTCATTACTTCTTCTTACTCTTTATCCCCCTCAAGTCTTCTCCCTTCAAATGTGAAGCCTGGCAGCGTTTTGGTCTGAACAAATAATTGTCCGCTTCTTACTGATTGATTATCTTCGGACATAAAAAAAAAAGACAAAGGCAAGTATGATTTAAAAAAAAAAAACCATGATTGCCGGGTCACAAAAGCCGAATGGGCAAATTCAGAAAAAGAAAATAAAGAGGGGGTTGAGAAAAGTGGTGTTTGGGGGAGGGAATTTGATTTCACCCTTTGATATCGGATCCTCTTTAAAATTTTTTTCATTTAATATATTTTTCTCTAAATGCTTTATATCTTCTTCCTTTTTCCCCCAACCTTTTGGGTCATCGAATGGGAAGTATATTCCTTGCCTAGGTTTTACTCTAATTTTCCATGTAGGAGCCGTGGATGGAGGTGTTGTCCCCTATTCGGACCCCGTAAGTGGCCTAACATGTTATAATGCAAAGCACGAAAGGCGCGGATCACGGACGAGTTGAGAAGCAACGAGCAGAGCATACATGTCTGCTCTTCCATCACTGATTTTGACTTCATCTTAAATGATGTCGTAGTTTTTCCGAGTAAATATCTCGACACGATCAACCTTGCCTGGGAGCGAGGGCATCGAGACGAGGGCTTTATACGTGCGAACAATGTCTGTTATTTTAAATGGGAACTTTTATATGCTTCCACACATCTGCGAAAAGGTCAGGAGGAATTGCATCAAACGGGGAAAACAACCAAGAAGCTAACAAACATCCCCTTCTTGAAAGCCCCCCCCCCCCCCCCCCCCGAAACAACATCCCAAAAGAACTGTCTTTGTGGCTTTCCGTATATCCAGAGCCTTGTTTGATATCCCCACCTGGGGCATCTGACGCCTACATTTCGTCCTTTCAAACCTTCCAAAAAATGTTCCAATCAGATCATCTAAGGGCATTCTCTCCCCACATCCCAGACTGCGGAGTGAGTCGATGTGCATTTAGGGATGCTTAGAAAGACATGGATGGTTCTTTCTATTAACACGTAGACAGGACCAGAAACATGAAAAAGGAAAAACTCGGGTGTTTGGCGCTTCATTTCTTTATATTTACTCATGTCATGACCTAAAAGGCTTTTGTGCAAGTGTGGTGTGGTTGGATTTTTTACAATTAGTTGATCAGGATAGATTTGTATTTTTCACAAGATTTGTTCCAAGTTAAGAAAGAAGGAGGAGGGTGTCGCCCCCCCCCCCCCCCCCCCTCGTCCGCTGTAAGGAAACCCAGATTCAGGAGAAAACCTTTTCCTTTTGTTTTCCTCGGTGGGGTGGTGGTCACACAAGAACACACCTCCCTCCCTCCCTCCCTCCCTCTCCTATCATGTGGACATTATTGTACCATCATTTAATTCCTTCTTCTTCTTCTTCTTCTTCATTATTTCTCTCCTCACGTGCTGTGTTTTCCAGTGAGAAAATATTATTCCTCCTCTTTCATTTAATTTGAAGACAGAACACTGATCAGAAGGATTTACATAGGAGGTTAGTACCTAATGTATGGTTAGTTTAAAAATTACGAAATAATATTCGACTTTTCAAAACAAACAACGAATTTCAATAAGGTCGCTCAAAATTGAAATTCTTCGTTACAAATATTGACTTGGATTGTCAAAAGGCCATAGAAGAAGTAGGGTCTTCCTTCCCTCCCCCTTTCCTCTCTAGCCCTAATTTTCTGATAAAACCCTATTAAATGACAGAACTTTTCCCCCAACACCCAAACCCTTTTATAATTTTTATCCATTTCCCAATTTTGCTACTAACACCTCCCTGAAACCATCATCTCTCCAGTATCTAGTTGTAGACCCACTTTTTCTTTCTACAATTCATCTCTTCTCTATCCCTTTCCCACTCCTAACACCCACACCCACACCCAACTTGCCCTTCTTCTTGAATCCTCTTCTTTCCTTTTCCCCAATCTCTTCCCTCGACATATAATCACAGCATTTTTTTAAAGGGGAGGAGGAGGAGGGTATCTTTAGGTTTTGCCTGTCTTCTGAGAGTGTGTCTCCTTTTCCACCTCTTCTTTATTCTGAAGTCGCAAAGAGTTTCCTCTTCTCATGAAGCTCTCTCTCTCTCTCTCTCTCTTGTAGGGTCGACAACCATGTCGACCGAGCGATCGACATCGGAGCCGCCGAGCAACTCTGCTACATCCCTTGCGACTTCTGCAACATAGTCCTTGCGGTATACATTCGTATCTCCGATCACGAGATCAAACCGGATCACTAATTTATTTATTTTTTTGTGTGTTCATAGAAAAGAAAGTAAAATCGCAGAGCGTCGTACTTGTTGCAGCCGGGGGGGGATTTGGTGATTTTCTTCTTCTTTTTTTTATGATCTTATGTTTTAATCACTAAATTACTAGGAGTAAAAGAAAAAGAAAAGGCATTTTTAGGGATATTTCTTTGTAGAAGAAAAATATCAGTGAAGGATAAGGACAAGTCCATCCACACATACCAAACTCGATTAGTCATTTAATTAATTCCTCCAACCTCTAACTCGTACCTTCTTGTTTCCTCTGCTCACATAACAACCTCTTATTTTTAGCCTTGTCTGAGATTTGCCCAAAAGAAGTGAGCAGTAAGGAATTGAAAATTTTGCTGAGAGAATGTAGATTTATCATCCCCCGAGTAGCAAGTTCATCTTCGATCTCTTATGGGGACATCCAGCATCGGAATACCCCGTTCTTACTTGAGCCTTAGGACTTTTAATCTTGGGGGAGAGGGGGGGATCGTGGAAAGCTGTTTTCCCTTGTTCGCCAGCCGGAAATCGTCAGATATGCTAAACTGAAGGGAAATGGCCGTCGCGGCAATTGCTTGCCAGGTGAGCGTGCCATGCGCGAACCTGTTCGACATCGTGACAATCCGGTGCGGGCACTGCTGCAACCTTTGGTCGGTGAACATGGCGGCCGCATTTCAGTCCCTGTCATGGCAAGACTTCCAGGTAAAGATTCACTGCCCTCTCCTCTCCTAAAGCCATCAACATTTTAGGGTTTTCACCCTCCTCCCCCCCCCCCCCGGTTTTCCTCTGATTTATTTCACTAAATCTTGATCCATCTCTCTAAAATCCTCCGTTAATTTTACCTTTTTCTTTAGTGGGTTTCCATAGTTAATTAATTTTTTTTGGGGAAAAAAAGAAAAGGGAATGAAAAGAACAACTCCAGCAGCAGCAGCAGCAGGAGCAGCAATCATAGCAGGCGTGGATTATTATGTGGATTTAGTAAATGATCTTTTTTTTACCTTTTATTTTATTTTTATTTTTGGTTTCTCAATCCGCAAAGTCACTTCAAAGCCGTATCTTTTTTCTCTGTCCCCCTCCTACCATCCCATCGGTCACCATTTGTATCCCCACTTCTTTTGTTATTCCATATACAAGTATAGCATCTCGTGTGTACATCGCTTGTCAGCCTCTTCCTCTTTATTCTTGTCGTATAGTTTCCCGATATTTTTTCTCCGTGTTATGTACTAGGCTCCCAAGCAGGATTACAGGATGATTGACCAGCTCGTCGGCTCTTCTTCCAACGGCAACGGTGCCAGGACCGGTATACGGCAGCCGGCACCGCCGTCGCGGATCCTCCGAGGAGGCCCGTGAATCGCCGTGAGTTCTCTCCTCGCCCTCAAAGTTTAGTTCGTACGGAAGGTTGTGTATCACGTGTTTGAGTGACCGCGGATTTATCTTTCCTGAAAGCTCCCGAGAAGAGACAGCGTGTGCCTTCGGCCTATAACCAGTTCATAAAGTAAGCGAGGAAGAACTAGATGTCCCCTTAAGTTATTTATTTTTATACATTTTAATATGTTGCCGATTCTTTTCGATGTAGAGAAGAGATTCAGAGGATCAAAGCATGCAATCCTGACATTAGTCACAGAGAAGCATTCAGCACTGCTGCCAAGAATGTAAAGAGGACATCCCCCCCACCCCTTCTCTTCTAGCAAAATCAAACATTACATTAACTTTTGTTACGTGTAGTGGCGCATTTCCCTCACATCCATTTCGGACTCATGCTGGAGACGAACAACCAAGCAAGATCTGGGCGAGGCAAGACTTTTCTGTTCGATGAATGCCATATAGATATGTTTTCATTTTTAGACCCTAGTCCCGTTTACTGTGACACAAAAATTTCAGTTTCGAAACAAGTAAGGCTGACACGGGAACTATGTCAGTAAACCTTTGATATCCAATTACCATGCTCAACATAACTGTGAATGAAGCAAGGTAGTGTTGTTTCTGATGTGCAGCTTTGTGAGAAGCATCCGATGCCTCGGGGCGACTACTCGGTGATAAGAACTCTCTGGAAGATTGTATGGTTTTCAAGCACATTGCATGATGCATAATGTGTCTATCATGTTGTACCATCAAGGTATATTTGTCTCGATACTTTTTGTAATATTTTAGGCAAATGACTCTTAAGCAGACAATCGTGACCTCTGTAATAATTAGCCTTAGAGAAAGTCTCTCTAAGCTTTCACTAATGTTTTCTCTCCAAATGTGTGTTTTGTGTATAAAAAAGAAAACTTCCGAATCTCTAAATTTTGATTATATGTATTGTTTATCAATAATAATGCCATTTACTGACACCATAACACTAACAAAATAGCTCACTAACAAGATCAAGCTTGATTAGAGGATAAGCAATTTGTATGACTTTTAGATAGGGAAACATGACTTTAGGTTCTCATCCTTACATTTAATCGCATTCTAAGTCCAATCTTCAAGCAATGATATTTATCATGGAGAAGCTAAAATATATGTTTAGTAACTTCAAAATAGAAGCCCTTAAAAGGGGGGAATTCGGTATAAAATGCCATCCAAAAGGAGATATGATATGGTCCTTCTTGTGTTAGAAAAGAATCTTCTAATATTTCCCATTTTTTCCATGTTTTGACAATGACAAAACCATGGGTGTAGGCTAGATATGAAGGCAGTGTTGGAAGCTGGAAAGAGAAAGTGGATAGATCTCTTTCACATCTGCTGATCTATCTGTAAATACAAGATAGACTAATCTTCCTAATACAAGGGCAAAGCATGGTGCTTTCGACTTGACTTTTTTTTTTCAAGCTATGTGAGAGGCCTCTGCTTGGACGAGGAGGAAGTGGCCTGCTCTGTCTTCTCTCTCTCTCTGTGCTCACATCTTTGCTGCCATTCTTTTTCTGACAATGAGAATCTGAAACGTCAACCTCATGTCTGTTTCCCCCATTACCCACCACCCTCGCATTTATTTCCTTCGATTCAGAGACTCTCACCACCCCCCTTTTTCTTTCCCACCTTTGTCCTCTAGCTGTTTGTTCAGGGGGTGGTCACTCCTCTCCTGCTAAAAGCCAAGCCTTTTCCCCTTGAGCATTCAAACATCCTCTGGCATTATTACTGTTTTAAGGGTGGGGACAACACATCATTGCCCACATGGGTATTTTCGCTATAAGTAAAACCATCATGTAGGTGTTGTAATTTGCCTTCCAGCACGATCAGTCTCTCATATACACACACAACGAAAGCCTTTGTTTTAATGAAGGCACCGAATTGTATTATCGTTCCCACGAATACATATAATCCAATCTCTCATGCCTACGTTCTTTCACAAGTCATCCTATATATATGGATCGTGGCTATTCTCCAAAAGTTACAACATTTCCTAAGGGTCGTGTCACTTAGAATGTAAGTGACTTTTAATGCCCTTTGGGGTCGCACCCTTTCTTAATCTATGCGATCCTTCCCAAATGTCGTGGCTGTCTAAAGGTATCTCTCCCTTAAGACATTCCCTTTCCTAATAGTCGCCCCCTTCAAGGGGTGGACGTTGCCCTCACAAAGGACACGTCCGTTCATGGACGCCCCTTCACCAACGAATGCGCCCAAACACTCTTTTGGCCTCTCGTATCTTTGCGACCAAGACCATCCACGAATAATCACTCTTTCGGTTTCTCGTACCTTTGCGATCAAGAACGTCCACGAACCAAACCACTCTAGGTCCGTATATGTTCGTGCTTCTTCACGAACATCGTTCATGGGACCGCCCATGAGCCTCTCTCAAGCCTCCGCACCTGAGTAACCTGGTCACGTTGCGCCTCGTGCCAGCTTCATCGTCCGAGCATCGACTCGAACTACACTTGATCCGTCAAATGTCAACGAACACACCGACGCTCGCTGTTGTCCACGCGCTCCGACTCATGTTGTCCACGCGCCTCCGACTCATGGACACTGCCCAAGCAGCCTCGCTTAATCATTCGTAGACGACAGGCACCGACCCTCGTCTTGTACCCGTGACAGCTGGCAAAAAGAAATTTTGGTTGCCTGCTGTTCCTCCCTCCTGATTGGGTTTTTTAGGCACGTCCCCCCCTCCCCCCCAACACCACATGGTTGATCTCCTCACCTGCTAGCTAGTAATGCCCAGGAACAGACACCTGCATGAGCCCTGTGCCTAGGATTTGTGTTGAATTCCACCAGGTTTGTGTTACTGGGTTTTATCGGACATGTGATCCTGTTCACCACCCGTTTGGCCATCTGTGCTCTGTGGCCCAGAAACATTCACTTCCCAAGCTAAGACAACTTTATCCGAGGAAAAGAAAGGATTTCACTACAGGGCTAAATCACCCGTAGTCAATTCAACAACTGAAGAAGAATGACCTGTGATTAATGAAGACCGGAAAAATTGCTGTAACTTGGTCACAAAATCAGCAATTAGCAGCAGACTGCATCTTTTCCAACAGAGCTGAATGATATCCTCTTCTTATTGGGGATCCGAAAGTAAAGTTCAGATCCGAAGAAGTGACGTTTATCGAAGAGCTGCTCGTGGAAGGGAAGGAGAAGACGAGTGGCGGAGAAGTTCTCTTTGTGCCAAAAGTGTACGAAGGAATGGCTGATGCAACAAGGCCCAGGGGCGGAGGTAGACTGTTGCCGGAAGCAGGTAGGATTGATGGTGTCGGAGGCTCGGGAAATGCCGCCTGGGAGGCGGGAACGGGGAAGGTGAAGCCAGTGCCGTTGTCTGAAGAGAACACAAACTTAGATTTCTGCACGGAGATTGACTGCAGAGCTGCTTTGTTAGATGAAGCGGCTGGCTGCTTGGGGGTGGCGTCCTTCACTAAGGTGTCGACAGCACCTGGTGCTCTGATGGATGTACCTGCAGATGAAACAATTCAGCACTTGGGCTTTGATTCACATTATATAACATAAGCAGTTGCTATCAAATTCAGTGACAGATTAAATGTTTCGACTGGTGAAGAAAGTGGTATCACAGACTAGTCTTTCCTGATCAGCAAAGTCCAGATCCTGCACTTAAAAACAGTTACCCCTGGTGCTCTGATCGGTGCTCTCAAAACCTTAAGCTGGGTCCTGTCAACAGACGCATGTTTTGGACACCCAACTAAAAGACGGGAGGTTCAAATCACCCTTCATTGCCAATTCTAACGACAGAGAGGCTGAAGACAACACAAACCCCAAGTACCACTTCACAATATCAGTGCAACAGTTTCTTCCATCAGATTCTTTTCTTGTGATTATTTTAATTCTGGCCGATCTGATTTGTCATGCGCAATGTAAACTGAAATTTCCTCAAATCGTGGTGGCAAGTGACACTCGATTCAGGTGACAAGAAAAAAATGAATCGTCAAAATACCTCAGTGCTTCTTGTTTGGCTAGCATCGGTCTTTGCAAGAGTATTGAGTTTAGCACCATGGCCAGGAACAACATTATGAGTCGCCTCCTTGGATACTGAAGTCTGTTCCTGAATGACATTTGCAATGCTCTTTTGGGAGGAACTTCAAAGACTGAACTTCCTAGATTTTCTTCCAAACAGAAGAATTTTCTGATCAGATTACTTTCCGCCAACTTAACGGTTATGCAAAGCTGGTGCGATGGGATATTCTCATTAGTAAAGGAGAGTAAGAGTTTACCATTTCAGTCACCGTAGCCGTTCCTTGGGTGCTGATGGGAGATTCTGGCTTCCATGCAAAAGCCAGCTTTAGCTCAGCTGTTTTGTCTTTGGGAGTTGGGAAGGTTCGATCGAGATGTTCCAATATCTTCCTAGCCACCTGACTGGAATGGGAGGGAACGGTTGGCACACCTACCTCAGAGGCTAAAGATTTCCCATCCGATGATTTTAGTTTAGAAGTGCCACTGGTCTCTCCAGCCTCCATGCTATTAAAGACAGGTGTACTCGCTCTACCAAGACCGAATTTCCCCCAAGAAGAAGGCTCGACCGAAGCAGGAACATTGAAGTTTTTCCGCGGACTTCCAGTACCATACTCGTGCTTGCTGCGACGAATGGGTCCAACAGACTCATAGCCATTGTCCAATAAGCTTCTGGATGACACCTACAATTAATGAGATCTCATAAAACAAGCACGATAAAGGCCTCTGAGATGATGGGATGAAAGGAGAAGATTCCAGAAAATCGCACCCTAGGTTTAGGCACTGATCGAAGTGATCTAGCATAGGGCGATCTGGATGAACTTTGAATGCCGAACCCACGGCGTTGGTTCTGTGGGGTCATATATTGATCAGCCACAGTTGCACCAGGCCAGCCCAAGGCTGGTTTTCGTAAAGTTGATGGTGATGTAAGGTTCGTGATGAGTATCCATCCCCAGGACCAAAAGTTGTATCGCTTTTTCCCACATCGTTTCTGGAGCCCACACCTGACACACGACTTCCCATGTAAGCCTTAGCAATATCAATAGGAGAAGCACAAATTTCATCTTGCACCTGCAAGCATCACCAAGCAACACTTGTCAAGTTAAATCACTTGTTTTTAGAGTGTTAGAACAACACCAGTCTAACAGAAATGTTTAATGAAGGAAATGAGATTCACCAGACTAACATTGGATTCTAGAAGAGGAGTTGCAGCCTCCCATGGAGCTTCGCTCCGTATTTGGAACTTCTTACTTGATTCCGGGGATACTTTTTGAGCTACTAAATGATCCGCAGCACCTCCACCAATAGTTGGTTTTACCTGCCCTTCTTCCATTGCAGGGAGATGAGCTGTCCTTGACTGCAATATTTCTGTCAGACGACTAATTTCATCCCTGCAAATATGAGTATATCGTGTCACAATGTGTGTCGATGATTCCCATTCAACATTCAAAATGGCCAATAAGATGTGAAGAACTAAGAGTCGGCTGTCAATAAGCTCCATGAGAAGTTTACCGACAGCTAACATTTGTTAATAACCTGGAACCCACCTGCACTACACCTCATTAACTTAACTTTTTTTCCAAAGAAACAGCAACGAATTCCATCTCCGGATGACAGACTTCACATTAATCTAGCATCTTACTTCCAAGACCAACAACACAATCATATAACATCTCATAATGTAATTCACAGGCCAATGGAAACTAATTTCAGAACACAGCAACCATAAATTCCGGTACCTTGAGAACATTTTTCCTTTAATCATCTGCTCGATCTGATGAAGCTCATCCTCATCACCCATGCGATTTTCTTCATGTTTAGTTTTATCATCTTTGTGCTTAGGACTTATCGCCTTATGCAAAGAGCTATATTTCTGCATCTGGCAAGGCACTTATCTACGATGGATGAAACTATATTAAATGTTGATGAATGACTACTATTTGTCTGATAGATATCTAATTAAACTTAAAAAACCAATGCCTGACTTGCGACGTCAGTATTGTAACTGCATGGCCTCATTAAACTAAATCCCTAGCAAACATTCAGAATCTATACAAAGCATCTTGGAAACATGTGCTTTTGCATCACATTCCATTTTCAAGTGCCAAAAAAATGTATTGTGATAGTTTGGAGTTTGTAATCTTACATGGATACATCTCCATCTCCGACAGCCTCAATATCCTCCGCGATTTCCACTGGAACACAATCTGGGGCACACAGTCAGTTGTGAACATCTCAAATAGCAAGATTACTCCGAGTCCTCATTCCAGCCAGCAGAAGCAATGTCATATTATCCATATCAAGAAACAAAGACAAACTTCCCACGCTCAGTGCCACAAAAATCAAATCTTTACAGTAAGTACCAATCAGAAACCCTAATTCCAAACACGAACTCCACGATATATATAGCAATCGAAACACAACCCACGAGAAATCACACACAAAAGACCAAAACCCATTCGTAAAACCCCATTTTCTAATCACCTGAACCGTCCTCGACGTCGCCAGTCGGACAAGCGAAAAGAGAAGGCAAAATCCTGGTGGCACCGCCAGAGATCAGCCGCACTGCGGATCAACTAGCCTCGATAGCCACCACCGCGACCCCCCGCCCTCTCTACCCTCTTCACTCCACTATCCCCGTGGGGCCTCGTGGGCTTCGGCCTCGAGTAGGGAGTGGCGGCCGCCCTCGAGTTCCTGCCAATGGGTTTCTTCATCTTGCCGCCGGTTCCTCGGTAAAGGTCAGCACTTTCCAACGGAGGCACCGCATCGAGGCTTCTCTCCATCGTAAACGGAAACGAAGGAAGAAAGGAACAAGCTTCTTGAGCGAAGGCGGAGGAAGAAGAAGGAGAAGACGGCAGTTTGGAGCAGTTGCGGTAGAAAGGCGCGTCTTGCTTTTCCCCTTATTACAGCGAACGGCGGACAATAGCGACCTAAAAAAATTAACCGAAAACTTACACTGTGTAAGATCTCAAATAAAATTTTTATTTCTTAATTTCAGGGTCGGCAGGAATCAAACTAAATGTAAAAGCAATTTGCCAGAGAGTGAAAATATTCGACGGTCTAAAACAGTAAAGTAAAGCCAAAACAAATACAGGATAAAATAATTCAGGAATTCCTGATAATTTCTGAAAAAGGGAAAATTAGGAAGTAGACTTTGATTGTTAGATAAACATCTTCCGTCGATGCAAATAAGTTTCCATGTCAATTCCAGGTAATCTTCCAGCCGCCACTATTCTTATTTGAATTATTATGATAGGAAAGGAAGAAAATATCGGACCACGAAATTCAGATTTTTTTAGAGAAATACGGTTAGTTTTAAAAAAAATTGTGAAATACGATCTCAATTTCGTAAAATACGGTTTTACCATCGAATGAGCGAGTTTTCAAAACGCGCATCAATTCATCAAAGTGTTGGGGACCCCTTTAGGGCATACACTGAAAACCGTCCCTTCAACTGGGCGAATTCGCGAAGTGGGGACGAAAGGTTTCGGCATCGGAAAACCCGCCCATTTCATAACTCCATAAGAGGCGATTTTTCAAAACCCGCCCTCAAGTAACTGAATCGACGAGGCGTAAGGGACTTTATTGATGTTTGTAAATGTTTATGGACTTTGTTTATGATATTTTAAGGTTTTATATGATATTATTGTTCTATTGTTATAATATGAATTGTTTCGAAGTTCGATAGTGTAGTTATTATATTGTTGAAACATGGTTTCTAATAAATTCATAAGTATTTAGTAATATCTAGAAGTATGGCGAATTTTAAAAATGCGCACTAATGCCACTGCATTAGTGCGCATTTTAAAATCGCGCCCTCATGCTGGTTCCTATGCCGCATAGGGCGGGTTTTCCCTTCCTTTCATACACGGAGGGTGCGTTTTGAAATCGTGTCATTTTATAAATTGAGGGGCATATTTTGAGAACGCACCATTTGACGGTAAAATCTTATTTTATGAAACTGTGAACGTATTCCGCGAATTTTTTTTGAAAGGAAGCGTATTACGTACAAAACTCATGAAATTCACTCACGTGGTCCGAAAATGAAATTCGAGTTAAAATGCGTCTAGCTTTCATGGCGTACGCCCCTGGAGGCATTGTCCTGGTTAAAACCCTCCTCCGCGCTACGATTTCCATCTCCATCTCCAATTTCCTGAGAAGGGTAATCGCGATATCCTTGTCGATATTCCGGAGTCCCCCAAAGTTCTCACCTTCCTCCTGATCTTTTCTTTTTTGGTTGCGGTAAGGTTCTGTTTTTAAACTAATTACTGATGCGTGATGCCTTGAGATTCGTAACCTTGTGCTTTTCTTTTTCTTTCTTTTGGGTTTTTTTTCTTAGGTTCGGTGGGTTGGATGTTGGAGTAGTTGTGATGGATTTAGGGGAATTTGGGAGAATTATGCTTGATTTCTTTTTCGTTTTGCTTTCGTTTGGGCTATCTATGCTTGATCGGCTACATTTGAAGCTGAGCGCAGTGTTTTTTAGTGATTTTTATTTTCTGGGTTTTCGATCGTTGAGTGATTTTATCCGGTAAAATTGCAAGGGAAGAAGAAAGGGGAGTTGGAGTGGAAGATGCTGTGAATTCGAGGCTGTTGGGTTGAGATGGGGAAGACGAGGCAAGTGGGGAAGTACCAGCTTGGCAGGACAGTTGGCGAAGGGACATTCGCCAAGGTTAAGTTTGCACGTAACTCTGAGAATGGTGAGAGCGCGGCTATCAAGATTCTGGCAAAGAGCACCATTCTTAGGCACAAAATGGTTGATCAGGTACTTTCATGGTCGGAAGATTCAAGGGGAATTTTCACTTGTCTCGATGATGGTTGGATATTGGAGGTGAAATGATGGGTTATGTTTTCTTTTCTGGTTATTAGATCAAACGAGAGATCTCGATCATGAAGATTGTCAGACATCCGAACATAGTTGCATTACATGAAGTATGTCAGCTGATGTTTGCCTTTTCTGTCTTTGCATCATGGATGAATGCAAGAATTGTTACTCCTCTGGGAGCGAAGGACTCTAACGATTCTGCCTTTTTCCTTGTTGCATATAAATCTAGGTCTTGGCCAGCAAGACAAAGATTTACATTGTTCTCGAGTTTGTTGCCGGAGGAGCGTTATTTGATAAGATTGTAAGGCTTGAACAGTGTATTTGCATCTGTTACATTTTAATCCGGTTCACTTTCTTGTATGCCATCTACAAAAGAGAACTATAACTTGGAGAATCTTTTAAGTTCGTCCATTCCTTCTGCAGGTTCACCAGGGAAGACTTTCTGAAGAGGAATGCCGGACCTTCTTCCAACAATTAATTGATGCAATAGCTCATTGTCACAGTAAGGGTGTATACCACAGGGATTGAAGGTGCTTAGCTTTCAGAATCTGGTGCCTTTTCTGTTTTCTGAGGGTAATCTAAGTTGGACAAATACTTATCCATATCATGCTGGCATGCATCAGCCCGAAAATCTTCTTCTTGATAGTCATGAAAGGCTGAAGGTTTCTGACTTTGGGTTGAGTGCATTACATCAACAAGTAAGGATTAGCACGTTTATTTCAACTTTTTTAGCTCATAGGAGATATACCATGCATTCAGAGTGATGGTCTTCTTCATGCATTCAGAGTGATGGTCTTCTTCACACCACATGTGGGACGCCGAATTACATAGCACCAGAGGTACACTTAATGGATGGATTTCTCATGTAAAATTTATCCTTCATGCATTTTCTATTCTTTCTGGCTTGTCTAAGAATTGTGGAGTTTATGATTAATCACCCTGAGAATTTTTTCCCACAGTCAGTCTCTTTTTTTTTTTAACCAAAAACGGTCCTCTTTCAGGTGCTTGCCAAACAAGGCTACATTGGTGCAGCAGCTGATGTTTGGTCTTGTGGCATCATCCTTTTTGTTTTAATGTCGGGATATTTGCCATTTGATGAGACAGACCTCCCAACCCTCTACAAGAAGGTTAGTTTCATGATCTCTCTCGCTTTCTCAATTTGATCTTCCGGGGTGTATTTTCATGGGGAATTTGAGAGTCTGTCGTGCAGCTTTCTCCGAGTGTGCAGAAAGCCTAACATTATAAATATCTTAGATGGCTTTTAATATGATGAGTTGACAATTAGTAATAGTGGTAAAAGGTCCTATCTTTGACTTTATCTTTATGCAACCGATTCTTCCATGAAATTTTGGTGCTATTTATCTGGCAAGTGCAGTTTCTTTGACCCAATATGACAGGCAAAACTGCAATTATCATTATGCTGTTGAAGTCTCGCTGAGGCAATCTCATGATGTAGTTAACCCATTAAATGCACTTCCAGCCTCAGGCTCCTTCCAATGCTCCTAATCTCTTGCTTGTGCTTGCAGATAAATGATGCTGAATTTTCATGCCCGTTCTGGTTTTCTCCAGGAGCAACTTCATTAATTCAAAAGATACTTGATCCAAATCCCAAGACCGTTAGTATCTTTTTCTTCACACATTCAATTGTATATGGAAATAAGTTTTGCGAGAAGTGCTTCACTTAATTATAAGCTAATGTTTTGCAAATGCTGGTGTTTCCTTACAAAAGTGACTAATCTAGATCATGACCTTTTGGGGCTCTACCCGTTGTGTATTCCTTGATCTAGAGAATTAGGATTGACGAAATTCGAAGACATCCATGGTTTCAGAATAACTATGTTCCAGTGCAGCAGCTCCATGAAATTGAAGAAGTAAATTTGGACGATGTCCAAGCGGTGTTCGATGACATTGAGGTTATTTAACGCTCAATGAAAGGGGCTCGCAAGCATTTTGTCGCAGTTTTTCAATAATGTAATTACTACACAGTTCTTCTCGCAACAAATCACCTAGAATTGTTTTGCTTGCTTTGGAATGCAAATTTACAGGAAGAATACGTTGCTGAACGGTCCGAATCTAGAGAAGGGGGGCCACTGCTAATGAATGCATTTGAGATGATTACATTATCTCAAGGACTAAATCTGTCACCATTGTTCGACAGACAGCAGGTAAAGATGCTTGAATGGCTCTTTTTAGTTTTTTCCTGTTGATTTGCCTCAGTGAGATGGTAAACAATCTGCTAATTTGCTAGAAATTGCGTCACTCTGCACGGGAACGAAATCCTATTGCTTCACGACTCTTGATAAATTACTGAACAGCACCCATGTTTATTACCTGATTGTTGACTTTGTGGTGTGCACGCTGTAACTTTCCTTTAAGTCATGAGAAGTGAAAAATGTCAAACTTGGTGACCTGGGGGTTGCATTTGTTTCACCCCTTCCTTGCTCCATGGGAGTCTTGAGTTTGAATGTAAGGTTCCGTGAACTGCTAAAGTCAATGGAAATAAAGCATTATTCTCGTTGTTTTCTGATTATGCCTTCAGGACTATGTGAAAAGACAGACACGTTTTGTCTCGAGAAAGCCTGCCAGAACGATAATATCTTCTATTGAGGCAATTGCAGAGTCCATGGGTCTCAAGGTCAATACTTGTAATTTCAAGGTAAAATTCAATTCTTTTCGACATTCAATTCACTGCATTCTAATTGGCGGCCTATATTTTCTGACTTTCAAATGCAGATGAGCGGATTTTAGGTTAAATACATACATATACATATATATATAACCTAAAATCCGCTCATCTGCATATATATATATAATTATATATATATATGCTCTAAGCAATGGAAAACACATTTGATTAATTGTGAAGAAATAATTGCATAATTACCTATATTTTGTGTATGCTGTCTACAGACAAGAATTGAAGGATTATCCTTGAATAAGGCTTCGAAATTTGCGGTTGTCCTCGAGGTAAGTTGCGCCATTGTTAATTCTCCTTCATTTTGTCATCATTAATGCAATCAGGAGGTACATGGATTCCTTGACATGAGTACCAATGCCTAGGTCTATGAAGTCGCCCCCATCCCTCTTCATGATAGATGTCCGCAAGGCAGTTGGGGAAACTCTTGAATACCACAAGGTCTGACGGACTATTGATATCGTCATTTTCAAGACAATATGAAAAAATAATTCTACATCGAGACTTGGAATTTTTAAATGGTTCTGACATTTCAAAGTGGGGACCTTTCTCGCTATGCTGAATTCATTGTTGAATTGTCTCCTTCCATCATTCTGTTCCTGCTTTGCAGTTTTACAAGAACCTCTGTTCAAAGCTGGAGAGTATAATCTGGAAGCCAGTGGAGGGCGTGAATCCTGGGTTTATGAGAACAATGTCTTGCTGATCCAAAGATGATGTGAAGTCCTAATGAGCACGCCCAAGTTTCAGGTGTCGAAGTAGCCTATTGTGATTTGTATTGTGCATATGAGGGCGGGCAAGGACGACCACCTCGCGAGAGGCCTCGTAGGTGCATATCTTGTGGCTAAGTGATTGCTGTAGCCTCCTGGAAATCCTATGGAGAAGCTTGTACAAAGAAAGAACTCCTGGTAGAACATGAGATGGTAGAAATCCAGTGAAGAGTTAAAAAATCAGCATACTAAATTAAAGTATACAAAGAACATCGAAAGCTGAAAGACATTGTGTTTTGTAATAATCAAATGAAACATATTTCTCGACGTTTTTCAGGTGCAGGTGGCGGCTTACGCTGTTCCTCGCTTTAAGCAGCGGGAAATCCGCCGGGGGAATCTATAACATGCCGGCGATGATTATCCTTGCTTTCAAGACACGTACGACGCGCTTCCTTGGGAAGGTCATACGACGTCTCTTCCAACTAGTGCGGAAAGGTTTGCGTGAGACCCATCATGCTTTCCACAGAATCCACAACGCGACCCTTTGCTGAGTAGAGAGCTTCACAACACGGCAGCATGCATCCACGACTGACCTCGCCAAATCCAAAAGGGAGTACGTCCTTAGAGCTGTGCTTTGTTCTAAGATATCATTAGTCCAGAAAATATTTCCAGATGAATTCGATTTCAATTTACAAAAAAATCGAACTCTAAGAGTTCAAGTTCGGATAACTAAACGAAGTCGAACTCTTTGATTATGCCTTCATAAGTTCGACTTCTTTGGTGCCTATGAAAACTCCAACACTTCAAAAAAAAATTTTAGGTGTTGAGTCTTTGCCTTGTAAGAGGGATAGAGTTCGACTTCCATTATATTAAAAGAAAATTGACTGCCCCATTTCTGTCTTCTCCCCTCCTTGTCTCCCTTTGTCCCCGCTTACTCCAGTTCTAAGAGTTCGATTTTCTCGAAGAAAGGAAGAAAAATATTTAAGTGTTAGAGTCGAACTCATAGAGTTCGAGTTCGCCTTATATAGCCCGAACTCAAAATTTTAGAGTTTAACTTCTTTGTATATCGAAATTGAACGTTCGAGTTCGGGATGGTAAATTATGGATTTTGAAATATTCGATCGTAAATCTAAAAATATTTTCCGGACTACGGTATTTGAGAACAAAACTCCCCTAAAATTAGGTTACGAAATAACATTCGTCGAAAAAATATTTTTAAAATGTGAAAATAATATTTATGTTATCGAATAACGTCTCGATCGTAAATAAGCATAGTCGGAATTTTAAAGTAAATATGTATTTCTAACACGGTGTTAGAAGAGATATCCAGACTAGGTGTTGGCAAACTTACTTTTAAGAATACCAAAGTTTACGATGAAGGAATGTGACTCATCATTACTTACTACCACAATCTTAATACTATCGTTACTTACCACATTCGGTAAGAAATATTTGAAAGTATATTTAAAAATACAAATCATATATAATTTTGTATGTGCGAGTGATTGATTTATTATTTAACCCAATCCTCTGGAACTCTTCATAACAAGAACCTCGGACGAAAGAAAACAACTCTCAGTAGAACATGAGACAAAAAGACTTTCAAAAAGCTGAAGAAAATACAAAGAAACTCGACTCAAGAGCTCAAAGACATTGCCAACATCATCATGATATATTACTACAAGCAGGGGCAGGGAGCAGCAAATCCAGCAACACACGAGTGCGGCCCGACGACGCTGAGGCGGAGATCTTCAAAACAGCAGGTTGACGGACAGATGGGATGGATGTTTAGGGAACTTGAGAGGCCGACGGAAGGGTGTCTTCCGGCCATAGAAGACAAAAGTAAGGAACGAGCGGCCAACACGCTCGCAAAAAGAGGTGGAGTGAAGTAGTTCTCCAAAAGTTCCCGCAGAAAACAAGCAAGCCGTTGAGTGGTTTATCAGGCCAAGGCAAAGGAGCTGAGAAAAAAACCAAGCCGGATACACTGCCACCGATCCTGAGTCAAGCGCTTTCACCCTCATTTCCTACTCAAGAGATTATGTCGCATCTCCAGGATATCTCTGCCAGGAACTCGACTGTGCTGTTGCTTATGGAGAGGCAGTGCTGGAGATTCATGCCAAGCAAATTCCGAGCTAAGAGTCCCAAGGAAGACGCGCTTTCGTCGGTGACCTCGGAACAACCAGATAAGGACAGTACTTGCAGGTTAGGTTGGATGGATTCGGAGAGTGCCGTGATCCCAGAGTCGGTGATCGCGCATTTCGACAGATCCAGGTCATTAAGCACGAAACAATTGTCCGAGATTGCTACCAAGCTCTCATCGGTGACTTTCCTGCATCCATCAAGATTGAGCAGCTCCAGAGTTCCGCCGTTTTGCCTAACCAACGTGGCGATTGCTTTATTGGTTACGTTGAAGCAGCCGCTCAGGTTGACTTTGATGAGGCCCCCCTCACATTTCTCAAGTAGGGGAAGAAGGCCAGCATCCGTAATACCACAAAGGCCGGTCAAGTCGAGATGCTTCAGTGAAGGGCACAAACTCCCCACCATGGTCAATCCGGCATTGCCAAATCCGGTGCAGTTCCTTACAGAAAGAGATCTCAGCGACGGGCGTGAAATCGGTAGGATGGACGCTCCTCCAGCGAAGTCCTTTACTCCGTTGCAATTTACAAGTGATAGAGATCTCATTTTCTTTCCGCAGCTCGAGATCATGCCGGCAATGCCCGCCAAGGTAATTCCTCTAAGTTCATCCAGCTGCAGAATTTCAAGAGAAGTAGCATTTCTCGTGAGAGCCACCACCCCATTGTCAGATATCGAGCAGCACTTTCGGAGACAGATCTGCTTCAAGCTAATGCAACCTCTCGCGATGGCTTCCAAGCTGAAATCTGCAATTCCTCGACAGGACACTACCGTCAATGAAGACACTCGTTTGAGACCTTTTGTGTTGCCCATCACCCAAAACCCCTCTTCCGTCGTGTTTTTCAGGCCACCAAGAAACAGATTAGAGACTGTCCTGCCATAGTGCCCGATCATGGCGAGAGAGAAGTCCGTTATGTTCAAGTTTTGAAGTTTGATCCTATTCAGCACAGACAAGGGCGATGAAATGAGACTAGCAATCCCACGATCCCCAATGAGAGGACATTCCTTGATCGATATCGACTGCAGGCGCGTGTACAGCCTTCCTATTGCGCCGAGACCCTCGTTGCCGATTCTCGGGCACAATTCGAGGTTCAAGGCAGTCAACATAGGGCAATTCTCCGCAATTGCAAGTAGCCCCTTGTCAGAAATATCAGGGCAGTCACATAGATCGATCTTCTCCAGATATTTGCATCCTCTGGCGATATCAACCAAGCCTTCGTCCCCAATGGACGAGATGCTCCATAGGGAGAGACTTCGAAGAGAGGGACAGCCACGGCCGACCGAGGATAAACCAAGGTTCGTGATCCCACGGACAGGATTACTTCCTCGGATAGAAAGCTTCCCCAGACCGCCGCGATGACTTGTTCCTGCCACAATAGCAGCAAGCCTAATATCCGTAGCTTTCTTCCCCTCGAGGCACCTCGACAGGTACCCATCACCTTCTGATTGCTCGTCTTCTTCAGATGGTACCATCTCGACATCCTTTACCACCACGGGGAACTTGTAGAAGTCGGATCTGCTCATGCTACTAACGAGGAAAAGCCAGCGCTTCGATACGCAAGCACAGGCGCTCCTCTCGCAGCCACTCCCAAGGCGACCGAAGATCTCGAGAAGGCATTCGTCGGGAAGCACTTCGACGGACACTTGCTTCTTCTGCCTCGCCGCATATTCGTGCGGATCATTCGGCGGGTAGACACGACAACGCTTGACGGGAGAGAATCTACCCAACTCCATGCCCCTTTTAGAGAAGAACTCGCCATCACCTACAATCGCCATGAGACTAAAACTCAAACCATATTTCACTCACCACCCGAGAACCAAAATCCAAAACCGCGAAGAAAACATCACTGTACCGGCATAGTTGACGAGAGCGGACATGATGCGGTCCGAACAGCCCAAAAGGAGCAAACTTTACCAGCTCCCAGTTCAACAAACACCAAAACCAGCAGACCCAGAATGCATACACACATCAAAATGGACAGAGAAAACCCCCCCAAGCTAGGGAAGCAGAGGGCAAAAAATGGTAGAAAGGGGAATGGGAAACTTGAGGAGAGGAAGAGAACAGGACTAGGATGTAAGAAAGAGGGGGGCCAGGGCCAACTCTGTTTATATTGAAAACTCGGAAGGACACGTTCTGGTGTGCTTCGTGCCCTATTTTCAAAGCAAAGTGCAATGAATCTAACCAATGTCAAACTCCCACCCCCCACCATCTCTGCAATTACCCTGCAACTGTAAAATACACTAACCTTTCCCCCCCTCTGGTTTTCCTCCCATTTTTTTACAGCTTTGATTATCCCGGTCCGTTCAGGGGACCGAGTTATGTCCCGGCTGGACCGCGAAGCTGCCCGCGACATGATCGGTAGTCCGGCCGCCCATACGCAGCGAACCGTGTTCACTGAGCAGCAGTCATAAGATCTAATGATATAGTTCATTTTTTTTCCTCACTTCTCAATAATTAATGCAGTAATTAATCAATTTGTTTACGGCATAATCACCGCCGCACGATTCCTTCCTCGATTAATTATTTAAAAACCTGGAAATTGTGGGTTCTGGACAAATGGAAGGGATTAGAAGAAAGAAAAAATTTTAAAACTAGAATAAGTTGGAAAATGAAATGAAATGAAAGTCGGGCCAAATGTTATAATCAAAGAATATAAGATTTGGGAAATGGGTTAATTGAACTTGGCCACATCCTGCAACGTAGTACACAAAAGCATTTAAATCATAGGCATGCAGATAAGGACCCACATTCACACTCTCATTTTAATAGTGAAAAATCAAGATTTCCTTCTCCCTTTTCCTCTTCTGCAATTACATTTTCAAGTTGACATCGGCAACTTGTAAGCGTGTCACTATAACACACATGGACCTTTCTTCAATCGTGTCGAGAAATAAAAAGGGCAGGCTTGCCATTTGGATAAATACCTTTCCAACCCAAAAATAAATACAAGTTGTCGGGTAGCAAAGAGAAATGAGAAAATCAAATTAAGGAGGAGGAAATGCAGATTTCATGACCCGTTTTGGTTTGAATGCATCAACTTTTGTTCAGTTTGATTGAGGAGAGGGTGGCTACATACAGTCCATGTAGACACACACACATTCAAGTTTTCCTGGGGAATTAGGATTGAGTGCAATGAATTTGGAGGAAGAAGAAGAACAACATACAACAAGAGAGGAGAAAAGGGGCCAATTCCTACAACAACAACAACTACTACTACTACTACTATACCAATACCAATCTGCAACTAATCAGTTTGCAACCCCAACTCCCCTTTGGGGGGCCATTTCCTTTTTGTTCAATATTGACTTGACAATGACGGGAACAGATAAATCGGGTGAACATAACTAATCCTTGAAAGATCACGCCATTCTGATTCAATCAAAAAGTATTTATCCTCAAGACCAATAAAGAAACAAAAATCAATCTTTACACACTGCTGCTATATTCGTGATTCTTTGTCAAGTGGGCAATGAGTAAAAAAAACACATTTTCCTCTGGCATGGCATTGGAATGTTATTGTATATTGCAAATTGGGTGTGTCGTGATTGGGGAAGAAGCCCACGCCACAACTTGGCCTGACCAGATCACCAACACCATTTTCTCAAACTTGTCTGATCTTGATCACACTACCCTAAAAAATAATATTTGGTTCATTTAGACAGACAAGAGTACATGTTAGAAGAATTCCGGTTACAAAGCTTTTGGACAAGAATCTGGGGGTGTTGGTTGTTGTACTTGTTTTGTGGGAGTCCTTTTCTCAAGCTGTCCCATCCCAACTGCAATATATAAGATTTCATGGTGGAGCCGGTGACTTGATTAAGTTTAAATCGAACCACCTTTTTGATAGT